>JANZXR010000171.1:28827431-28840355 GCA_027575705.1 Erythroxylum echinodendron
GAAAGAAAAATAACATATATAAATAAATTGTTGCTAATATACTTTAACCATTTTAAAATTAGTCATTCACTATTATTTGAAACTTTTAATGAAAAATAATTCTAATTTTAATAAAAAATGTATTACATTGTATCTCCTCCGGTGGAGATTTTACATGAAGGTCTTAAAAATGGCCTTCATTATTGGTGGGGTACTTTGTATGGAAAATGCTTGCATTTACTCAAGTACAACATTAGCCTTTATCTTATTGGAAGAATTTAGGATTACATGATATCTTGATCAATGAAAATGATGTATTCATCTTCAAATTTCATAGTGAATTAAACATAGACAAGTATGGAGACTGGATATTGAGATGTACATATAAGGCCACTCATGATTAAAAAAACGAAGGCCAAACATTGAAATGATTATATCTAAAATGAAAAGCATTCTCATGTGGATGAATCAACTCTTTAGGCATACTAATATGTCTAGATGGAATAGATAACAACAATCAAAATGATTATTTATGTAAGGATATGAGTAAAGGTCCCTATGGGCAATGAAATTCCTATTTCCATTAAATTATGAAGCTACATGTTTATAGGAAATTAATCTAGTTACCAATGAGTATTAGTTACCAATAGAGATCCTCTTAAGAGGAAAAATCCAAAGCTAGGATACCTATAAAAATAAAATTGTAATCTAAAAGCATAAAGAGTTGCTAAGGACCCAATAATTAAAAAAAACAACAAGGAAATGAACTTGAATGTGTGAAGGAAGTTATTAATACTTTTTAGAATGAGATAGATGGGAAATTTTCTAACAATAATAAAGAGGTCATTAATAACTCACTGCATTGCTTGAGAGAAGAATGTCCAAATGGAGAAATCACACTATGGAAGAACTTTGAGTAATCAAAATTAAGAAAATTCTAACTCGGTAATTTCTCTAAACACCCATTTGATGGAAAAGACATTATACACCTTAAAGAAAAATCTTAGGAGCAAGTTAAAGAGAAAGAATTATAGCTCTTATCCCCCTTAACATGAATATAATTACATGAAATATGAGGAGCTCAAACAACTCTAAAAGAAAAAAAAGTGTTATATGACTTTATTTACTTAGAAACCATATTTTATTAATCTGTTAGAGACCAAAATAAAGGCTTGTCATATTTAAGATGGCTTGTGGTTTATTGACAAAAAATGGAAAACCATTACCAAATTATGTTGAGCATTATAAAAAGTCCTAATTATTTTTTATGCATCTCATATTCAACTCCATCAATGCTTTGAATCTAATCAATATATCCATATCGAGTTACTTTATTGAGTTGTACAAGAGTAGCCTATGCTATTAAATTTGAATCTAAAAGGAAACTAAAATGGAAATATTTGGAATATTTTATAACTTGAGGACTATTATTTAGTTAATTATTAAAGACCTAAATTTCACTTTATCAGCATAACAATTGGAGGGACAAAAAGCAAGTATGAAGCATTTTAATGAGGAGTTTTTGAAATGTTTAGGTCAGATTGGGGCTACTGATCTTAGTACAATAGATGTTCTTTTCACTTTGAATAATAAGCATTAAGTCATATTAGGGCAACTGAACTTAGTATAGTAGAAGTTCTTTTCACTTTGAATAATAAGCAAAGTAGAGAATTCCTTAAAAAAAACTAGATAGAGTGTTGGTGAACTAAAGTTGGATGTCCACTTATTTTCTAATAGTTATCATTTATTCAATAACCCTCTTTGCTTAGATCATGCACCAATGAAGGGTTTTTTTTATAATAAGAACTGTATCAAAATAAAAATCCTTTTAATTTCAACAATCATTTGATAAATGACGAAAGATTCAAAGAAGTAGCTATAAAGGGATTAAACTTTCTTGCACATGTCTTTAAAGTTTTTAAATGGATAGAAAAGCTGAAGGTAAATAAATAGGAGCTAAAAATCCTTAATAAAAGAAGATGAAATAACATTGACATTTTAAAGAAACAGGTTTTTCCATCCTTGAATCATATTCAATAGCAACTAATATTGTATAAAAGGGATGAAAGACTTAAGCATGAAGAATGACAAGCTCTAGTTAAATATGTCGATCCCTTAGAGGCTTAACATTCTATCATTAAGCAGAAATCAAAGATTAATTGGATAAAAGATTAAAATAGTAATATAAAGTAATTTCATGATATAGTACTTGTATAATTGGATAAAGGATAGAAACATGAACATAAAGTATTTTCATGATATCGTACTTGTATAATTAGAGAAAGGATAGAAATAGGAACATAAAGTAATTTCATGATGTAGTACTTGTAAGTAAGAATCTTAATAAAATTGTTTCTTAACAAATTTAAGATTGCCCTATAGTCTCAAAGTAAAAATATTTAGACAACGTAGCTGTCAATTTCCTTAAAAGATGTTAGGTGTTGAAGCTAGAAACATTTTAACCCATAAGAAATGAAAATTTTCATTTCTTAGGTCATCATTAGTAAGATAATTGATTATATAATTAGTAGAAATCAAAGATTAATTGGATAAAAGATTAAAATAGTAATATAAAGTAATTTCATGATATAGTAATTGTATAATTGGATAAAGGATAGAAACATGAACATAAAGTATTTTCATGATATCGTACTTGTATAATTAGAGAAAGGATAGAAATAGGAACATAAAGTAATTTCATGATGTAGTACTTGTAAGTAAGAATCTTAATAAAATTGTTTCTTAACAAATTTAAGATTGCCCTATAGTCTCAAAGTAAAAATATTTAGACAACGTAGCTGTCAATTTCCTTAAAAGATGTTAGGTGTTGAAGCTAGAAACATTTTAACCCATAAGAAATGAAAATTTTCATTCCTTAGGTCATCATTAGTAAGATAATTGATTATATAATAAGATCTTTCTTAACTTAAAACATAAAGGAATCTACCTTAATTTGGGACTAAACAAAGCTTTAGGATTAAACTGATTCATTGTCTTCTTTTTTCAAAAGATATAAAATTATACAGGTCTTAATCTTCAAAACTATCAAGGAATTTTTTCTAGTAGTATGCTTCTAGCTAAAATCAGTAAAAGCACACTTTTTTCTGGTCCAAAAAATTATCAATCCATTTAGCTTCTCTAGTTATAAGCTAATATCATGTTGTAATGTCATTTTCAAAGCAACCTCTATGTTACTTATGGCTTGAATTAAGCCTATACGTAGAGATAATCAAACCCTGCCAATGGCATTTATTAAGGATATGATCATAGGACATAATATTCTCATTGCTCATAAACTCTTTAAAAACTACCATGAAAAAAAAGGAGATTAAGAATTATTCTTTTAAAATTGATTTCAACAAGACTTTCCATTCATTACACTAGAAATTTTTATTTAGCATCATAGAAGCTTGGAATTTTCTAATCAAATGCCTCATATGGCTATTCTAATGTGTCTCAACTATTTCTTATAGTTTCCTTATAGATAGTGAACGTACATAATATTTTAGTGATATTATGGGATTAGGATAAGAAGATCCATTGTCCCTATACTTTTCTCATTCCTTACATAAAAGCTTTTACTAAAATTATAGCTTTGAATATAGAGAGAGAAAGAGAAATTTTATATTCCATTTAAATATGACAAGCTCATAATATTTACTCGTTCGTTTCTTGATGATATACTGCTCATATGTAGTGCTAATTTAGAATATGTTAGGATGTTCTATAAATCATTGATGGAATTCAAAAACTTCTTAAGGTTTAGTATAAACCTTAGAAAGAGCATTTACTTTACATATGTAAGTTGCAACAGAATAGTAAAGTAAATTGCCAATATTACAAGTTTTAAACATGGGAAACCTCCTTATAGGTACTTCGGCATCCCTATAACCACCAAAAGATTGACCTTTAGGGACTATCAACCTCTATAGGTTAAATCTATAAGAAATTGAAATGCTAATGCAAAAACTTATGCTGGAAGGTTACAATTTATTAATTTTATGCTTAATAATCTTAATATATTTTGAAGTTTCCATCTATTTCTTCCATAAAAAATATAAAATCATTAAAAGATTTCTAACGAATTTTCTTTAGTCGAGAAAAGAAAACAAATCTAATGGCGTTAAAGTTAAATATTTTGATTTGTGTAAGCGTAAAAATTAAGTAGGTCTTGCTTCACTTCTATAAGAACTATAAATAAATTCTTGTTAGTTAAAAGAATTTGGAGATTATTAACTAATAATGAATCACTTTAGGTTAGATGGATTAGTACCCTCTCAAAGGGCTTAGCTTTTAGAAAGTTTAACTAAAGACCAATACTTTTTAGAATTTTAACAAATTTTAGGCTTGAGGACACAAGGTTATAAGATATAAAATACGTCATTGGGAATGGTAGGGATACATGGTTTTGATTTGACAAGTGTAATAAGTTAGGTCGCCTCTACTTGTTACAAAAATACAACTATTTAAGAGTCTCATTGCCTAATCATATAAAAGTTGAAACAATTATATGGAGAGAATTGAAGTTGGTTAGTTTATGCTTCTAAATACTTTTCAGTGATAAGGGATCAAGAACTTAGCCAATTGAAATTTCAATTAAGTAGTAGAACACTCCTTGATTTGAATCAAGTATAACTTAAAGAAATTCATTAATAAGTCTTACATGATAATATTTGTTCATCCTCGACAGCAGAATTAAGAACAAAGAATAAGATTAAGTTTAATATCTTAGATTATTTGTTTTCACTTTGCAATAAATATAATGAATCCTTAGACCACTTATTTTTTAACTTCTCATTTTCTACAAACTTATGGAGAAAGAGCTTATAGCTCTTTAATTTGAATTGTGAGAAAGACATATGGAGTGAGATAGTTCAATGGATATACAAGATGTAAGGATTGACGAAAGATGCTCTAGTTATATTCGGAATGATTTTAAGTATGTTATCTATGTTGCATGGAATGGGAGGAATTATACACTTTTTAGAGGAAAAAGCTAGATAAGCTATTTTTTTTTTTCAAAGAACAATAACGATAGATCAAAGATGTTATTGTTGTCAAGGATAAGAAAATGAATATCAACCCCTTCATAGTACAAAACTAGAATATGAGATAGATTTGGAGCATAAACTTAATTCCCATTTAGAAACAAAGTATACTAAAAGCATTATTTTTCTTAGCTGAACAACCAATCAAATAACATACCAGAATATCTCTTTTCAGAATGCACTTCCATATTATTGTAGAAAGTGAAAAGAATTCTACATATTAGAGTAAAGAAAGCAAGTATAATACATTCTAATCACTTAACTCTTTGTGAGCTTCGCTAGTAATTAAATTAAGCTAGTTATTGAGTTAAAATAACAATAGTTTGGCATCTTCTTTAGTAAGTGAACGCAATTTATTGAATTTTGATGGAATTCAAGTATGCGCTTTTTAATGTAATTACTTATTACTATTTTAATAATTTATTCACTTTCAACTTCTAAATTTTTTAAGATAATAGATATTTCTTTATAAAATTAATATCAAATATTTGGTGTTGATTTTATGAATTGAACTTCACTAATAATTACATTAAGCTCATCGTTGGGTCAGAATGACAATAATCTGAGATTATTTTAGTAAATGAATATAATTTGTTGAAGTTTAATATTCTCTCTATGACAATAATTTATATGTAGTTCAATATGCTCCTTTCTATATAGTCGCTTATTGGTATTTTAATTATTTATATTTTCAGCTTCTATTTTTAAGACAATAGATATTTATTTACCGATCAACATCAATTTATAAGAATAAAATATTAATTATTAGTGTATTTTGATCAATTTGAAAAATTTAGAAAATAATATATATAAAATGTTAAATTTTAATATACTTTAAAATTTATATGCATATTAATTCACAATAAAATATTAAAATTATATATCTAATAAATTTCAATACAAAAATTAAATATCCTACATATTAGTTCATATGTGCATATTTATTGGATGTTAAAAGATGTAGTAGGTGTATACGGTATGTATTGAAGATGTCTAAAAATTATATCTATATATAACGTATTTGGATGGGAAAAAAAATTTGTGTGAAGAATTGGAGAATGTATTCAGTAACAAAAAGAGAAATATCAACACCAAACTTTATACAAAGTTGAGCCGATTAGGTGGTGGGAGGGGAGTAATGAGCTTTTCTGGTGGTAACAAGGTTAAGACATTCGTATTCATGCCGTGATACTATTGAGTCCTGTAGGCCCAAATCTGTTGTGGCAAGGAGGTCCATAACGGTAAAGAATCAGAAACCTATTAATCCATAAAAGAGAGGTATGGAGACGAGAGAGAGCATTAACTAAATAGTAAATACAGCCACTGCGACTGCAACTGCAAATTGCACGACTCTTTATCTTAAGCTACTCCTCTCACTTCGGTGGTGTTGTTTAGGACAAGCGCTCCCAGACAAAACTAGCTTTCATGGCTTCTTCTTAATCTCTCCTTCTCTCCTTCTCTCCTTCTCTCTATCGCTTCTGCTATTTCTTTAGTTAGTATCAACACTTTTCCTTTGGACCCTTCTCTCTGTATCATTTCGCAGATCTACTTCATTTCGCTCGTGAAAGTTGCTTTTGTACATTTTATTATTGTTTGGTTGTACAACTTACGAAAATGTCTCTGCCCCTCATCCTCGTCATAGTGTCGGTTTTGGCTTTGGCTCTGGCATCCTTGTCGGTGGGGGAGGTGATAACGTGCTCCGGGATAGTACCCATGAGGTACAGGAACGACAAAATTTCCATCACAGACTATGGGGCTGTGGGTGACGGAAAGACATTGAATACAAAATCGTTCAGGGAGGCCATTTACAGGATTCAGCATCTGAGGAGGAGAGGGGGTACCCTGCTTTATATACCCCCTGGAGTGTTCTTAACTGGGAGCTTCAACCTCACCAGTCACATGACTCTCTACTTGGCGAAAGGTGCTGTTATTAAAGCCACTCAGGTAAACTTTGTTCTTTGATTACTTTCTTATGCATTTCTTGGACTATTGAGGACTTCTCAGTTTAGTATCTGGTCGTTGCTTTCTTCTTCTTGACTGTGTTTGATTTTTTTTTTCTTATTTTCTTTGTGATCGCTTTTGATGAAAGAAAAATACAGGAACTTCTAAGGATGTGTAGAGAGTAATATTATACTAATTCTGTCACTAAATTTGTGTGTCCTGGGACATGTGGACTTTCTTTGAGTTAATCTTTGTTTTGTTATAAATAAAATTACCTTATCTTTCTGTGCTTGGATTGCGTGGGTGTGGGTTTTCAGAGATACGAAGTGGGGGATCGCCATGAATTAATGGTGGGTCCGGGAAGAGGAAAAGAAAAGAAAATGGTGGGTCTGGTTAAGCGCGATTGCATGTGCTTTGCATTTATCCCATCCCTATAGAAAATAGGTTGGCAACTTATACAATTGTATTCTGATAGCCAAATTAGCTGGCAGGTCACGTCGTGGGTTCTATGCCATATGGCCCATATCACGGTTGAAACTCACTTGAATACAGTGCCACATGATGCTGGTGGATGGAGTCCGTCGTTATTTATTTATTTATTCTTTTTTTTAAGGTGAAACCAGATACTGCTACTCATGTTCACTGATTGGGGCATCATGTTGGTGGTTTTGCTTTGGTGCATATTGTGAGGGAAATAAAAGAAATATAGGAAGTGATTTTATGAGGAGAATAGCTATAAACTATGTTCGCATTACTCATTTTCTGCCGTAGCCAATGCTAAGCCACCGGTCGACAAGGAGGAATCCTTGGAAGATGGATTGATAACATTCTATTGCAGATTTTGTTTGATAACTGATGTGTAATTCAACCAATAGAACTTGATGGATCCTTCCCTTGCAATATATGCAAGAATGCTGGTCATCAGGATAGATTGGATCTTTTCATGTCTAAAATATTCAGCAAAGTTGACATTTGCAAAAAACTTGTGACATACTATTTTTTGATAATGAACATTATGAGCTGTGCTTTCTACTTGTGTAAAATTTTTGTTCTCGCCCCTACTAGATGGAATTGGAGTATTTAGTTTTTCTTTAGTGCTGTAGAATGCAAATTTTGTTTTAGGTGGAGATGGTGTATCACTGTATTGCTATACCTACTATGCCTTTGTTTTCCCATTATGTGCATCTTTCAACAATGCATGTTCGAAAGAGGCAGCTTGAATGGGAATTGTTTTTTTTTTGGGCTCCTTTCTTAAGTGTGGTGAGTGCCTTATTTTGTTGCTTGACATTTCAGGATACTTGGAATTGGCCTCTAATTGCTCCTTTACCATCCTATGGAAGAGGGAGGGAGCGCCCTGGTGGAAGGTACATTAGCTTTATCCATGGAGATGGGCTGCAAGATGTGGTAATAACTGGTGAGGTTTTGACAATAACACCATATTGGTAAAAGTTTTGACAATAGCACCACATTGGTATCTTCTTTTTTATCTTAACATCCTTAATGATTTGGGTCGTGTTTGACCTAGAGCAATTCCTGAGTTGAGATTTTTATTTGGGTTTTTCTGTGAATTTGGTTGACTGGAAGCTCAAGACATCTGAGCTTTTCTTAATGCTTTTAATATTATGCCTACATTACAAATTTGAAGTGCCTAATGGGACTGTACAACCACAAGATTTCTTGGAAAGTGAATTCAGTGTAATTGTTTCTGTTTTCTCTTTAAACATTAAGTTTTATTCTGAATCAAGATCTTTGAAGAGAATCTGAATAACTGAATTTGCCAACTAATTACATTATCGAACATTTGTGAAATTCCACCTACAGTGCAGAAATAACTTGTAGGAAAGTTAATTGTAACAAATTGAGGCAATGAGTGACCTCTTCTACTATGTTATAACCATCTCCTATATCTTTGCAATAGTCTTACATGGTTATGTCAAGATTTGCTTATACTTGTGCCCTCAGTGATTCTGTTTGAGTATTGTTTTGCGCTACGCTCAAGGAATGGTTCTTGTTTAGGGGAGAATGGGACAATTGATGGTCAAGGAGATGTATGGTGGAACATGTGGAGGCAGAGAACTCTTCAATTTACTCGGCCTAATCTTGTTGAATTTGTGAAGTCCAGAAGCATAGTGATCTCCAATGTTATTTTTCAAAATTCTCCTTTTTGGAATATTCACCCTGTTTACTGCAGGTAATGGTCATTGCATTTGAATTCCAAAACAATTTCGCCGCATAATTATATGAGATTGATAGATGTGACGTCTTATTTATTGAAAATTATAATCAAGCATTATGTCTTCATGTATCCGAAGATTTTAAGCATGAAATCATATATTATAAGGATGATCTTGGATGCAACTGTCCACTTTCCTGACATTTGTTATCAAGAAGGAGAATGAAGGTGTAGGACCTAGGATGAGAAGTGGGTTACTGAAATTGATTTGTTGTGCAAGGCAATTTTCTTTTCTGCTGCTTGCCTTGTAACCTGAGTCCTGACATGAATCTGGTAAGATCTCGAGTTGTTGAAACTTGAAACTGATGCTCTTCTTTACAGCAACGTTGTTGTCCGATATGTAACAATTTTGGCTCCGCATGACTCTCCCAATACTGATGGCATTGACCCAGGTAGATTCTACAATGTAATCTTTTGACAGTTTTTGCTTTCTTGATGGGTAGTCTAGCAAAATTCAGTTGCCATTGTTTTACAAAGAAAATAATGAAGTTTTACATCCAGCGATGCAAGTTCTGAATTGTAGACAAAATCAGAGAAAGTTGATAGTGCAACTTTTCATTGCTCTTAAACCTAGTGAATGGTAGATCTTTATATAACTAGTCACGCACCATTCCTCACTAGGTGTCTCCTTGACCCAGGAAAAAAAAAGATAAGGTTGCTTCGATTGTTGTTATTACAATTCAAATTCAGTGGGTTACAATGCAGGTTGCATCGATTGTTGTTATTGCAATTCGAATTCAGTGAGTTGCAACGCTTTGAATAACTTCATATTGGTTATTGACAATCCCTGGACACAGATTCAAGCTCTAATGTCTGCATAGAGGATTCCTATATTTCGACTGGAGATGACCTTGTGGCTGTGAAAAGTGGGTGGGACGAGTATGGCGTAGCATACGGTCGACCGAGCTCTGAAATCACCATCAGGCGAGTCACAGGATCATCTCCATTTGCCGGAATAGCAATCGGCAGTGAAACCTCAGGTGGAGTGAAAAATGTGTTGGCAGAGAACATAAGCCTCTACGACATGGGAGTAGGCATCCACATCAAAACCAACATTGGCAGGGGGGGATTCATAAGAAACGTAAGCATTTCTTATGTGTATATGGAAAATGCACGTAAAGGGATAAAGATTGCAGGTGATGTTGGGGACCACCCAGACGAAAATTTCAACCCAAACGCTCTGCCACAAGTTAAAGGAATCACGCTCGAGAGCGTCTGGGGAGAGAAGGTTGAGCAACCAGGTTTAATTAAAGGCCTAAAGGATGCTCCATTTACCGGAATTTGTCTCTCCAACATCAATCTTCATGGTGCAAGACCAAAAACTACTTTATGGGAATGTTCTGATGTGAGTGGCTCTGCCATCCAGGTAACTCCATGGCCATGCTCTCAACTCACCACCACTAACTACCAAACTGGTTCATGTTCTGATAACTTCTGAGACAAATTTGCTCTATATTATTTATTGAGGATGTCCAGAACAAGACGACAAAGACATTTATGAATAAACACATAATAAATATGTGTATTTATTTAACAGACAGCAAGTAATAACACAACATTCACGTACAAATCCATTATCCCACACACACACACACACACACATATTTATATCTCGCGGCTGCAAAACGTCAATTATCTATACCCATCAAATTAGAAAGAAAGGAGTAAAAACCCTGATCAAAAGTGCTTCAAAAACTTGCTAAGCTTCCTCAAAAAGAAACCATCCTTATGCTTGTGCATCTTCTTCAGCTCTAGTTCTTTCTTTTCGCTGCCCACGTTGTGGTGGCGATGTTCACGCGGCCACCTCATCCGATTCATCCTCGAGATGTAAGCGAACTTTGGTGTATCGTGTTGAAAACGGGCCCATCTGGGTTGGATCTGGTTAACCTGATCTACACCCTCGTCATGTCTTGCGGTGGTGGAAAGAATCATGTCGTTTCCGTAGGGGATTTCCCGGCCGTTGAAGCGCCTGAAATGGCGGCATCGATGGCCTCGCGGAAGCTGGATCGACGGACGGCGTGGGAAGCGGCGGTTGATTGGTCGGAAACGAACAATTGTTAACGGCACGTTCTGAGCTTCAGAGTCTAATCCTTTAACGGCTTGCTCCATGCTTTCTTTGGGTAGTTTGGTTTGAAGGCCCACAACCGTTGGATCAGGATCGGTTCTCTCATTAGGAACGAGGATGGAGGCTCCCGACACGTCGATCAAGTCCTGAGTCGCATGCCGATGTAAATGAATACGAGCATGAGCTGCGACGGTGAATGAGAAGAGGAAAGCGGTAGCTGTGAAAATGAATATTGGGTTAGGAGGTGCCATGGTTGAAATCTTGTCTAATTTGAGAGGTAAAGTTTACGAGGGGTGATATAGTTGTAGAATGAATGGACTCGGGGGAGTAAAGCAGGGGTGTATTAGTAAGTATCAATATTTATTAATTCTAAAGCAGGGGTGTATTAGTAAGTATCAATATTTATTAATTCTAATAGGAGTTTGCGTGTTTTGAGTTTTGAGTTTTGACTATTGGGATTTCGTTTTGTTTGCTTCTGTGGGTCTAGGTCGTGGCGTATATGATACTTATCTCTTACGTTTTGGATTTGACTTTTTGGTTATGATTCCCTTCATGCCATTTCGACTGCGAAGAAATTACAAATTAGAAATTTGAAGACAACCAACTTACGCAGTCTTTTTGAACTGTATATAAGGAGTCCAAAAGGGGCAAGTAGTGACCACACCCGCTTCTATTTTGGGTCGTTTCACAGGAGAGCATTTTTCTTATAATAAGAATTTGTGCTTATTAATTTGAGTTGATTCAATTTTAATTTTAAATTATATTTTTTTAATTTGGACTACAAATTGGAATAAAACAGCTTAGAGTGTATATAAATAAATGATTTTTGTGCAGTCAAAATTCCCTCGTTTCGTTTGGTATCTTGTCGGAAGCCACAGTGGAAGGCTTCTTGTCATTTTGCGCTATGTTTGAGAATCTCCATTTGTATGTCTTGTACCTGGTTTTTAACTAAAAGATGTTCATGCAACCATTGATCTATCATAAAGGGCCTTCGTACCTGGACGTATTATGGGTGATGACAATATTCTCCTTTTGCAAGAATTTACTAAATCCTATGGATCCAAGAAGAAGAGGAAGATCAATTGCTTCCTTAAAGTAGACATCCGGAAAGCTTTCGATAATGTTGATTGGCAGTTGTTCATTCATACACTAGAAGCTCTGAATTTTCCTTAAACTTTTATCCAATGGATAGCTGAATGCCTAACCACTCTTACCTTCAAAATCCTTGTGAATGGATAGCCTAGTTAGTACTTTAAAAGTTCCAAGGGACTTCGCCAAGATGACCCACTTTCACCATCTCTTTTCGCTCTTATTATGGAAGTGTTTAACAGAACTTTAAACGCTATACTTGCTCACACTAAGGCTTTTGATATCATTCAAAATGTGCTCACCTTAAGATTATCAACCTTAGCTTTGTTAATGACATGATTTTACTTTCTAAAGTTGATCCACTTTCAATCTCGACCTTGATGAAATCTCTCCAAATCTTCCATAGACTCTCGAAGTTGGAGGTTAATTCTGTTGGGAAATCGGATCCGGATTTGATCCGAACTGCAGCGGAATAATCACGAAACTTTTTCGTGACTTTTGATTTCCCAAAAACCAAGATCTATTTAATTCTATAAAATGATTAACACGAATCATAATAAAGCGAAATT
>JANZXR010000171.1:28847368-28884902 GCA_027575705.1 Erythroxylum echinodendron
AATAATAATAATAATAATAATAATAATAATAATAATAATAATAATAATAATAATAATAATAATAATAATAATAACAGCCTACGATGTTAATAGGGTAGGAGTGACTAAATTAGATTTATGTAACCAAATGATTCACCTAAATATGGAGTTTATAGAAAAGTATTGCAAGTTAAAGGATACATATATTGATAGTTTAAAATTCAATTTTAAAAGAAGAATGTTATAGAACATGATTGAAGGCATTTAACCATCAACCTTGAATTATTCTGGGCAACTTTAACTCAATTGTTTATAGATCTTAAGTGTAAGGGAAAATGAGTGACAAGAATTGCTTATACGAATTAATGGAATGCATAGAGAGAATGATGACCACAAATTTGAGATATGAAGGAAGATATTTTACTTGGAGCAATAAGCAAAGCTTTGGATGGTATATAAGTAAGAAACTAGATAGAGCATTAAGTAATTAATGGATGATGAAATTCTTAAAAAGCAGAGTGTAATTGATGGAGCCAAGTTTCTCAAACCAGTCACCAATTGTGGTATAAAATATATTGAGCAAATGTAAGAAATTGATGCTTATTAGATTCAATAACTTCCTTGCAAGTTTAGAAGGTTTTAATGAAGTTATTCTCAAAGGAATGAAAGCTCCCATATAAAGAGTGAAAAGCTTCAAGTTTGACAAGAAGCTTTATTGGATTAAAAAAAAGAATTGAAGAAGCTAAATGCTTAAAGAGGATCAAGTACTAAACTTGAAGTGGCCAGCTCTGGAGTAAGAATGTTAAAGGTCCAACAACTCCTTTATCAATATCCAAATGATGCCATTTGAAATGGGGAGGAGAACAAGGTAGTTCAAACGTATACTAAGGTAGTCTCCATCCATAGATCCTTCTTGAAGAAAAGATCAAAGATTATATGGATGAAGGAAGGAGAGAAGAACACCATTTTTTTCATAATTTAATAGTGGCCAGGAGTGATTAGAATAGAATCAGTTCATTATCCAAATTGGAAAGTTACATAATCACAAACTAAGTTGAGATCAAACAGGAAGTTTATAATTTATTTGAAATCTCCTTAAGAAAGGAAGCCCTTTCCAACTCAAGTAATAATATTCTCAAATCATTAACAAGTCACCATATGGTAGATGAAAATAAGAAATTTCTGATCAAGACAGTAACAACCTAAGTTATATGCAAGGCTATAATTGAGTTAAATGCTTATAAGGCTCTTAATTCTGATGGCTTTAATAGATTCTTTTATTAAAAAGCATGACCACTAAATGGAAGTTATTGAAAGAGATAAACAAAGCAATCATATGCTTGATTCTAAAAATTATTGTGCCAAATTCCCTAAAGAATTATAGGCTAGTTTCCTACTATAATTTCTTGTACAAGATAATAGCAAAAATACTAGTATCAAAGATAAGAAAAGTCTTAAAAGTAATAATTGGTGAAAATCATAGGGCTTTCTTAGAAGGCAAGCAGATAGGGGGAATTATAATATAAAGGTGAATTTTAAGAAGGCCTATAAATCTATTAACTGGAATTTCATTTTACAACTACTTAAGGCCTATGATTCTCTTGAAAAGTTGAAAACATAGCTAGTAGAATATATAATAACAATCTCTTTTAGTAGGTTGGTTAATGGGAATCTATAGAATTTGCAAAGAAAACAAGGGGCTAAGTTAGGGTTACCATATTTTCCTTATATTTTATTATATGTATGGAAGCTCTATTAATATTGATCAAACATAAAATAGCATAGGAAAGAGATTTCAAACACCACAAAAAATGTAGGAGAATTGAGTTGGTTGATCCCTCTTCTGTAGATGACTTAATTCTGTTTACAAAGGTTACAAGAAGTCTATTAGAATATTAATGAACACCTTCACCAATTTAAGGAGATTTCATGATTATAATTTTATCAGGGAAGAGTCAATTAATCATATCCTTAAGTGCTCAAGCCTTGGAAACTATCTAGTTGATATAACATATATTAAAGCTCACAAGCTACCTATAATGTACGTAGGCCTCCCCCTCCCCTCAAAGAGACTTAAATTTAAAGAATGTATCCCTTTAGTGGTAAAAATCTAAAGGAGATTAAAGGTATAGTATAATAAGGAGTTATCCTATGAAGGGAGATTACAATTGATAAAATTTGTTCAATTCTCTACACATTTATTGGACATCACACATGATTCTCTTTAAAAACTTAATCAAGTCTTTGGAGAGATTGATGAGGAACTTTCTATGGAAGGGAAGGAATAATAAGAATAAGCATGTTAAGGTGAATGATGTAACTAAGTCAATATGAGAAGGATGATTGGGGATAAATTCCATTAGCTTAAACAATAAGGTATTGATAGGGAAAAGATTATGGAGACTTCAAGAAAATAAAGAATTCTTATGGACTAGGGGGATCCACACTTACTTCTTAAGAGGAAATACAATATGGGAGGTTAAACTTAGACCATCTCACTTCTATTTTATGTCTCAGTTATTAAAAGAAACGAGTATTTTAGCAAACCGCAATAAGTGTAGGATAGGAAGTGGAGAAAAGGCATCACTATTCTATAATAAGTTGAGCAATATTGGACCTTTAATAGAGTCCCTAATGTTAAACCACCTTAAGAGATTGCAAAAAATGTTGGGGCAAGTTGATAGATATACAAAAATGAGTGGACTAAAATTCCTTCAAGATTTATTCCTTTCTTGCCCTACCTAACTATAATTTAGGTATAAGGAGAGAAGATGCTTACATTTGTCTTGGAAATTATAATGGGGATTTCAACAACATAAAAAAGATCATATGGAATAGATTCATTATTCATAGAATATTCATTATAATTTAGCTAGCAATTTTGAATAGGCTATTAATATTGGATAGACTAAGTTATATAAACCAAGCAAGGTTATGGTCTTTTTGTGCAAACAAAATCAGGAAAGCCGTGAACATCTCTTTTTTAGATGCTCTTACTTGCCAATTGAAAGGACCCATCTCAGAGTTCCCCTTCTGGAACCCGAGTGGAATCCTCCCAGCATCTCTACGGTAGCCCTTCAATTGATATCTAACTCAACTAAAGGGTTTTCGCAAAGCCAAGACGTTTAACTATTAAAAACTTTTTTATACTTTAAAAGTTAAGAGTGTATAAAATAGTGGGAAACATTTTTTATCATATTACTTAAAAAAATTTCAGTATAATGATTGTATTTTGACCTTCCCAAAATTTTCAAAAAACCTACATAACACGTTTTAAAACACTTTTAATATTTCATATAACATCTCAACTTCTGAAGTGGGACCTCAGGTCCACATCTCAAGCAATTATAAACATATAATTCTCAACATTTTAAAAACATCATTAAGGATCAAAACTCTAGTAGTTCACTAAGAAAAAGATATTTACAATTTCACTAATATTCACAAGATCACACGTTTAAACCCTTTCTAAAATTACTTTACAACATATATACAAGAAATTAAGCCAATTTCAAGGAAACACATACATAAGAAAGGTAAGACAAACACAGCAGCACCTGATGATACAATTAATCCTATAGCAAAGTCCCAACTACTACAACACCTATATGCATACCTGGGGTGATTTGTTTAAAAGCATAAAAATAAGAGTGAGCTATATGAGATCAATGAGTGTTAATCATTTACTAAAAATTTAAACTTTTCATAACAACACAAGACAAATATTCCCATATAGTTGTAAACTCATGGTAAAATAGTTGTCATAACAATTCATTCGTGCATCATAACAATTGGTACTCAAATAATATTTTGTAAAATGCAATTTCAATTTTTCTAAAATACTATTTTGAAAGGCTTTTTCCAAATTAAATTCATTATATAAAGTTTCCATTTTCATTTTTCCCTTTTTTCCTTAACTAATAAAAAGTGGTGGCAATAAGTTTTACTTTTATATTGAAAATGGCAACCATTAGAATTGGTACCATACAGTGCCTCTCAAATTACTTTTAAAAATATATAGTGGCGGCATTATTATTTATTATCATTAACTTCTTATACGATATAGCCCACCATAAACTTCTTTGCACTATGGTACCCTTAGGCATAAGGTCACGGAGCTAGTTCTACATCATTTACCCGTGACTGGTTAACCACTAGTTGCAGAGCTAGTTCTGCATCGCTTACCCGTAACTAGTTAAGGAGCTATACTTAACCATTATTTATAAAGCTGATTCTACATCGCTCACCCGTAGTAAGTTAACCACTATAAATATACCGATATAATAACATGTATAAAGTCTAGCGATATAACATAAGCAAAAACAACTCTTACATTTACAAGTGATCTTATTTTCGAAATCAAGTATGGGAGGATTCATAATCGAATTATTTCAATGTAACTCCTAATCATATAAAATTTAACTTTCAAATTTAAAATCATATATTGCCAAAGCATACACTTATGCTAGCAATATTCACTTGTAAAATATCATATACATAAATCTCAACATAAATATTCATTTCATGATCAAATGAAAATCATTTGCATAAACTCAATTTAAAGTACACTCACAACTTGCTAGTCTCTATAAATAGAAACAGTTTGCATAAAATCAATTTAAAGAACACTCTTAAGTAATATCTTCTTTACTTACAAAAAGTGCATTTCGCTTAGGTATTTATTTCCAAATTATAAAATAAGACATTAAAACTATAAATGTGGTTTAACGGAATTTGGGATTAATATTTAATCACATAACATGTATGATAATCGCATTTCTGCTTACTTTTTTAGGATAACCTGTTGTTCTCTGTTTCAAAATCTAACTTCGACAATTACTTCAATGCTGTCATTTACTCATTCTAACTTATCAATTTCTTCAAAACACTAACTCACACAATTCACATATGGTAAGTCATATTTCATTTATTGTCTAGGTGTTAGAAAAGTTTTATAAACATCCAAAAAGGTTTAGATATGATTCGGTAAAAATTGAAAACAAAAATAAACTTAAAATGTTGCAATTTCCTGCTCGTCATGTTCCCTGCCTAGAATTTATACCTCTAATTATTCCTTAATTTTCATATAGCAAAATTTTAAACCAAATTTTGAGGTCTTCTAGACATTTGTTCCCCTATGTCTCTAATTTCCATAACGTCAATATTATGGCCATTTGGATTTCTAAATCATGAAATATGCAACAAATATCACAAGCTGCTTCAACACAGAGGCAGTATCATGTTTCCATTTTCAATATCAAATTTTAATGTCATTTTACTAGAATTAGGTCAAGGTCTTTTCTAGAGATTTTTAGTACTATGTCGTACCTTTTATCCCCAACTAGAATTACCCAATTTGGAGATCTTTAGTCTGAGTTATGACCAAAATAATAGGACTAGTTCAAGTGAACCAAGAACCTATTATAGAATTTCATTAAACGTGGCTATCTCTCTTATCATATTTAACCAAAATTGACTTTTGGATCATACCACACTAAAATCCATAGCCTTGGAAGATTCTCTCAAGCTTAATTTCTTGATTGATTTTCTTGTTTTCAACCTATAAATTCTTCCAAAATTATTATCTACTCCATAGAAAGTCAAAAGCACAACTGATCTTATACAAATCCATTCCATGCAAAACCCATAAAACTAGAAATTTAGGTTAGGAAAACTTACCACTTTCTTTCAATCTTTTAAAAAATTGAAGAACACTTAGTCTTGATGAAACTCTTTTCAAATCATGCTCCAAAACCCATTAAAATGGCAATGTCCTTCTTGTCATTCTTCTTGGTCATGAGTCACCCTTGCTTTTTTTCTTTCTCTTTTATTTTTTGGTCTGTCACTTTCACTACGTTTTTCTATCAATGTCCCGTCACCCATGTCTAAAGAAGATGGGCATTTTTCTTAATTACAAGTTTGCCCACCTTTTTCATTATAATTACACCTTTATCCTTAACAATATCTTATAATTACAACTTTACCAAATTGTCTCATATTTACACTTTTATCCCTACCATTTGTCACTATTTAATTGGTTCTCTTTTAATGACTAATCAATCCACTAACTTCTTGAAAAAATATATCAAATTGCCCTTTAATAAATACAAAAGGACTAAATTGTCCTTTAATGAATACAAAAAGACCAAATTGCCCTTTAATGCATTTAATTCACTGATCAATCGAATTAAATTTCGAAAATAGTCTACAACCATCTCATCATCAAATTGACTATAAAATATTCGAATTAGGGTCAGTACTTATTGATTAGATGCTTAAAAATTTTTTTGAATGGGTTTAATATCCTCAATACTCATTATTCTCCAAAAAGGGCATTTTAACCCTGTGACATCCTATGTTCGGGATTAGACCCCAAAATAGTGAATTGAGATTACAGTGAGAAAATAGAAGTATATTGCATGCTCATGCATCATTGTATATTCACACACATGTGAATATTTATTTTTGATACATTAAAATAATTGTACATGTATTCATTGACATTTTCAGGTATAATTGATTTATAAATGTGATTAAAATGCGAATTGTATTTTTTATATGTTAAAAATTGATTTGGAGAATATTATTATTATTTCAGGTTTTTTGGTAAATTTTTAAAATTTTCTGAAAATTTAGAGTATTTTTGGATTAGGAAAAATATTGGAATATGGACCAATTATAGTGTGACACGTGGACTAGTAAAATAGTGACAAATGTATTCAATGCAAGAGTGATAAATGGAGAGGTTTGATGAAGGCACATGACTATGTTTGTGATAAAATAAAAATATCACTGTTGAGGTTCTTCACCACCGAAAACACTATTTATTACATTTCTTTCTTGCATTCTTCAACACTGAAACATCAGCTGTATATTTTGTGTCTTTGATGCACTCTTATTGCTTGGCATTAAAATAATTATACATGCATTCATTGACATTTTTTGGGTATAATTGAGATATAAATGCGATTAAAATGCTAATTATGGTTTTTATATGTTGAAAATTGATTTGGAGAATATTATTGTTATTTCGAAATTTTAGAAAATTTCTGAAAATTTGAAGTATTTTTGGATTAAGAAAATTATTGAAATATGGACCAATTATATTTTGACATGTGGACTAGTGAAAGAGTGACAAATGTATTCCATGCAAGAGTGATAAGTGGAGAGGTTTGATGAAGGCATGTGGCTATGTTTATGAAGACATGATTTCTGTCCCTAGTAGCGCTATAGCCTAAGCCAAGATTTAATTTCATATTAATTTTGAAAGTATTAGAGACAAAATTAAAATTTAACTTCTCCAATAAAGTTGTACAAATAAGTCTCAAGTTTAATCTAAATTAAGAATCAACTCATTTGGAGATCTACAAATCAAGAAATAATCAAAATACCGAAGTATGTTCATTAAAAATTCTCCAGTTCATAACATTCCAACACATTTCTTCACAACTTCTTCTTCTAAACTCCAAATGACATGGGTCTTGGGTATAGAAATGTAGAATATACGATTTAGGAATGAAGAAATCAGTGGGAAGAAAGGATAAAAAAAATTCTGGGATTTTCACACCCTGAACACCTCTGATTCTTTTGATCATAACTTTGTCATCCAATCTCCAAATGACTTAGAACTTAGACCAATAGACTTCTAAGACATTGTTCTTTCTCTTCATAAAATTTTTAGAGCTATCTAAATTCGTTCGGGAAATATTTAATTAATGGATTTAGGATGTAAATGAAGAAATGTGCTGGAATGTTCTGAAGTGGAGAATTTTCACTAAATATACTTCGATATTTTGATTATATCTTGATCTTTAGATCTCAAAATGAGTTGATTCTTGATTTATATTAAACTTGAGACTTATGTATACAATGTGCTTGAAAAAGTATAATTTTAATTCTGTCTTTAAGGCTTTTAAAATTGGCATGAAATTGAATCTTGTCTTAGGCTGTAGCACTACTAGGGATAGAAATCATATCCTAGAGTTATTGAATAAACTGTATTGATATAGGCTGAATTAGACTAAGGTGTCCTCACCAAAGTTGTATCTTGTTCGCTTATCTTTAAATTGGTATAAAGTTTGTAATTTTTGGATATTATAATTGAGAGATAGAAGTTGTAGGTTGTACAACTTGACTATATGATCATGCTCTAGCCAAAATTCCAAATGTACATAGTTTGTGGTATTTTAAGCATAACTCATAGAATAATTAACCAAATTGTATGATCTTAGTATCATTAGAAACATAAGACATAGAGAAACAATTGTCTAGGAGAAAGTATTATAAAAATACATCATTTTCTTGATCTTATTGCTTATGCAAAGTTGACCTAAATGGGATACTTTCAGCAAAAGCTAGAATAGTGAATGAGTGTGTGAATTTTGGCATTATTAGAGTACATCAATTTGTTACAGAAAGATACCTGCAAATTTGTCATTGCTCATGCATGATACATCATGCATTTATACCTGTGTTTACTCAATTTCATAAGCAGTACAGTAATGTGAAATTATATTAATGTATATAAGAGAGCAAGTAGCGCAACCACATCCTGATATTGTCGGAACATCAAGGCAATAGGCTTTAGGAAGCAATTTTGAGTAACCTAGACGGTCCTACTTAATTATTTGTTTGCTTAATTTATGATTTGAATTATCTATGAATGTGATTTAATTGTTGAATTCTGGACATAAAAGTCTGATGATTCTGATATGATGATTATGGTATTGAAGTTCTCTTTGTACGTGAATTTGAATGAATAAATGATGCTCCACATTATTGTCGAATTCCGGACCAAGATTGGATGATAAATGTGAATGTGAAAGTGAAACTGAAATCAAGTAATTGATTGTATATATATATATATATATATATATATATATATGAATGTGAAGCATTTAATTACATGAATGCATGAAAGATAAAGGCTGTTGTGATTAGAGTTGCCAGTGTAAAGAGCTTAAAGCTCATAATGTGATCAGAGTCTCAGGCTCAGTCGTGAAAGTACCTGGTATCCACTAAGGGATAGGGGACATTATTCTGATATAGCTCGGTATCCACTTAGGGATATGAGCTAGTAAAAAAGGAACTCTCTCACAACAACAATAATAACAAGTGAAAGTGAGTCTCATGTGTATTGCATACGCATTTTAAAACATGTGATTGACCGATTAAAATACATTTGTACTTTGTATTTGAATGATAATGTGAAATGTGATATTTCTTGCAAATTGTAAAGATATGAAATTTGTGTTATTTGTGATAAGGTGTTTTATGAATTGAGTGAACCATCGATGATGGTTACCTCATTGAGTTTGCAAAACTCACCTAAAATTGCAGGTTGACATTTCAGGACTGAGAGAGGACATTAGCGATTGAGAGATTACAAGAAGCATAATTCTTATACTTTTGTGAAGAAGAAATGACTCAAAGATAGGTCATCTGAGACTGAAGACTTTAGATAGACTTTTTGTGTAATTTCCTCTTTTATGTAACATATTCTGTATTAGGATATGATGATGTAGATGTATGGGTGTTTAAAAGCTACAATGTAAAAACATTAAGTTTTATAAAATGAAATGAGGATTTCAGTTTAGTTTTGGTTTTAAAATTTGGTGACATTTATGTGTAGTAGTTGATGCCATGACTAAGTTAGATATGTTGCCATGTTATAAAGTGAAGGTGAGATAGTTAATACACCATTATTATAGATTATATACTAGAATATCTACTGGGTGTTCTGGTATATAATTTATAGTAATGCGGTGTTACAAACCCAAAACTTTTGAAGCTCTTAATATTCATCTGATTAGGCTTATTATTTATCCATTTTAGTATCATTAGACTTTAATACTTATTCTAAATATTTTTCAAATTTTCAGAGTTAGGTCTCTAAAATCACTATTCAAGTGAAAATACTATTCACTTAGATTTACTATTCATTTATAAATATTATTCACTGAAATCATCCAGATTTCATTCAAAAGTGTCATATAAATCCTCTAAGCACATTGGCTTTTTAAAGTTCGTTTAGACTCATTTCGTAAATTTTTGGAGTTTTCAGAAATTTTTTTGAGAAATTTCTGATCTTGTCTAGAATCATCTATGATCTACCTGTGATCTCCGTCATAACCTCAATAATACATTAAAATGCTTAAATTACTTTAGTATGTTATAAATAGAGTATACTCTATAAAATACATGTACTAGACATTACTTAGCACCATAAGCAAAATAACATATTACACTAACTATACGGGGGGACATCATTATGAACATAAAGTCCTAAAGTATGGACGTCAAGTCATCACACCCCTTATGCCCTAAGTGACACACAGGCTACAATAGCCTGGACAAAGGGTACTAAAAAAAAAAAGGAGCAATAGCTATATTTCTACAGTAACATATTGTTCCATGTCTAAAATATGAAATGCCTAAAATTCTAGAAAAATTAGCTTTTTATGATGTTGTCAATAAACCAACTGCAAAACTCCAACCTCATCTTCATAGAATTCAACAACTAGATATAAGCAAGAGAGGAGATTTACAAGAGGCAACTATTGAGTTTTGATCATAAACCTAGGTTCATGCATGTAAAGGTTATGGAAGGAGAGGAGCAAGAGATGCTTCCAAAGGCAGGAAACTTGGGAGGAGGATGTACTGAGGAGCATCACCAAGTCCATTAAATTACAACTAATAGCTACGGAGATTAAGGAAATTTGTAGTAGGGATATTATTAAGGCTAGGGAGCTAAACTATGCAAAAGTACAGACAAGGACTCAGAATCCACAAGTAGGCATGGAGATTCAAAACTTTAAACTAATGTTGGAGCAAGTTAGGGAACTATAATTCACACACACTCCAATCAAACAAAATTTAATACTAATACCTAAGTTTAAGGAAAAAATAGAAGAGGAGGAGCTCTCAGGGGAAAGCTAAGCGAGCTGTAGTCCAAGCAGAGAGGGAGAATAGGTGGATCAAATCAAAAGAGGAGCTTGTCAAAGACCAAGAGAGGGGCTCACAAAATTTGCTCTAGTTTACAACTTCTAAAAGAGAAAACAGAATTAAGGATGAGCTGAAATGCTGTAACAAGAGAAAGGAAGGAACAAAAGAGTGGATCCTGAGCCTTTAACATTCAACTATCAGGAAAACAACTCAGGAACGTAGCATGAAAGAGTAAGAATTGGCAAAAATGATCACTAGTAGGGAGGAGAAGGTACAAGGAGCAAAAACTTTAGGTGGTGTGTAAGACAATGGAAGGACACCTCTCCAAAGGAGACAAAAGTAGACAAGAGTGTTGAAGTTGAGATTGGTTGATAATGGGCTTACCCACGTGTAATATTCCTATAGTCTCTGTTGTGCAAGTTGTAGACATACCCGATACAGTGATGATGGTATTTTTGTCATGATTGTCAAACATCGTAAGGTATTATTTCATTAATGAATTATTTAATTTCTCAAAAAAATTATCGTTTATAATAACATAATAATATACTCATTATTTTCCTTAAGCTCCCAGTATAGAATCAAATTACATATACTTTCGTTATTTATTTTACTTAAACATCATTTAAAAAAATATTCTTTTCTTTATCAAATTGACTATTAAGTTTTTCTTAAATTGAACATTTATATAAAAGTCATCATTAATACAAACTATGAGCTAATATTAAACTATTGATTCTCAAATATTACTTTTTAAATTTAAAATTTATTAATAAATAGTATTATCGTTTTATGATAAGATAAAAAATAACTATGCAAGAATTACAATTTATATATAATCAATTTGAGAATAATATGACAAGATAATTATTAATAAGAATTAAATGAAGATATTTATACTTTATTTTAAAATTACATTCCAATAAATAAATTTAATTTTTAATTAAGAAAACGTTTAAGATATAATTTAGGTTGAACATTTTGAGACTTTAAATAATAGATTAATTCGAATAAATATAATATATAACTATAAAAATAAAGTTATTAAATTAATAAAATTTTGATATGACCAGCGAGATACTCCACCGAGGTGTCTCCACATCCACACTCTAATTCTGGCGCGAAAGTCGAAACAAATAGTTGTGGTTACAAAAGGTAAACCTTGGCAATGGGGTCGTCGAAAAGAATGCGGAAGGATAACAGTGAAGAGTCCTCCATTGCAACGTCGTCGCAGGCGCCTGTGGTTGTCTTCGCTCACGGTGCGGGTGCTCCTTCGTCTTCTGATTGGATGATTAGGTCTCTCTGTCCCTCTCTCTTACTCTTCCGCATCATAATTTCACGAAAGATTCTAAATTGGTATTTTCTATATATTTTTTCGAGCCTTGAATATGATGAGTTTTACAGATGGAAGGAGTTGTTGGAGAAAGCTTTGCATGCCGTTGAAGTTGTCACATTTGACTATCCATGTTAGTTAATTTTTGTTGTATCCATGTTTTTGCTTACTCTTCGGTCTGTTTTCCTGCAAAATGAAACCAATACGATTTGTTTGACCCGCTACATGATTGTAGATTTAGTTGAAGGGTTCAGTGAAATCTTACTCTTTTATTGGCAGATTTTTCTGGTAAAAGAAAAAGGGTTCCACCTAAAGCTGAGAAATTGATGGACTTTCATAAAGATATAGTCAAAAAGACTGTTGCTAAGTACCCAGGACATCCTCTTATATTGGCTGGGAAATCCATGGGTTCAAGGTACAATTTTGCTTTCAGTTCAAACACTTAGTTCTCTCATATTCTCTATACGGAATAATTACTTTGAAATCTGAAATCTTCATTGCTAGTCCTTAGTTCTCTCATATTCTCTATATGGAATAATTACTTTGAAATCTGAAATCTTCATTGCTTGTCCTCTAACTACTTTATAAGCCTATGTGTTAGGAAGGGAGCAGATTGAAGAGCCCCTTAGGCCATCTCCAACCAAAACACTAAAACACCAAATTTGATGTTTTAATAATTAAATTTAAAATATATATTACTTTACACAAATTATATCACTTTACACAAAAACAACAAATTTGGTATGTTACTATTCATTACACCAAAATGGTGGTCTTGGGAATCCAACTTTGGTGCCTTTGTTGGAGTGGATTTGACACACGAAAGCACCAAATTTGGTGTTTTTGTCTGTTGGTTGAAGATGGCCTTAATCTTCTTGCAGTTATATTTTTTCATTTGTTGCAGCTATGAAATTAGAGATAACTTTCGTCAGCAAATGTACATTGGTCGGTGCCCCATCAAACATTGTGCAATGTAAATATGAACAATCTCTGTACAGCTTAATGAAAGTTTATACCATTAACATGCATAACTCTTTTATGATATCTGCTTAACTGAAAGTAGTATTGAGTTTTTGACTGCTTCCACTTTTATTGAATCTTAGTTTTGGTTCTAGCACCCAGATGTTGTTATATTCGATTTGACCCTTACTGATGATTTTTAGAGTTGTAGGTACAGGCTACTACTAGTAGGCAGAAAACACTTTTTTCTTAATGCCAAAGGCAATGAAAGGACTTTAAGCTATTAACATGTCACAAACTTTCAAGCATCTGATCTCATTACTGCTTTGTTGTTGATTTTTTTTAAAAAATAATTCTGGCTCATTGTAGGGTGAGCTGCATGGTAGCTTCGGAGCTTGACATTGCTGCCTCAGCAGTAATTTGCTTAGGTTACCCACTCAAGGTTTTTTGCTATTCATACATACCAGTTCAGTTCCATGTTAATATAAATGGTCTAAAACTTGTCACTTTTATCTCACATCCTTTATAATGATTAGTCTGTTGATTAAATTATTGTAACCAGTCAATTGTGCACTTACATTTTCTTAATCTACTGTGTGTAGAAGCGGTCTAGTTTGTTACAAGAGTCTTTGAATAATCTATCATCTACAGTTAGTAAAGGTTTGAGCTAGAACAGAGGACACACTTCTATTTTTTGTTGTACACACCAATTGCTGATCTTTTCATTCACTAGTTGCAGTTTTCCTGAGGAAGCATACACAAAATACTGATCAATTGCCTATACTATCAGGGTAGGAATGGAGCTTTGAGGGATGATATTCTATTGCAACTCACTATTCCTGTCATGTTTGTGCAGGTACCACTTTTGGTCTTACTTCTAAAGTTTCTAAAACAAATTAGATTAGTAACAGTTAAGAAGGCTCAATTGTCTTCAACTGTCTTCTCCTTTTGCCTGTAATTGCCGACACATTATGGCAATAGGTGGGCTTATGTTTCATATTTGACTTAAATGTAACAAATTTCATAAATGGAAACATCAGGTGATGAACTTAACTGTTCCTCTTAACTACTTTAATTTAAGAAGGTGTGTCTTCTTAAATATTGATTTTCCCTTATTCTTACATTGCTTTCATGGTTCCTTTTTCTTTTTTTTTGTCCAACTGGCTTCCATTTAAAGGGCAGCAAAGATGGGTTTTGTCCAGTTGAAAGGTTGGATGCTGTCCGCAAGAGGATGAAATCACAGAATGAGTTACATGTGATTGATGGTGGAGACCACTCGCTGAAGATTGCCAAGAAGCTTCTCCAGCTGAAGGGAACCCAAGATGAAGCTGAAGAACTTGCTGTTCAGGCTGTTGCATCATTTGCTTCCAAGGCTATCGGATGGCAGGAATAGCTATAGCTTTGAGATGTTTATGCAGATTTTACTTCTAGGGAAGGTTCTTTTTTGATGTTTCCCAGTGATATGTTTGTATATGTTCTGATTTATGCTTGGCTTTGATATCTTTGTCTTGCTTTCCTGCCTTTTATAATCTGAATACTATGTTCTGTGTTAGGAAATTGCGTGGACTAGCCTTCATTGTTGGAATTTTAGCGGACCTTTTATAATCTGACTATACTATGTTCTGTGTTAGGAAATTGCGTGGACTAGCCTTCATTGTTGGAATTTTAGCAGAAAATGTTGCATCTTCAGACTTGATTTAAGATATTTCAGAGATCTACTCGTGAAATTTTCTCTTTTTGTTTCTCTAATTTAAGAGTCGCAACGTTTAATTTCTGTAATTTATCCAAACACGCCACCATTCTGATGTAGATACTAACTCATCATTATAGTTTTTGACAACAGTTATACATGTTTCTTACCAACGACTTGAATTGAGCCAACCCAGATTTCATCTAAAATCCGATAGAAGAATTTAAGGATTTCCATCTTTTAGTCTGTCTATGATAGGTGGGTTTAATATTCTTAATCAGTTAGGTTTGCCTCCCTCTTTAAGTAAGATGTAGTGTATACTTGTAAACGGACTGATTTCATTATGTCTGCAATTATCCGACCAATAACGATATTGTTCTCCTTAGATACTTGCATAAGGTTCCTCTTGTGAAGCACTAAGCTTAATCGAGATGATCAATGGTAACACTTTTTTGTCCCTAAAAAACACGTATTTAAAGGTGACTAGGGAGAGGCTTCAAATTTGGAGTGGGTGCCTGTAAAATAGAGCGTGAAGTTCTGTTATTAGAAATTGGTGACAAGATATAGGAAACATTACCTGATTGTTTATCTTTGGGAGATCATTTGTTGTTGCAATAGTTTCTTGCAAATCAGCATTCAAGTTTATTTCCTCCTTTTCTTCCTCAAAATTTTTATAATTGGAAACGTTTAATGCATCTTATTCCTCAAGTTCATATGTTAAGGAATCGATAATATCAATCAAATAAACTCTCTAGAATTCTATTCTTTGACTTCTCTCTTGGGAGCTTACCTATTTGCCCTTCAACCAAACTTTCTTGCTTTTCTTTTCTTTTTCCATTTTTAGTATTTTCCTGTACAAGGTGTCTAATTTATTTCCACTTTGGGTATCTCCCCACTGGGAGCAACCTTGGAGGAGGCCTGGGAAGCTTCAAATCTTCTTGTCATGGAGTCCTTGAATCAGTCATTGAAAGGGAAGATGGCAACTACTGCATAAAACTTATCTACTTCTAAAAGAGCCTGGACTGACATATTAGTAGCATCTTCTTCAGAGTGTAAACTCACACACTTTCAAGGTGTATTGGTGGATGGAGTGCTCACTTCTCCGGGGGAATTACTTCAAATAGGAGGTGTTGCCTAGTCTTTAGTACTAGTACGATACTTCTTAGGCAAAAGGCCAACATCTCTTTAATTATCTCTTTGAAAATGCAATTTTTTAATTTTCCAACATTTCCATTGGTTAATGTTTGGGCTATGGAGAAATAGGTGAACAAGGAATTGGAGAAAACCTTACTCAGATGAGTCCTTTGTCTTTAAGTTTGCCAATGATAAATGTTTACTTGAAATCTTAAAGCAGGGACTTCGGCACATCACAAGCCAACCTATATTCTTGCTTAAACGGAGACCAAGACTGGAGTTAGATAGAAGAAAAATTGACACCATATTGTTATGGATTATTTTTCACAATGCCCCTCCGGAATACTAGACAATGGATGGCATTAGCTTATTAGTAACCTCAGTTGGGAATCCTTTTAGCCTGGCCTCATAAGATGCGTAAATGGAGAGACTTTATTATGTTATAATTTATGTGGAAGTGAGTAGAGATAGGGAACTTCCTGAGGCTATCTTTGTTATGAAATTAAATGAACAAGGTGGGTTAACTAAGTCAGACATCAATTTGACATATTCTTGGAAACCATTGAAACATGATCACAAATGGAGACCTATAGGGAGAGTTTTTAACACTGGGAGTTATGATGAACTTATGGGAATCCCTCCCATAGCAGGTGAGCATAACTCTTCTAAAATACCCAACTTAGAAATTAGCTCCAAATTTAGAAAGAAGCTGATACTACTATAGTTAATAACAGTTTAGAAAAACGCCCTTCACTTTCTCCTTGCACCAAATCCCCTTCCAAGGAGAGTCTGACTGAGCTTGAAGCTAGATCTATGGAAGAAGATGGTCAGAAACCTAGAGAGTATGCTTTGCCTCCTGAGGAAGAAATATTAATTGTGGAGGTAGTTGAACCTACTCAAACTATAACATTATAGAATATGAAGACCTAGATCGATTCTGTATGAATGACCCTCTTAAAAGGCAATATATCAAGGAGTTTTTTTTTTGGGAAAAGAAGCTTGTTATCTTAGGCTTAATGGAAACTAAATTAAAAGATAATCACCTCTAGTCTTACCTGAGCTTTTTAGGGTTTGAATGGAAGATTCTTTCAAATCATTGTTATCATTTCAATGGAATGATCGTTATTGCTTACAACTCTAATAAGGTACAAATTTTGAACTCTTGCTTCTTAGATCAACTTATTCATTTGTCTTGTAGCTTGGAAAGTTCCTCATCTTTGTTTGAAGTTTCCATAGTTTATGTTGCTAATTTTGGGTACTAAAGGGCCAAGCTATGGGAGGATATAAAAAATATTAATGCCTCTATAAATCATCCTTGGCTATTGATTGGGGATCTTAATTGTGTGTTATCCCTATTGGAAGAAAAAGGGCATAGAATTAAGATAATAGGACTAAGAAGGAACTGAAAGAACAAATTAAGATAAGAGGACTAAGAAGGAACTGAAAGAAATAATCCACACTTTAAGCTTGGTTGAGCTAAGGTATGGTGGAAATTTCTTCCCTCCGAACAATAGACAGTAGGGATTGTATTACATCAAGAAAAAACTTAACAGGAGTTATGGTTAATCAATAATGGTTCTCAAGGTTCCCTAATTCTTTTGCTCACTTAGGAGAACCATATCCTTTAATCACTCAGGAATTGAAATTTTAAAACTCAATTAAGTTTTTAACACAATGTCTCCCTTCAAGTATTTCAATTGTCTTACCAAGAAAGAGGGATTTAAAGAAATGGTCAAATCTGCCTAGAACATTAAGGTGTTTGGTTTTAGAGCTTACCAGTTGATGATGGAGCTTAAGTTTGTCAAGGAGGCTCTAAAGGAGTTCTCAAAACTTTCAAGTCAAGAACTAATCTGAATATGCAACTAGCTAAGGATAATCTCAAGAAAGCTCATGAGGACTGCTATAACTTTCCTTATAGCTTAGAACTTATGGCCATTGAAGCTTCCAAGTTCTAAGAATTCAATTTATACGTCACAATGCACAAATCCATTTTAGAACAAAAGGCTTGGATTCAGAGGCTTAAAGAAGGGGAGCTCAATGCCAAATTCTTCCATAACTCCATTCTTGCTCATAGGAAGAGGAACAAAATCTCTATGCTTTAAAATGAACATGATGCTTCTCATTTAGGTAAAGAGATGATTAAATCAATCACTTTGGATTATTTCAAGAGATTATTGGGGTTGATATTATCTGTGTAAATAGGAACTTGAATCTAAGGTTATTTATCAGGAAAAATATTTTGCAGATGAAAGAATTCATGACCAAGCTAGTAACTGAGCTTAAGATAGAACAAACCTTATTTAGTTTGAATCCTTCGAAAGCCTTGAACCTGATGGTTATAGTGCTCACTTCTTTCAAGCTACTTGGGGTATCATATGAAGTACAAGTCGATCCATTAATTTTTCTCTAACTTAAGGATGCTTAGAGAGATGAAAATAAACTTATGTTTGTCTTATATCTAAATGCTCTAATCCAAGCTCCTTGTTGAATTATTTCCCCATTTCTTATTGTAATACTTCATACAAAGTGATTTTTTAAATATTAGCCAGCAGATTAATAGCTACCCTTAGAGAATTAATCAATCAAGCTCAAGGTTTACTTATAGTTGGCATAACTATTAGTGACATTGTTATGCTAGTTCAAGAGTTGTTGGAGGACTATGACTTTAAAAGGCCTTGTCAAATTATGTAGTATTATTTGGAAAGATTGTACAGTTATAGAGATCATATAAATCCCTGATTTCTGGGGATTAGAATAAGATACAGATTTCCCTATACTTTAGGGAGTTTATTACTATATTTAGGTTTGACAATTGTATATATAAATTATGACTGTAACCTAAGTTAGATGAGAAAAAAGAAATTTATTCTTCTCTGCTTATATTCGATATGGTGTTAGAGTTGTTGGCTCTTTCCCACTAAAACTTTGATTTTTTTTTTCTGGTCATACCAACTGAGGTCCATCTCCACTGTTCCTCTCATCGTCCTAGCCTTCTCTCTCATATTTTCCTGTTCCTTTTCCTATTCTTATCCTTAGTCTTAATCAATCATGTCAGAATCACCCAAAAGTTCTGTCAAAATTACCAGCCCTGCATTCAAGAATACTGCTGCTGCTATAATTAGAGATTTGTAGAACATTCAAGCTGCATACCAATTGAATGGGAAGAATTATTTGAAGTGGTCACAATTGGTCCTCACATTCCTAAAGGGAAGAGGGAAATTGAGGCATTTAATGGGCACTGGTCCTTTATAGGATGATCCCCAATTTACAACGTGGGATGAACAAGAGTGCATGGTAATGTCCTGGTTATGTAATTCAATGCTGCCAAAGATTAGTGACAGATGTATGTTCCTCGAAACTGCCAAGGACATTTAGGAAGCTATTCGACAGACATACTCCAAGGTTAATGATGTTGCACAGACCTACGAGATTAAGAAAAAAGTTTTAGCAACTAAATAGGAGACTCAGACTTTTACTGAATATTCAAGTCTCTTACAAAGCTTGTGGCAAGAGATGGATCATTATCATTACTTCCAAATGCGCTGTAGTGAAGATGCAGCAATTCTGAAGAATTTTGTGGAAAAGAATCGTATATATGATTTTTTGGCAAGATTAAAAGTGGAATTTGATGCTGTAAGGGTGCAAATTTTAGGAAAACCAGAACTACTGTCTCTAAATGAGATGATCTCTATTATACACGTAGAAGAGGGAGGTCGAAATGTTATGCTTGAATCTTAAGGAGAAGATGGTTCCGCAGTCATTACCAATTCCACATAATTGAAAGAAGCAAACAATCCTACGCTAGTTGCTAGAGGGGATTCATCCAAACCATTTAATTGAGAATTCCTATTCTGTACATACTGTAAGAAGCATCGGCACACCATAGAGAAATGTTGGAAACTTCATGACAAGCCTAATAGAAGTGGGAACGACCGAAATCAGGCACATATGTTGAGCACTTCTTCAACTAATGAAGGAAATTCCAAAAAAATATGTCCCTGAGTTTAACACCGAAGAAATTGAGAAAATAAAAACCTTTGTGGAGTCCTTTGAGAAGCCAACCTCAATAGGTACTTGTTCATTGGCAGTTTCAAGTATTTCTTCTTCCTCTAATACTAACGTCTCAGAAATAAATTCTCCTCCCATGAGGGTGATTGATTCTGGAGCAACTAACCATATGACTTGTTCCTCTAAACATTTTATCTCTTATAACCCTAGTTGTAGCCATAAAAAGATCACAATAGCTGATGGATCCATCACCACCGTAGATGGCCAAGGGGATATATACATAAATAAGGACCTTACACTACGAAATGTCCTTCACGTTCCAAAGCTATTTGTAAGCCTTATTTCCATTCAAAAATTAACCACAGATTCAAATTATAATATAACCTTTTTTCCCTTCACATTGTGTCTTTCAGGAGCTAGGCACGAAGAAGATGATTGGATGTGCTAGTCAAAGGGACGGTCTCTATTTCTTGGAAAAACAATACAGTATATTAGAAATTGGAAATCCTTATCTACATCCTTCTTTTCCGAATCTTTCATGTCAAGCCAAGGTAAAATTTGGCTTCATCATCATCGTTTAGGTTACCCATCTTTTAGAGTTCTCAAGTTGATGTTTCCTTCTTTATTTAAAGGTCTTGAGTCTAAATTTTTTTATTGTGATGATTGTGAACTCACTAAGCACAAAGGTGCTTCCTTTCTAATAAGCAATAAAAAAATATTTTTTCCTTTTTCTCTCATTCATAGTCATATTTGGGGACTTTCTACTGTCCCAAATGTTTCGGGTGCTAGGTGGTTTGTTTCATTTATTGATGATTGTATTCGAGTTATATGGTTTTACTTCTTGAAAAATAAAACTAATGTTAGTACTGTTTTTCCTAATTTCTACAACATGATCAATACTCAATTTGATGTAAAAATTAAGAGATTTTGATCAGACAATGCCAAGGACTATTTCAATAAACCCTTTCTCCATTTTTTTTTCAGAAAACAGGAATTATTTATGAGTCCTCATGTGTTACCACCCCACAATAAAATGGTGTAGCTGAGCGAAAAAATAGACATCTCCTAGAGATCATTAGAGCATTGCAGTTTCATAAAAATGTTCCCAAACAATATTGGGGTGAAGCCGTATTAACTGCTGCCCATCTTATTAACTGACTTCCAATATGTGTCCTTAGGTTCAAAAGTCCAATTGATATTCTCACAAAAATTTTCCCAAATTTTTTCGTTTCAAACAGTCGTATACCTCTAATCTTTGGCTATGTTACATTTGTTCATTTTCATTCTCACAATATGAGCAAATTAGATATTCATGCTCTTCGATGCATTTTTATTGGATATTCCTCGACATAAAAGGGTTATAAATGCTTTCATCCACCTTCTAAAATTTTTTTGTCTTAGTTGATGTTACTTTTGTTGAAAATAAACCTTTTTTTAGCACACTTATCTTCAGGGGGAGACTTTGAGTGAAGATAAAACAAAGGATATGTTTCTTCTTGATTCTAGTTTTGTTCAACCTATACCCATAATCGTCCTTGAATCCACTTCTCCCTCAATTGAGTTAGCCACATCTGTTGGAATGATGAAAGCTAGGGGAAATCAAGATAACATGCAGCCACTGCAAGTTTATTCTAGGATGAAGATACCAGTCTCTCAACCAGCACAAGTCCAGTCTCCCATTCGTGTTATTGCCCAAATTCTGAAAATCACTCTCAAACCAACTGACAATGTCAAACCAGGTGGTGAGCTAAGTGTTGAGCCATTTGAACCAACGGACAAACCAGAAAAAACAAGTACTCAAAACCTACCGATCACACTTAGGAAAGGAACAAGAACCTGCACAAAACATCCACTGTCTTTTTTCATATCTTATCAGAATCTATCCCAAAAATATAGAGCTTTCTTAATTAATCTTCATACAATTCCCACACCAAGAAATCTAATTGAGGCATTAGGAGACAGAAAATGGGAGGATGATATGAAAATCGAAATGGAGGCCCTTGAAAGGAATAAGACATGGGAATTAGTGGAATTGCCAAAAGGGAAGAAAGTAGTTGAGTTTAGGTGTGTTTTCACCATAAAATACAAGGCTGATGGCTCGGTGAAAAGATACAAGGCAAGATTGGTGGCTAAAGGGTACACTCAAACCTATGGCATCGATTATCTAGATACATTTACCCCTGTTGCTAAGATGAACATGGTACGGATATTGTTGCCATTAGCTGCTAATTTGGAGTGGAATCTACAACAATTTGATGTTAAGAATACGTTCCTCCATGGTGATCAAGAAGAGGAAATTTATATGGTAGTTCCGCCTATATTTGAATCTAAAGAGGGAATGGAGTGCAAGATGAAGAAAGCCCTTTATGGGCTCAAACAATCACCACTAGCTTGGTTTGGGAGGTTAGCTAAGGTGACGATTTCACTAGGATATAAGCAGACACTCAAATTTTGGGAGAGTCACTACATTGCTAGTTTATGTAGATGATATCATCATGACAAGTAATGATGTGGAAGAGATGAAAAATCTGAAGCAATGTCTTTTGAAGGAATTTGATATCAAAGAGCTAGGAATGTTAAAGTACTTCTTAGGCATTGAAGTAGCTCACTCAAAGCAAGGGATTTTTATCTCTCAACAAAAGTGAGTACTTGACTTGTTCAAAGAAATAGGAAAGTTAGGTTATAAATGAGTGGAGACACCAATTGAATTCAATTATGGATTATATGATGCTCCAAAAGATCCCATGGTAAATAAAGGATCACATTAAAAGCTTGTTGGGAAGTTGATATATCTGGCACACATAAGACCAAATATAGCATTTGCAGTGAGCACGGTTAGTTAATTCATGCACAATCCCAAAAAATCACATCTCAAGCTAGTAAATAGGATACTACAATACTTGAAAGACAGCCTAGGAAGAGGAATTTTGTTTCAGCGATAAACAATCACAGGTATGATATTAGAGGCTTATATCGATGCAGATTATACTGGGTCTTTAGTCGATAGGAGATCAACATCTGGTTAATGTACACGCCTAGGTGGTAATCTTGTAAGATGGAGAAGTAAGAAGTAGATTGTGGTGGCAGGATCAAGCGCAGAGTCAGAATTCAGATCTATGGCATTGGAAATATGTAAGTTACTTTGGCTGAAGATAATCCTAGATGACTTAAGAATAAAAGCGGAAGGACTTGTGAGGCAGTACTGTGATAACAAACCATCCATTAGCATTGCATATAACCATGTTCAACATAATCGAACAAAGCATATTGAAGTTGATAGGCACTTTATCAAGGAAAAATTGGACAGTGGCTTAATATACACTCCATTTATGTCAACCTAGGATTAGTTGGCAGACATACTTACAAAGGGACTGACAAGCACAGTGTTTTAGAATATTATTGGCAAGCTTGGGATGGAAGATATCCACTTACCAGCTTGAGTGGGAGTGTCAGATTATGTAGTATTATTTGGAAAGATTGTACAGTTATAGAGATCATATAAATCCTTGATATTTGGGGATTAGAATAAGATACAAATTTCCCTATACTTTAGGGAGTTTGTTACTATATTTAGGTTAGGCAATTATATACATAAACTACAACTATAACCTAAGTTAGATGAGAAAAAATAAATTTATTCTTCTCTGCTAATATTTGACAGGCCTATTAAAAGCTATCCACTTAAAATGGATTTCTCTAAAGCATTTGATAATGATTAGCTAGGACTTCATGATAAATTGTATGGTTGCTTTTTATTTTCCTACTACTTATGGAAACTGCGGCAAGGAACGCATCACTTCAACATCCTATAGCATTTTCACTAATGAGATTCTGATCAGTACTTTCGAGGGGACCAAAGGAATTAAATAAGGGGATCCTCTTTTCCCTTATCTTTTTAACTTGGTCGTTAAGGTTTTATCTAGAATGATTGAGCTTTTCATCTCTAACAATAACATATTTGTATTTCACCATAAATGTAAGGGTTTAAGGATTAGTCATTTGGCTTTTGCTGATGGCCTTATGATTTTTTGTGGAATTCACACATATTCTCTAAGCCTCCTAATGAGAATCCTCAAGGAGTTTTCCGTTATGTTAGGACTTAAAATCAATCTTTATCTCCTCAGACTCCTAACATGTTGAGGAGCTCAGTGGCATTATTGGTTTAGCTCCTCTTCACCATCACTACTAAAAAAGCCTAAATTATCTAACTGCATCCAATTGTTAAAGGCTCTCAAATCAATAATTAGTGTATGGTAGAATATATTATATAAGTAGGAGACTGTAACTTATTTCTTTAGTCCTAAAGAATCTCCATATACAATGGAGTGCTTATATCTACATACCAAGGAAAATGATCAATGAGCTATAGAGATGCATCAAACATTTTATCTGGCCTGTTAAAGCTGAACACTTAAAAGGAGCCAAAGTAGAGTAGGAGAACCTTTGTCTCCCTAAGCAGGAAGGAGGCCTTACATAATATGAATTTCAATCATGCAAAAATTATTGCTAATTAAGAGAGTATGGAGGTTACTCAATGATAAGGAAGCCTTATGGCTCAAATGGGTTAATGATTGCTACCTAAGATGCACAGATTTCTTGTAACTGAGTATAACAAAGGAGCAATCATGGTTCTTAGTTCAAATTTTAAGATTAAGGGAATAAATTTACCCCCTTGTCAAACATAATATAGGGAATGATACTAGAGCTTGGTTTTTGGTAGACAACTAGAGTGATTTTAGTCCCTTGCTTGATAGGTTAGACTAATGCAGTTGATAATTAGAATTCCTCTTAGTGCTAAAGTAAGCATAATTGTTGAAGGATTAAACTGAAGCTACAATTTTAGAGGTTCCAATAGTTTAATAGCTTTGTTACCTTAATATAATCCTTCATAAAAGGAAGATAAAATATATTGGTTAGCGAATAACTCAAGGAATTTCACCAATCCCTCATGTTTACTGATATTCAAGACTCGCACAACTAAATCTCATTGGTTTGATCTAATTTGGAGTAAGTCACTTATACTTAAGGCCTCTTTAATTTGCTAGTTATTGATAAAGCATAGGCTCAAAACTAAAGATATATGGATTAGGAACACATTCTCCACATGTGTTTTATGCAAAGCATGGCCTGAATCCTCTAGTCACACATTCCTCCAATGTAATTATTCACAAGCAATTTGGTCTAGATTCTAACATCGATTGCAAATCTTCAGTCAAGAAAGGAAATAGCTAGGTAGTCTTAAATGGGCCATCTCGCTCCCTTAACCAAGATAAAGATGTTTTGAAAACAAATTTTAGTTGTACCATTTATGCCATATGAAGGGAAAGAAGCTTTATATAAAGATGTTTTCAAAACAACTTTCAATTGTACCATTTATGCCACATGAAGGGAAAGGTGCTTTAGACTTGACAATATACCTAAATTAGGGAAGAATTTCCTAGCTGATAAAATTATAAATTAGATTGGATAAGTTTTATTAGCATATGAGATACAAATGAAACTAAGCTCAGGGATGAGAGCCTTTTGGAAACTTTTAGTATTTTCTAGTATTGATTTTATACTAATTCTTGAAATCCTTATTATCTTATCTAAATTTGTAGTAAAATTGTTTAAACCTTTGTAAGGTTGTACATGCTCAGGTTTTGTGAATAAAATTTCTTTAACTTAAAAACAACAAAATGGTCATTATTAGGATATTTTATGATGTCATAAATATTAAACTTAACAATGTTACTTTAAATTTTATGATAAGTATGCCACTTTGAACATTTATCTTAATCTTACATGTTTTTAAGAATGATATTCCTAATAAAAAGGGATTTTGATCATTATTCTCCATATCAAATAAATAAAAATTCGCTAGAAAAATTAATTCATTTACATCCATAAGAACATCTTCAACTATGCCCTAGAATAGTCATTAGATTTATCAAATAGTTAAATCACAATCCTAGTTTTGTTTAAAGGTCTACGTTTTAAAGAAGAATATATAAAATGGCAAATATTATTAAATTTTTACACTTAATATGATGAGTTTTTTGAATGATTACAAACATGTTCTTTCTGAGGATCAAACATGTTCTTTCTAATCCTCACTTTCTTGCTTCCATCAAGCTATGGTTTCCTCTTAGTTTTACATAATTATTTAAAAAAAATAGCACAACAAGGTGTTTGTTTAATAACATAAAAATGTTATGTTTATCTTGTATCTATAAAAGGTCTCATATAAATCTTGATATTATTGACATTTTCAAGATTTTAATAAATCTTGAGAAGAAAGAGGCACTGGTTTATAGTTAAAGAGGAGAGGAAACCAATGTTTACACATCTCATCATCAATGGGAAGAGTCTTAGTTTAATGTTCTTTTTTGTCTTATTGTGATACTATATGGGCCACCTTTACTAGTATTTCAACCTCTTTATTACTCTACAAAATATTTATTGAATACTAGCTCTCCCTTCTTGTTGGAAGTGTTCCATCTCCTATTGAAATTGCAAAGTATTAGTAGTAAGAGACTTAATATTGTCTTTTAAAGGCATATTAAAATTAGAAGTTTAGCCCATTTATTACCTAGTAAGGTATGATTGCTTGTATTACCAGAAAATTGAGCAGTTTTATGTCACGAGTCAATTTACTTATTGGTTCACATAGTTAAAATTATGGTTATCCCTCCATCATAAATTATGTATGTTTGATAAGGATCACAATTTCTTTATAGTTATCTTAGAAATCTACCTACCATATTTATTTTCTTAATTAGCAACTCTTGAATACTTGGTGAGATATCAGTTACATTGCTGAGTAAATTCTACAACCTTTCACTATTCACATATTATTATTTGAAAAAAATATAGGTTAAATTAGCTATATGCTACTTAAGGGAGGAAACATTTACTTCATTGATGTACTTAGGTAGTGCATCAAGCCTAGTGTCAAATTGTTAAGAGTTAGTCACCATATTTGCAATTAATTTTTATCCACCAACACTCGGCTATTAGCAAAATCAATCATAATCCAATAAGTGTTAGAAGGCCCTTGTTGAATTATTAAATGAATAATTGCTTATCGATTTAATGATAGGGCAACTTGTACATAATTTCATTAAACTTTCCAAATACTGATATAAGGACTCTATGTTGTACTCCATTATACCATAAATTTTCTTTTGAATATTGATTTTCTTGAAGTTAAAAAAATATCTCTTTACAAATTGCCTCTTCATTTCATCCCATATGGAAATTCTCCTAACAGGTAAGTAATAAAGCCAATTTTTTATTTCTTCTTTCAATGAAAATGTAAAGCCTTTTATCTTAATTTGTTCTTTCATTACCGCTGTGGGTTTCATACTTGTGTATACCACATGAAATTTCATTAATACCTATAGGGATCTTCACCTATAAGACCATGAAAAGTAGGTAAGAGATGTATTATTCCAAATTTTAATTCAAAATTAGTATTAGCCTCTAAATTAAGAAATGTTATGAAGAGTAGTTATTGGCTCAAAAGTAGAAGCAACAAACTCCTTTAAAGTTTGATATTCAACCATAACTTTTTCCTGTTCTAACTTTGAATCGTTAGCAAATAAGAAACCAAAGTTTAATTCTCCTATTACAATTTTTATCTAGCTTCCTTCTTTAACGTGTACAAGATTCTTTCTATTTACAAATTAATATGCAACTAAACTTGATTAGAAGATCGAGTAATAGACATATATGATTAAGTAGACATAGATAATTCACTAATAAAAATAAAAAAACAAAAACAAAATAAATCATAAAATTAAAAAAATTACATATCAATCAATGATACAATTATAAATAAATTTACACATTGAATATTCACCCTTGGAATTATTTTCTTCTCCCTCTTTAGTGATAGTTGATTAGAAAGAATGAAATCCAATTAACCTTAACTATTAAAAAACCTAAATAAAGCATGAAAGATTTACCGTAGTAGTGGCTTTAAGAATTAAAAAGGTTGATAAAACAAAATAATATAAGCATAAGCAATTGCATTTAATTCAATTGATTGTCCTTATTAAGAACTAAAAGTATAACATAGCAATCCATTAAACCTAGTTGCTCTATAGATTAGAGGGATTAAATAATTACAAAATCTCCAATCTAGTAATATGCTGTAACAAATAATAAACTACTATACATATTAGTAATTACATGAAACAATCATGAAATATAAACATAAAAGAACATTTCATACTCAAAATATAAATTGAATAATAAAGACAATTCAAATTTCATGATTTAATACATCCTAAGTTTTCAATTTCCTTTGACCAAGCGTAGAAGTTTAGTCGCATAGGACCTTTGCTAAGAAAAGAAAATAAGAGAAAGAGAGAGAAAGAGAGAGAGAGAGAGAGGCAATTCTTTATCCTAAAATCTAGCAAAATCTAATTTAAAAAATTAAAAACTGATTATCAAATAAGAGTTTTGGGGCTCTTTAAATATAGATTACCTTTAATTTTTACAACACACACAATATAGAATTTGCTCATGTTCTAGGCAATGTTCCTCCCTTTGACTTGAATTCCTTGTTTAGACTTCAATATAAACTCTAACATGCCCATGTTTGAGAGTATTTCTAACTTTGTAACTTCATCTCTAAACGATATATGCTTTAACATGCCTATGTTTTATATTGTATCGTCAATCTTTAATTCTAGATAAGTACATGACCTAGAAAACACTTGTTGATGAATCCATGTTTGACTTCCTTATTAACTTCCTCTATCTAGAGAAAAACACAAGCTGCAACATGCTTGTGTATGGGACCATGTTCAACTCTCTTAAAGCTCAAAACTTGAATGAACTAGACCTTATTCTAAAATTTCTATGGCATTTTGAATTCATCTCAATCGAAACTTAGGTGATATAGTTATGCCCAATTTAAGAAGCATTATTGAAATTATACAATATTGTACGATTGTCTACATTTTACTCTTAACACTTCTATTTGCATCCTAAATAAAAATAAAAGAATAATGAGTATATTTATGCATAATATTAGTTGAAAAGACTAAATATTAAATAAGGAAAACATAAGATTTTACAGTTTTATTACCATGTAAAGTCATGCAATAAGATGTTTCCTTGTTCCTATAATTTACTATAGAATCTGTATGTGCCATTTATAGGCCTATATAGTGTTTTCGCATATCACACTTATGGAATCTTCTTTTTCCATAGCACTCCGTTTACTTATTTGATTGATGGTTATGTGTTTAGGAATGATTCTTATGGGGAGTTAGGAATTTAAACATTTGATAATGGCCAGGACCATTAAGGTGGCTATAGAAGCCCTTTTGAAAGAATGTTGGATTGGGATTTAGCATGATTATTGTATTGGCTTTTTTTAGCATTCTTCCTCAGACGATATTTAGAATTGTATAAAGGCCATGATGTTGAGGGAAAATTCTACTTATTAACAATGTAGGTTATAAAGCCACTCTCTTGTATATTGCTTACTAATTGATGGCACACACATATATCTATTTATTGGAATTCTCATATTTATGTCAATTTTTGATCTATTTTTGGAATACAACCTATAAAATGTAATGTTAATTGACTTTTTATCATAATTAAGAAGAGAAAAAATGTCATTACTTGTATATGATTAATGATCTTGTTCAAATTATAATTGTCACGAACTATATATCAATTATCATACTAAAAATGTTTATGGAAGTGAAATCTTATTATGAACTATCTAAAATACACTTATTAAATTTATACAAGAACATGACTAATAAAATAAAGATGAACTCATAGATCTAAGAGGAAAAGTAGATATCATTCTAGATGATTATGTAAACTATACAAAATGTGAGCTAATTTTATATGTAATTAAGATGCCATCCATGAGTTAGATATATATTAAACAAGACATGCAACAAAATTTAAATGTATATTAAATTTTAAAAATTAAGAAAATTTACATTTTATCTTCTAAAAATTGAAGTTTAAATAATAAGTATTATAAGAAATAAATTTACTTTACTATATACTGGATTAGAAATCTGCCATGAGTCAAACTAGTTAATTTTCATTAAAAAACAATCTTTTTTTAGAAATTAAAATGAATCAAAGATTTCCAATAGGAATAGTATGGATAGAGCCAATATGAATGCTAGAAAGGCATTTAGAGCAAGCCTAACAAAGTCAAAATCAATATCTTGCCAACATTGGTGTTAGCATCACTCTGGCATTGGTTACATGGCTTTGTAAGACATATGTGAAGCATTAACTCACAAGCACGAGTGTCAGGCTCTACCCCAATGACATTAATAGCACTTAACGAGTGTCAGGCTCTACCCTAATGACATTAATAGCACCTATCTAAGACAAAGTTATGGTTTCGTCATCCATCATAAGATTTAGCATCTTAGCTTCCCCATTCCATTTTCAAGTTTCTTATTAAAGATTTCATTTTTATGCCAAGTGGTGGCTCAATCTTGAGGTTATGTCTTGCACCATTGAAATTATCCTTCCTACTAGTCTTTGGTAAATGAATTCTTCACTCACTTGTATATTGCTATGTATCCTTTGGTTCCTATCTAGCCAAATTATATAAACAAGTTTCCAAAATCCAATCTGAATAAGTTGACATCCTCTTTGGTAAAGCTTTTAATTATAAAATCCTACTTAATTATGTTTTGTCATTGGTTATAGTGACAATTTAAATTACATAAGGATTGAATCATAGTCCAAAGTTAAGAGGATATATTGTTGAAAAATAAATGATCTATGGACTTAAGTTCATCATTATAGAGTATACATGAAGGATTGGCTTGAGGAAACTTTAAGATATCCTCAGTGCCCAATTTTCCTCTAATTATTAACTATAGGATGAATGATGTATGGGGGATCATGTTATGGTTCCATACTAATTTATGCCAAGTAACCTTATCTCGGGTTCATACTAGGATATCCTTATAAGATCTGTCTTTGAATTTCATATACTATGATTAATCCATATTAATGTATCCTCCGTATTGAGGTTAGGGAACTAGCTAAAGAGGTTGTTCTTAACTACATCAGAGCCACTAGATACATGAAATGATCATCTCCATCTATCCTTCTTTATGGTTTTTATACCTTGGAATTGACAAAAATGTTGACTTTAATAACACTGGAATCTTAGAGCTTGTAAAGTGGACCTAGGTTATGTCAATTATCAAACTATAAATAAGTTCCTTTATTATTGTCAATATTGTATTTGAAGACATGGCTTACCAAGTTCTAAGTTGCAACATCTGTCTTAAGATCGAAAAGGTAATAGCTTTGGGTTTAATAATCCATATATTATATCTTTCTAAGAAATGTAAAGTATCCATCTCACCTGTCTATACATATCTTCCAAATCCTCTTTAAGAGGAGCATTTTATTCATGAATCTATTGGAATTGATCCTTAAACCTCCATTCTCCTTTAGAACATATAAATTTGACCACTTTAACCTAGCCATCATTGTTTATCGTCTTTCCCTAGCCATATACCTACTCATCATCCTCTTTATGGTCTTGATTATTGCTTTAGAGATAGCTAAATATGTACTCTAATATATATGGTGATTGCCTAGTATGGAATTGATTAATTACAATCTTCCTCCATAAAAAAAAGTCTTGTAACACTAACCATTAAGACTTTTTTGGATAAAATCAATAAGGAGCTTATAATATGAGTAGGAGAACCTCTTTTTGTTAATTGGAGTTCCTAGGTACTTGAAAGCAGTTGCTCATGTTTGAATCCATTAGTGATATTTTAAAGTAGCCCCTCTGTTATGTTACGAGTTGTTGAGCTAAAGAAGCTACTTTTTAAGAAATTGCAACTTAGTATTGATAGCTCCTGTAATTTATTCAAGGATTTAGTGAAGAACTTTATTAATTCCTTTTATCTCTAAAAAGTAATAACAAATAAAAAAGGGATTATAAATGCCAAGCTTATCACATTTTTAATGGTATTTTGACATGGATTCTTTATAGATGTTTAAAAATATTATTCTTGTGAGAACCTCCATACTCATGGTGAATAGGTAAAGGGACAAGAGGTCTCCTTACCTTATCTCCTCTGCTATATTACAAGATGTTGAAATAAAGAAGCTAATTTTTGAGGAATTATAGCTTAGCCTTTGTTGTTTTTTTTAAAAAAATGAATTTTGTATTAATTATAGGCAAAGCTCTAGCAACATTACATTAAGTTCTAGGTTAATGGCCTTCTTTCAATTTACAAAATAATTGAAGATTCTATGGGTGATGAAACATTAAAAAGGACAATCCTAGAGCAAAGTATTGAGTTGAACTATAGTTCCTATTTACTCTTCATATCGGTTGAAAGAGTGTGTTGTGCATTTTTAGCATAGATGGTAGCTCTAATGTAATTATCAATTATGTTTGCAAGTTGGTGTTTCCTTTCTTTCACATCTGTGAATCATTTGCTGTTTCTCTCCTTCTAGATAGTGTATATAATGGTAGTGAAAGTTGTTTTTATAAAGAGTTTCATTAGTCTTCCCAGATTTTGAGTTTCGAATAACCCAGATCAAAGATTGTTCCCGATCATACTTGCTGCTATTATCTAGTAACATATGCAAAATCCTACTCTATATTACCTTGGAAAATCTGTAAATAAAGAAAAGATGATCTCTATCCTCCACTTCCATTTCACATAGTATATATGTGGCATCTCTATTGTCATGCCTTTAATTTTTGGTTTTGATCTTGTTTTTAATCGCAAGCCAGGGATGAATGAAGCTTTAGGATTCAAAGTATTGCTCCATAAAAAATTAAACTAAGTAACTTTAATAAAGCTGTAGGAGAACAACTAACGACAAGACTTGTTAGAGTATTCACCATTCAGATTGAGAGTCTAAGTAATATCATCTTCGATCCTCATATCATTCAATTGAGTTAAATGTTTCACTAGAGAGTCAAAGCCTTTGAAATTTCCCTTCCATTCACCATTGCAAATCAGTGATGATACTTTAAGATTCATTGGCATTCTATCAGAGTTTAGCCCTGACAATTCCCTGAATTGATTAAAGGATTTAGTAAAAAACATTCACCAATTCCTTTTTAGCTCCATAAAGTAATAACAAATCATCTAAAAAACATTCACCAATTCCTTTTTAACATTGATTGATGGAGTTGGTTCTCCATTAAACATAATTGAGTATGAAGTGGATGTGAACATTATCTGATCCAGTTGATGAAGTTCCTACGAAATCCTTAAAACTCTAATAAACTAAAAATACTCCAATCTAAGGAATTAAAGACTTTGTTATAATCAACTTTCAAATTACAACTCTACCTACTTCCTCTTGTGATAGTTCTCAAATAGCTCATATACTATTAGGATATTGTCTCCAATGCTTTAAAAGGAACCTTAGTATAAGCAAATGATGCTCTTAAGAATTCCTTTAATCTAGAGGCCAAAAACTTAGAAATATATTTATAATTCCCATTACAACATAAAACAAACTTGTAATCATTAAGCATGCAAATTTGGAGTCTTTAAGATCAATCACATAAAAGCTATATTAAGCTCTCTTGTAGTGTCTTGATGCTCTAGAAAAGCTTGATGTTAAAACCAATAGATATCCTAGCCCTTTATCTGGCCCATATTAAAGAAAGCCTCCTTGATTTCAATAGTAGAGAAGTCCCTGATAAGGAAGTCAACTTGGTCCCCTAAAATGTATTATTTTATAAGGCCTCTTAAATCTCCACTAGTTTGAATTATTTTGTCAGTTATGCTTAAATGTTATTATAGAAAATCTTATACTCTTATTTGCAGAAAAGTAGTAACATTTTGTAATTGAGAAAGAAAGAAGATGAGTCTATAAACACTAAATCCTTTCTACAATTTTCTTGGGTTTAAATGATTAATCACTAAAAACATATTCAAATTACGTCGAATGAGTTAACAATTAATAATCAAAATTTGAAGTTCTGGGTGTAAAATGCTTCTCACGTCAATTCAAATTGACAATATTATTGATTTTTTGTTACATATTCTTAATAAGGGATCATAAATTACTTGTAAAAGAAGGACCTGTATAACCTTAAACAAGCACTTAGATCTAAATTTAATTTCTTAGTTCTTTTATTTTAACTATAGAATTTGTTTGGAGGGTAGTAATCTTTCTTCCTTTTTTTCCCTAAAATTTCCTAAAGACGCATTAGTTTTACTTTTTTATGTTTGATTATAATGATCATAGATGAGAATCCTACCTATCTTGGTTGGTAACTTATATCTTTTTTTAGAGAATTTATACATCCATTAAATCAATATTATTATCAAATATTTTTAAAATGAATTAACTTTATCTCATGGAAATCGGCTTATATACTTTAAAATAGCAATATTAACTTTTATGATTTATTGATTCAAGTTAGGATACTTCATTACTCATCATTCCATTATTGGTTATTATAATATTTGAGGTAGCAATGTGTTTTTTTAAAGTGAAAAGAAACAATCTTCAATCGTTAAATCAAACCATAAATGAATTCATATGGTTTTATTTTCTACTTAACAACATCAGTGATTCTTTGTTTCAACCATTTTTATTATACTATAGTAATAACATATCCTACCGATAACAAAAAATCTAGTGTTTTATTCCATTTAATCATATTAAATTGCATTATCAATATGCTAAAAATTTATAGGCGATTGTTCTAAAAGGACAGGATGAGCCAATAATTCAATGTGTTAATAGTTTAAGCTAAAGATATTATTTTTACTCATATATAGATTCAGTAGTGACATATTGACTAAGCCTATTGTTAAAAAGGTTTTCCTTGAAGCACCAAAATTACCACACAAAATGCACTAACCCCTTTGTACGACAATCTTACTTAGCTTCGTTAAAGCAAGATTCAGCCTTGTCCCATGATTTTCGATTAACCTACTTGTTCTGTAACACCTCATGACACTCATAGTATTTCACTTTCACACCCTTGCAAGAAAACTATGAAAGAACTAAATATTCATGGCAACAAAAGAACATGAGAAAGAGATACGAAAAACGCCAAACTTTATTACTTCCCTCTAAGTATAAAAAGGAATGTTATCTCATATCTCTAAGTGTCTCCCACACTCTCTCTCCCTCACAATAGATACCTCTAGATGACTAAGTTAGAATCCTAGTAGAATTCTACTAGTTAAGATCACGATCTTATCCTTATCTTATCCTTATCAGATTACATCACACTAACCAATAGAATGACATCCTCAACCAATTAGAACTCTATCTAATAGGATTAAGCTACATCACAATAACAAGATCAAAGATTACATCTATCTAGGAATGATTTATTCATATCCACGAAGATCCCTTCGTATTTTCAGATGATCCTTCCATATGATCTTTATCTCTTAGAACTGATGTTCATCTACTATAATCTTATCTGCCGCAGCATCCAAAATCTCGTCTTCTCTATCCATTGATGATGAGACATCCAAGCCAATAGCACACTGGTTCGTCCAATGCTTTCCCATGATAACTCCATTAGTCATGATATATCCATTTGAGTACACAATAAGTCCTTAGTCATCAATAACCTAGCCTTAGCCAAGTCAACTAGTACAAGGTCTGAAACTCTCCCAAAACTCGCATCATGCTTGAAAATACATAACTAGTGAGTTATTGTATAATTTTGATAGTTTATTTAGTAGCGATTATAAATCCCTTTATTATATAAAATTAAATAAAGTTTACATAATAGCTGTTGGATCACCTATGGCTCGTGTATTCACAATATGCAGCGGAATGAACCATACTACACAACAAGAAGTATAGCCGAAAATCACAACACGTACAAAATTACCTCTTGACACGGATTGGTATTTGTTTTTCTGATTTGTAGAAGCTACAGTGTGCGAACATCCTTTACCGGTATCCACAAGCGGATGAACCATCTGGGCAGCTGTTAAGTTATCATTTTGTGCTTATTTTATATTTAAATCTCTTTAATGTGTTGAAATTATTACTTAAAATTAATGGAATTGTCTTATAATTGTTTGTAGCTGATTTTCAACACCTTAGAGACGAAATTGAATCAAAAAAGTGAAAAAGAAATGAAGAAAATTTGAAAATTCAAATCTGACAGCAATTCAGTCACTAGACGTGGCCACGTGCAAGGATAAAAAGAAAAATCTGCAAATCTGCTTTCAAATTTAAATCTAATTCTTTTGAGATTTTCATAATCTTTTAAGATCAGATTAATAGGGATTCACAATATGAATATGTGGAAAGCGTGATCTGCAAGACAGGAGGAAAAAGGAAAGGATCGGGAGGCTTTAAAAGGAGAAAAAACGTAAACAGTACACGTAGGTACTGTTCACGCAGCACTTTAGGAGTAGTTTTCAATTTTTTGCATTCTTTTCTTCTTCTTTCCTCAACAGTTATAGGAGTTTTTCATTTTCTGCATTATTTTTCTAAGTATTTTTAGATTTTCTAGAAAGACCAGGGATGGAAACATTGTGTTTTATTATTTCTTTGATTTCTACTTTCGTTATGAATAGCTAAACTTCTTTTCTTGGTTGAGGGAAGCCATGTTATCAGTTATTATTTGTGAGATGTTTCAATAAAGTTTATATTATTGATGAACATTGAATATCTTCTGAATTACTTTTTCTAATTGAATGGGTTGATTTCTAGGTGCGCAACTAGGGATTAATTTGTTAAATAGCTAGATTAATCAAATATGACGTTTAGTTTCGTTAATCACAAGTAGCAATTAGGATTACCTTCTTTACGTTAGAGTCAAAAATTCTAAGGAAATATTCGTTTGATTGATTGCATGTCATATATGTATTTTGCTTGCTCATTGGTTCTCGGTTCATAAAGCTATTATTCAATTAAACCTATGATCGTATCTAGGTTGTTGTTCAATAAGAATGCTAGGATACATGTTTCTAGTTATTACACTTAAGAGAAAATATTCCCGATGAATATTTGTTAATGATTACAATTTTATGTCGATGATCCATATTAGCGTGAGAACATCGGTGACCCGAAAACCAAGGTATTTTCCCCTTAATTTTTCAGATTCAATTATTGCTTTCGATTTGTGATTTGTCTTATACTTTTTTCTTATATTGCGTGAATTAAACTAACCCCATTTCGTTACTTTGTTTTAGTTTTAAACTCGTTAACCTTTTTTAAACTCGCTAACCTTTATCGTTAAAAATTACTTATGAGAATGATATCCACTTACCACTACTACATTAAATTGTATTAACGGAAGTGATTTCTTTTGAATTTGGTTGCAGGCAACAACAGTACCAAAATTTGGCTCCGTTGTCGGGGAATTTCTTAATGGTTTTCTTACTGATGTTTTTGTTTTTCTTTTTGTCTTCTATTCGTTTTAGTTTCACAGCTTTTTCTGATTTTTCGATCTTTTAGCGGCATGGCTCACTATCAGTATGCTTTTGATTCTGATTTTTCATATTATCCTTATTATGATA
>JANZXR010000171.1:28888846-28916626 GCA_027575705.1 Erythroxylum echinodendron
AAAATAAAATAGTTTTATTTTATTTCATTTTAGAAATAATAATAAAATAAAATAGTTTTATTTTATTTTATTAAAATGGTTTTATTTTATTTATAAAAAAAAGAAAACAAAACAAAAAGGCGTCAGATGGTTGGCGTGGGTAATATTTTGGCTTTACATTTCAAACCAACAATAAAACAATACGTTGGTTCATGGTTTTCAAGTTTTAAAACTTGAAAAACGTTAAAAGTTATATAGACGTTATCATCTTAAGTTTTTCATTTTTTGTACGGAAAAAACAAAGAAGAGAAAAAGAAAAAAATTTGTTTTCTTCATTTTTGAAGAAAGGGTTCTTCAAAATCTTCCAAAGCCATATCAAGTGTTGAAAGCGGGACATATTTTTCGGTGTGAAATACATAGAGGCTTCGTATTTTCGAAGTTCCGTTTCAAGTAATCATCACTTTCCAGGTATTTATTCTGCCTGTTCTAATTATTGGTATGATTAAACAACGCAATAGATCAATACATGAATTTAGGATTGCAATTATTTTTATTTCCGCTGCGTATGCGATCCAACAAAAATTAATTTCAAACTATTAATCATTGAAGGATTAATTCTTAAATTACTTAGAAAATTGTTCTAAATATAAACATCCAGGTCCAATCAAATTTATTATTATCCTATAAGTTTTTCTTCTGATAATGATACCATTTGTGAAGTTGGATCACTTTTATTTCCAAATAGGCTACAGAGAAACACTAGACAATTTCCACTTGGCATTCACTTTATTTCATCTTCTGGATTGGGTGATCCATGTAGCTTCCCAGTTCCCATCTCAATTCTGCAATATTTGTTATATTCCAATCAAGAAATAAAATTCTGAAGACAAAAGATGGAAGTCTTGCATTTTTAGGAAAGAAGAGACGGTGTTTTCACACGACTTGCCTTCTTCCTTTCGCATTTATATGCAACTTTTCTCTGTGTCGAATAAATTCCTCCTCTTTTTTTTTTGTTTTGTTTGCATTTTATGATTAATTTGGTGTTTAAAGAAACCCGAACCCAATTTCATCAGAAAACAAATGAAATCAAAATACATAAATGTCCTTTTACGGGATATATTGATAACGCGATTGGATTTGGACTAGTCTACAATGTGCTAAACACCAAATCTGCTGTTCTAAATAACCCAATTCTTTCTATTCCTAAAGTATCTCATCCATTTAATAAATATGAGTCCTATTTACTAGATGAATGAGATATTTTAAGAATAAAGAACTGAGTTATTGGAGAACAACAGATCTGTTCTCGTCCTTTCAAGTTTACAAAGTCCTTTCCATTTGGGAACATGTCAACTCACACCGTCCGGTCGTATGCCTTCACAGCCTCACCCAACAACCAACGGATAGTATTGATAATAAATTCGGTAGATATGCTTTTCATAAGTATAGGCAGCTTATAAGTTAAAACTTTGCTTTTAGGATGATCAGCACAAGCTTGGATCAAGACCAAATTAGATTACCATATACGTAACATGTCTTCAAACGGAAGAAAGCTTTAAGCTCAAATTATTTCTAAGATAACTATATACTTAGGCTTAGTTTGAATAAGCGGTGGCGGTTGATAACTTACTAAAATCAATTTTATGTTTAGGATTGCTGTTTTGGTAACTGCTGAAATATGAAAATAAGTGTTTGATAAATACATTTGCGATTGCTGAAAAGAGATAAAAATGACTAAAAAGTTCATTGATTTAATAAACTATTAATTATTGTATAAATAATTAAAAAATATATTATTAGTCATATAAATTTAAAATTATAAATAATAAAATATTAAATTAAAATAAGAAAAATATAAATAAAATAAATTTAGTAAATAAAATATTTTATAAAAATATATTATTAGTCATATAAAATTTAAATTATAAATAATAAAAATTAAATTAAAATAAGAAAAATATAAATAAAATAAATTAAGTAAATAAAATATTTCATAAAAAATATATTATTAGTCATATAAATATAGATTATAAATATATTAGATTTGTTTTCTATTAGTTGAGGATATAATGGAAAATAATAATTATCAGAAAGTTATTAATGAAAAGTAAAATTTCTACTACAGAAGCACTTTTCTACTATAACCCTCTTTCTGTTTATCGATTTCTATGGTGACATTGTACTTTTCTGTAACCTCTGGTTATTCGCCCGCAGAGCTAAACATATAACTGCATTTAAAAACGGTAATAAATAAGTACTTATCTCTACTACAGTGCAGATCCAAACCTTTGCTTTAAGAAATGACTAGTTTTAAATACAGGAGTAGCAACGCGGAGATAGGTTTGAATATTCTGGGTTCACTGTTTCAGTAATGCTTGACTTTGACCCTCTAGAGTCTTATGTTTCAATCATTTTAGTGTCATAAAGAGCAAATCAAGGGACAGAAATGAGACCCTTTTCCTCTTTCAAGTGTTTGAAGGTAGAATTGGTCAGCATTTGGACCCTCCACACACTCTGTAGTATCTATTGCTCACATGACCAAAGACCGGTCTAAGCTGAAATACTCGGTTTCCAAGTCAAACTTCGAATTTTCTACCTTCCTATGCATATATATCTTCCCTCCTCTTCACTTTCATCTCAACCTTAACGCTTAACTGAACTGCACTTCACTTTTCACTTCTTCGAGTTCAAAGCCTCCTCTATCTTCAGTTCCTCAATTCAACCAAGACATAAACTTCTGCTAGTCTATCTCACTTGAATTCTGCTACTTCCATGCTACTAGCCTTTAATTCTTTGAAACCTTTTTGGGTCTCGATATTGTTTCAGAGTGGGAAAGTTTTGCTTGCAAGTGAGAAACATTTAGAAGTCCAGAATTACGGTGAAGATGTTCATTAAGCACATGAAGTAGCATTCTGGAGGAGGCTTCTCTATTTTTGCTTAGAAGACTATTGAAAAGGTTATGCAAAATGGAGAGTGGTTGGAGCTGGGAACAGAAGATATTAATTGGTGAACTAATGCAAGGGATGGAACTAGCAAAGCAGTTGAAGGCACACTTGAATGCAACATCATCATCAACAGCTGAGACTAGAGACTTTTTGGTGCAGAGGATATTGTCTTCTTATGAGAAAGCTCTCTTGATTCTCAACTGGAGTGGACCCGTGGGACAGACCCAACCTATAGGAGTAACAGCAACAATCCCGGAATCTCCTTTATCCATTAATGAAAGTCCTAGAAGTGAAGATTTTGATGGGGGGCTTAAAGATAATCAGTGTCTCAATGAAGCCCCGAAGAAGAGGTGAGTTTACGTCGAAGCCTTTGGATATTGCAACAAATCTGTAGTTTACTGTTAAAGAGTGGTATTTAACACTTCTGTAATTTTGGGACACAGAAAGATGATGCCCAGATGGACTGATCAAGTTAGAGTGAGCTCTGAGAATGGATTAGAGGGACCCCATGACGATGGTTATAGCTGGAGAAAATATGGGCAAAAAGATATTCTCGGAGCAAAGTATCCTAGGTGAGGTGATTAGTTTACAAATCTTTGCCTATATAATATATGCATATAGACTGTTTATTGTAAGTCAGCGCGGATAGACTTTGATTTAAGGGTCTAAGCAATATGTAATGAAACTAAGTTAAAACTCATAAGAGGTTGTTGTATTTGCAGAAGCTATTACAGATGCACCTACAGAAATACCCAAAACTGCTGGGCTAGAAAGCAAGTGCAGAGATCAGACGAAGACCCAACTCTGTTTGAGGTTACATACAGAGGAACACATAACTGTGGCAGTGAGCAGCAAACTATCCCACAACCGGCATCTCCAGAAAAGGACAATAACAACCAAAATCATATACAACAGGAATCAGGCCTAAGGGTTAACACACAGGATTTAGACAAGAAGGAGCTGGCATCTCCATTCACCTTTGCTTCTGCATATGAAAGCATCAAGAGTGGAGGAAGTTATTCACCATCATTTATATCTCCAACCACACCTGAACCAAACTACTACTCGTTTCCACCATTTGGACTGAAACCCTTGGAATCTGATTATAATGACATAATTTCAGCCAACACTTCAGCCACCAACTCCCCAATTGTGGATCTGGATTTCCCTTTTGACCATGCGGATTTGGACCCCAACTTTCCATCGTTTTTCTCTTAAGCTCATTTAGAGAGTCAATAAACAATGGGAAAGCGTAGTATTTAGTTTGCAGTTCAGTTGTCCTGCTTTGTATCATAAACAAAGGAAAAGCATGCAAGATACCAACAATTATGGAACTTCTAATCTAAATGTCATTGTCAATTTCTGCCATCTCACAGCAGCCATGCCCTAATTTGACAAACTATGTAGTAGCTGATTGATATCACAAAACAGCCCATGACTTTCCTATTTTTATAGGCTGACAAATAGAAACGTTACTTCGAGGATACAAAAGTCTGAAATCATGCGGACGCAGCAAACTCAAATCTATGTATCCCTAAAAACTTGCACAAATTCCATTTGCAGGCCAACTATTGACTGAGAGTAGCACAAGTAACCAGTCTTTAAACAGAAAAGATATCAAAATATAGATGCCAAAGCAGTTGTATCAGAATCGAGGACTATAGAATTTTTAAGAGATACAAGAAAAAGTTCTACCAACAACCAAACACAGAGCCCTTCCCATGAATACTATATCTTGTACAAGAGAAATATAGGTAGTGGTCTACAAAGTTCCTGGTTGTAATTGATGACCCCAGAAGCAGAAAGCAAGCAAGGCAGTGATACAACCCTAGATGGCTGTCTGGATTCTGAAATGAGAAAATGTAATTAGACAAGACGAGATGGTTGAAAGGGGATAAGAAGACAAATCTACAAACATGTGTACTCACCTAGAGAAAATATTACTTTTCCTCTTTGATCCCTTGAACAGAACTTGAAGTATTTTTCTCGGCATCAGTCTTAGTCCTAAGAGCCTGTCTCAGCCCCAATACAACGAACAAGTTGGTTAAGGTGAGCAGGGACTCAGCTCCACCATGTAACCAATCCACATTAGACAAGGAAGTACCATAGTGCACCTTTGCTGTCTCAACGAAATAAATAAATCGGATTCCCACGAAATGTTAAAATATGCACAACTAACCACCGGAGATTAAAAGTAGACAACAAATAACAGAAGAAGTTACCATAAATTCCGGCTGGGACTGTTCAGAAGACGTGAAATCGTCAAGTGGACCAAACCAATTAAGAAAAAAAAAATAGCAATAGTTAAAGCCAAGACATTATGAAAACAGAAGAATCAAAATTACAAATGTTTCCTTGGATTTACATTGTCAGCAAAATCCCAGAGACGAGAAGAAAATCTAATCCTTAAATTTGCAAACTTGGTTCAGTTACATAACCTCTTGTCTAAATCAGACAGAGGAGTACACAAGCGTTAATTGCACGGAAACCACCAAAATCGCCTGACTAATAACTAAAGATAAATCCATCTAATAATAGTCACAGGTTACTTTTCAAAATAATAATAATAATAATAGTTACAGGTTTATACATTAGCCAGAGAAACTAACTTACTGGTGGCACCAACGAAGGCGAGCAAGAAGTAGAATCCAAAGAGAGTAAGCCTAGGAGCAGACTTGGATTTGGTGATAAAGTACAAGAATCCAAGGTAAGGGAACAAAGAGAAAGCAAAAAGCTGTGAGGCAGTGCTCTCTGAATCAATGTTTGGTGCCCATGGATCAACAGGAAGCAGCCACCCACCACATACAACCTTTCCCCTGCTACGCATAACACCAACTCTTATTCGTTTGCAACAGTTGAATTCTTTATCCACTTTATATGGGTGTCTCTGGGCATTCAACGTGGAAGACGAAGAGCTGAGGAAAGAAAGTGACATAAGAGAAGGAGGTGATATATATTGGTAATTTTGCAAGCAAATTATCATCATGTCTAGTAGGGTGTTTCTTTCTTTCCTTCAGCTGTAGGACATTTGTTTTCTTTGTGTTAGTATATTCTGGATTAGAAACTGGAAGACACACGTACGTCTTACTTGATTGTGAGTTCATCCCCAGGATAAAATGGATAGGTTTTATGGGCCTAGGGGATACTTTCAATTTATTATAGAAGGCCTCTGGTATAGACCAGAGTTCGACAATTAAAAAAACCTGTTTTTTAATATTTTGTAATATAATTTTGACAAAAAATTATGTTTTGAACATTAATGTTTACTTCAGAAGTTCCTCCTCTTTACTACAATACCATTCCCAAAGCGTGTTTCTAGCATAAGGTCTTGATTGTTGGAAAATAAAGAGATAAAGAATTGTTGGAAAATAAAGAAAAAAAGAATAGAAAATTAGCAAGCTATGTCATAGATAAACCACTATATTGAAAGCGAATTATGGCACGACCCAGGTGCAATTGACAATGTTGTTTACTCTGTAAGGTTAACATAGCTACCCTCCAACACGTGCAATCGCGGCGAAAGCTTGGTACGGTAAATTATAATTATCCAAAATAGATGTAAAATAAAAAAGAGAAGAGAGTTTTTTTTTCCATGTTCATCTTTTTGAATCACTTTAAATAAAGCCCTAAAACCTTAATTTTTTTAATGTCCAAATTCCTAGGAGATTGATATCCGCTCTTTTTACTACAAGTCACGACCTGTTTACTTACAGTTTTTGAGCATAAAACAAGTAGATAGGCTTTACCTTAACAAGTTTTTGGTGCCGTTGTCAGGGATTGATTGTTGAGCATCGTGTTTGATTTATATTACTTTGATTTAAGAGTTTTTGATACTTTTCCTTGTGTATTTGCATGTACATGAACACAAGGAGTACACAAAGAACGAAAGAAGCTATAAAGGATGAATTTCCCGACATTAAGAAGCGCGAAAGAGAAATAATAATGACAAAGCGTCTAAATTTCTCAAATCAAGATATGGCTGAAGAAGGAGACAATGTGCAGTTCTACGGGCTATCTAACGAGGATTTGAATGTCTACATCACAAATTTCTTGGAGATCTATGACACAGTCACATTCAACGAAATGTCTGACGATGCAGTGAAGCTGCGACTATTTTCATTCACGTTGAAGGATCGGACTAAAGGATGGTACAATTCTTTGAATCCAGGCCAGATCACGACTTGGGAGCAGCTCGCCCAAGCATTTCTCGCCAAATATTTTCTGTTAATGAAGACGACAAGAATTATCAAGGAGATAACAAATTTCCAGCAGAACGACGAAGAATCTCTCTACGAAGTTTGGGAGAGATTTAAAGAACTTTAAAGAAGCTTTCCCCATCATAACCTCCTAAAGGAATTTCTGCTTCAAATATTTTATAATGGAGTGAATATGTGCACAAGGGGCACAATTGATGCAGCAGTTGGAGGTTCACTGATGAGAAAAACGGTGGAAGCAGCTCATGACTTATTGGAAGAGTTAGTAAGCAACAGCTGCATGTGGTTAAGCGAGAGGAGTAGACAAGGACAGAAGGAACAAAAAGGTATGATATCTATTGACTCAGTTACTGCCTTGTAGGCTCAAATCACGGCTTTGACGAAGCAACTAAACAACATGCAAGGAGCGTCCACCTCAGTAATTAAGGCAATGCAAGCATAATGTGAGCTGTGTGGGGAGAAAAACTACAGCTCAGCGGAATGTTTCCTATCGAGAGCTAGCAGGACCGAACAGGTAAGCTATCTAGGCCAGTCGCAGCGAGGTAATAACCCATATTCGAATACATATAATCCAGTTAGAAAAATCACCTGAACTTTTCTTGGAGTAACAATAATGCAGGTGGCCAACAAAGACCACAAGGACCACCAGGATTCCAGCAAGATCGAATTGGAGCATTGAAAAGCAAAATGGATAAGATGATGGACGTTTTACGGTCTAAATTGGCAGCACAAGAAGAGAATCATAAAAGGATACATACAAGCTAGGAGGAAAATCAGAAGAATCATGCATCAACCATCCATAATTTGGAAGTTTAGGTAGGCCAATTAGCTAACGCTTTATCTTCGTGAAATGCAGGTAGTCTACCAAGCAACACTGAGGTGAATTTGAAGGAAAGAATCATTACTCGGATAGAGAAAGAAGAAAGAAAACAAGGGGAGAAAGATGGAACAAGCAAAAAGAACAAACAGTGTTGGAAGTCTTTCTAAGTGGACCAATAAGCGAGTCGATTAAGGAACTTCAGTTTGGACTTCCACACCAAATTTTTGCTCAGTGGAAGCCATCTTCAAGTGAAGTAGTTCGGAATTCTAAAGAAGGGGAGTTAAGGGAGATGATAGAAATAACAAATCAACTCCAGACAAAGCTCATGTTAAATGGATCGTTGAAAGAAGAGATTATTAATCACATATTAGTAGAAAGTCCGCCTATAGCACAGAAGAAAGAAGACTTAAGAGACATTTTCATTCTGTGTAGTATAAATGGAGTTAAGATAGATCGAGCATTTGTGGATTTGGGAACAGGTGTCAACATGATGTCGTACTCATTCAGTCAAAAGTTAGGTCTAGAAGAGGCAGAGCCAACTAAGACATTAGTGAAAATGGCTGACAGGACAGTGCATTTACCGAAGGGGATCATCAAGAATGTGCAACTACAAATTGATAAGTTTTTCGTTCCCATGGATTTTTACATATTGGATATTAGTGAAGACAAGAAAACCCTTATGGTTCTTGGGTGACTGAAGTAACCTAAACTCCAACGAGGATGGGAAAATATTGAGGACCCCGGAAATGCGTTCAGGAAGAAACAAATGCGTAGTAGAAGGAAAAGAAAGGAAAACAATGATGAAGGTGGAGCCCAGAATAAGGTAGCCCTTATATAAAGTCTGAGATCAGTTTATGCACTGCTATTATTCCGGTCATTTGAATCGCCATAGGTAAGAAGGAGAGTCGAGCTACCGATGGTAACAAAAGAGCTACATAGGAGGCAACCTATGAAACTCAACTAGCCTTTGTTCTGTTTTTGTTCAATTAATGGTTCATTTGAATTCTTTAGCTATTATCATGTTTGAATTGGATTTCATTAATGTTTGTGTTGATTGTGTTTGGATTTCAATTTGTGTTCTTTTCAAATTTCTTGTTGATGATATTATCTTGCTGTGTTTGTAGGTTTAAGGATCACAGAGAATGCATATAAGCTTAGAAGAAGGTTTGAAATTTTGATGATCACCAATTGCTACAGTAATTCCCACGAACGTGGAAAATCGCTCTAAAAAGTCTCTAGAGAGAAAATCCACATTCTTGATGGGAAACCTCTCCAGAAAGTTTCTGAGATGGAATCCCACGCTCATGGGAATTCTAGAGATTCCCACGAATGTGGGAATCCTCTCCAAAGAGTTTCTAGAGAGGAATCTCACACTCGTGAGAATTGTGGGCTCGTGGGAATCCTATCCAGGAGGAAACTTAAAGTTTTCCCCCTTTTCTTCTCTTATTAATTTTTCAAAATTTCACTCCCTCTCTCTCTAGAACACAATTTTCTCGCCTCCCACTCTCTAAAACTCTTCATCCCTTTCCATTAATCTTACATTCCTTTATTCTTTTCATACATCAATCATTTAAAAACACAAGGATTTAGGTAGGATTTTATTTTCTCTCTTTAAAATACGAATTTCACTCTCTCTCTTTCGTTTTTGCATATTTTCTTTTAATAATGGCTCCACCGAGGACAATAAGGGTTAGGAAGCCAGTTGACAAGCTCTGCCTTCAAGTTTTCAGTGAAGGAAGACCCAACTTAGAAGCAACCTATCGGGCACCATTTCTGATTTACTCAGAATAAGAAGGTGCACGCTTTCGTGACTTTAGGGATAGAGCATTAGTTACTCCAGGGTATTTAGATTTTTAAGTGTTAAAAAATATAAGAGTGAGATGCCGACTTGAACAATTAGCTGCAAACATAGGGTAGAATAGATTTGTTCAGTGCAACGTACCCATTTCTGCCACCATATCTTTAGAGTTTTCACAATAGTTAGGTATAATTCTAAAATGGATTTGTTTTGATTTAAGTTAGGTGGAAATGTTTTTAAACTTGATTACTCTGTCATGCGTGAATTGTTTAAACTGTCGAATACAAAAATCTTAGATGGTGATGCAAATTTTGGTGTAGATGCTTATTGGAACACTCTCACAGGTGAGGAACATTTTGATTCACGTAATGCTCTAAACTCTCTAATTCGGAGTGCTAAGCATTTGTTGTTACATAAATTTTTGTGCTTGACTGTGCTTAATACAACAGAAATCAATAAACGCTCAACTAAAGAACTTTTCTTTTTATGGTGTATAGATAGAAAGCCTAAAATCAACACACCTTATAGAATTTTTCAATTACTAGTAAGTGTGATTAATAAAAAGAATATGTCTTTTGGGATGGCTCATATTGCTTCAGCTTTAGGTGTATTTTATAATGTGAATATGAAAAATTTGCATATTACTCCCAACGACATGTTTGACATAGTCTAATTGAGACAGTCGGAGATTGTGGAGGTCTAATCTATGGAACTCCACAATCCTCAGACGCACACTACAATGAGGAGCAGGAGGGGCGTCAGTGCAGTCATAGACCAACCCTCTATATCTAACGCAACTCCTAAACCAGAGGAGGAAGTAGTAGCGGAGGAACCGAGGGATCCAGCTACGATTGACTGATATTAACCAATTCTTTACCGAATAGTCACAAATCAACAATGGATGGCATCCTAACTCGATGAATTCGGCACTCAAATGTGGCAGGTTCACAAGGAGCAATGCAACTTAAAGAGAAGGTTCCTCAACTTCTATCAGAGGAATAATTTTGAAGCTTCTACACCATCACCGTCATCACCATCATCGGAATAAGCTTTTCTTATCCTTTAAACTTTTATTTTTTTTTGTTTCTTGTATGTGAGTGCATTTCTTTAATGTGTATTTGGGTTTCATATTACTTGTTTGTGTGCTATATCTTTTGTTTAGTTCTAATTTCTTTAATTTTGGTTTGACTTCAGTATCTTCTGTTTGGTTTAATGTCATTCATTTGTTTCAATTTCTTTTGTTTGTGTTGTTTTCATTTTTATTTGATTTAATGTCATTTTCACTCACTTTGGGGTTGACTTGTCATATTGAGGACAATATGATCTTTAGGTGTGAGGAGGTGACATCAACTTTCTTAATTGCATTTTCTTACATTGTGTTGAATAGGATGCATGTTTAGGAATATTATATGTGCTTTGTTTCAGAAATGGTGCTTTATGTTAGCAATGGAACCACATTTGAGTCACTATGATAAATATTACCATGAGATTCTATCATGTTAATTGGAATTAGAATGAGTGCATGCTTGAACTCATATTAGGCTTCTTAAGGAGAAAGTAAACCATATAGAGCGATGAAAAGTAGTTGATTACATAAGTTTAGTCACAAATCGACATTTGAACAATGAGGTAGTATAGAGATGCATAATGAGTTTTCATTTAAGCTAAAGTGAGGATTGACCCATATGACTCCATCTAGAGTCATTTTATTTCCTTGTTGAGTGTACTTCCATAGGTACTACCTTTAGAATTTGCTTTGAATCGGTTTGAATCTACTGGATGCATGCTTAATAGAGATGATCGAGGCCCTTTTTCTTGCTTTAACCCTTGGCTTAAACAACCCACCTTTGCATAACCCCTTGCTACCCCCATTGAGCCTTAACCTTTTATTTCTTGAAAACACTTAAAATTTTAACACATTAAACCCATTATCCTACCCTTTCATAAGCTTAATAAAGTATTAAGTAAAACATTAGTTAAGATTATGTGAAATTTTTACGGAGACAAGTTGAGTATATTTCTGCCTATGGACTACATTGTATATAGTGCTAGTTTTGATTCATAGTTCTTCCATATATGAAGAAAAAGAAAGAAAAATGAAAAAATGAAAAATGAAAAAAAAATAAAAAGGAAGAACAAGTGAATAGCATCAATAAGTACAAAATATTAGCTATATTTGTTTGTCTTGTAGTTATGTTTTGTTATCCCATTTTATCCGTTTTGTACTTTACTTATGCTTGTGCTTAACCCTCTTTCCCCTCTTTTGACCCACCTTCACCCTTACCATATTACAACCCTAAACAAGTCTTTTGATCTATTTATGCATGCATTCATTGTACAGGAGAATTGGTGTATTAGCAAGCCTATGGTAGTGTAGTTTCCTATAGAAAGTTTGAGCGAAACACTAACCCTTAAAGACTTAAGTGAAATGATTGAAAATCATGAGGATGATTCATTTGTGTATCTTTACTTATCTTTGAGTGATCGTGCCAATTGTAAGTTTGCTTATGTACACCAATGCAAAAAAGTAGTCATGATATGTGCATTAACTTGATATTTGAGTTGGCTTGACTTTGAGGGATTGTATGCTTTCATCTTTATGAAAATGAAGTGGAAGAATTGATTGGTTATATTTATTTTGCTTGAGGACAGGCAAAGATTTAAGTGTAGGGATATTGATAGGTATATATTAGGATATGTTTTTATAGGTAATTGGCATGTGTTTTCTTGCATAATTGTTATTTATTTTTTTAGTTTAGGATTCATTTTGTATGTTTTCATTAAGTTTGATTTCCATTGTTGTTCTTGTGTGTTTGATGCTAATTGAGGGTAAGAATTGACTATTTTTGTGTAGGAAAGAAGAGGGAGCAACTTGGAGGTTGAACAAAAGATCAAAGAAGAGAAGACAAGGAGAGTGTATTTGTGCCAAATTCCCACGTTCGTGGGAATCATGCAAATTCCCACAGACGTGGGAATCATAGAAGAAATGAGGAGTACATCTGTATGTAATTTCCATGCTCATAGGAATCATGCAAATTCCCATAAACGTGGGAATTGTAATATAAGGCAATTTGTGAGGCTTCATTAAACCTAGGATTTTGGACTATAAAAACATCATTAAGCCTCCATCTTCAAGGGAGAAGACACCCACCTGTAGAAACACCATCTTTGAGTGAAGAACACATGTTTGAAGCATTGAGGAAGGATTGAAGATAAGGATCATCATCAAGATTGGGCAAAATAGCACATCAACGCTAAAATTCCAGATTTTGGCAAAGAAGAGAAGGAGTCTTTCTATTTAATTTTTTTGTCATTTTAACCTCTTGTATTCTTTGTAAGAATGGTTTATTTGATTGTTGATGATGTTATGGAGAACATGTTAGGCTGATTTCATTTTAGGGATTTCTTTTGAATTATTTTGTCAAAACTCCTATTTTATTGAATTTAATACAATTGTCTTTGTTGATTGTTGTTCTTAATTTTCATCTAGCAAAAAATTGAGAGAGTGAGTGAGATGAAAGTCTTGTAAGATTGTACAACGAGAGTTGACAACCTATAGACTAGCAATTATCATGTTAATTGAATATTTAGAAGAGAGATCTCGATTAGTCAATTGATCACCCATAAGATAGTTTAATAACTAGTTAAATCGGTAGAGTCATTAGGTAGGTTGAGAGATCGTTCAATCGATTCCCGTTAATTTGATTAGGGACAAATAATTATACCTTGAGAGTGTATAATTAGTACATTCGAAAATCTAGGGTAAGACACAATTCAATCGATAAAATAGGAGGGAGACAAAATAAGAAAAAAGTAATCTCTAGCATTTAGATTCTTGAATTTAGATTTTCTGCAATTGCGATATTGTATATTGTTTACATTAGTCTCTTTTAATTTTAATTTAATTTTTAAAATTATTTGCATTTTATAATTTTTCTTAAACAAAGTTCTGTCTAAATTAAGCGGTGTCTAGGCATCAATCCTTGTGGGATCAATATCTACTCTTTTTATTACAAGTCACAACCTATTCACTTGCAATTTTTAAGCGTAAAATAAATAGATAAGTTTTACCTTCAACACTTATACACCTGTAACTAGAATTTCATCATTTCACATTTTGATTGTTTTATCTTCTATCTATTATTTATTTATTTATCAAATATATTTCAAAACTGCATTTGACTGTTGATTTAAATGAAGAAATTTACATGGTAGAACTGAAGGTTATGATTCATCTGAGTTTGAAAACAAAGTTAGTAGAATGTAAAAATTTTTGTATGATCTTAAAAAAGCTCCTAAGTAGTGACATGAGAAATTTGATCGAGTTCTATTAGGTAAAGATTTCTCTTTTGTTAAAATGGATAAATGAGTGTATACTAAAGTTATTATTAAAGAATGTGTGATCATTAACTTATATTTATGGTACTGATATTAATATTGTATATAGTACTAAAAATTTCTTGGCTTTATATTTTGATAAGAAAGGTATAAGGGAAGCAAGTGTTATTTTGGTTGTTAAAATCATAAAGAATAAATTTGATATAATGTTATATTTTGATGTGAAACCAATTTGTACTCCTTATGATGCCAACACTCATTTGGTTAAAAATAAAAGTGATCATGTGGCTTAGTCTGAGTATGCTCAGATTATAAGGAGTCTGATGCATTTAGTAAACTTTACACAATTTGATATAGCTTATGTTGTATATAGATTGAGTAGGTATACTCATAATCCCAACTGTGATCATTGGGTTATTTTAGTCAGACTAATGAAATATTTGAAAGGTACCACGAATTATGGTATTTTGTGTAGTGGATTTCCTATTATATTGGAAGGGTATAGTGTTGCTAGTTGGATCTTTGATCCAGATGAGATAAAATCTACTAGTAGACATATATTTACTCTTTGTGAAGGTGCAATAACTTAGAAGTCAGGTAAATAGACTATTATTGCTTAATCAACAACGGAATCATAATTTGTGAACCTTGAGTTGGCTGAAAATGAGGTTGAATGTTTAGGAAACTTCTTATCAAATGTTCCTCTATGAATATAACCAACACCTTCTGTTTCTATACATTTTGATTGAAAGACAAACTCATTTGAGGCATGAAGTGCTAGAGTAGTTGCTTAAAGAAGGAAACATATCCACTAATTATGTAAAGTCAAAAATAAATTTGGTTGATCATCTTATTAACAAATATTTGAAACATCAAAGGGAATGGGACCAAAGCCAATACAAGATATCATTGAAGATGGTAACTTAATCCATATCATTGGCGATCTCATGAATTAGGTTTACATTGGTAATAAAGAAGTGATCGGTTGATTTTAAAAGGCACTGTTAAATATTTATGTCCCTTCTATGATGTGTAATTAGTGTTAAACTACAACTTAAGTGAGGATGAGGTAAGCTCTAAATGAATTCCATATCCCTATAGGTGTTGTATTTCATTGCAGTATACACTTGATGGAATCATCTATATTAGTATGGAAAGGGACTGTTCTTATGAGAGTTTGGCTAATCTTTAAAGCACTCTTGAATAATAAGGCACGTTCTTGACCAATTAGCACAAACATATAATGAATAATAGATATGATGTAGGTGTAAAATGACTAATAAGATGTATAATTTACAATATAGGATGTTGGATCATAGAAACTTAAAGTTTCACCAATAGTTCTATATGTTACAACTTATAAGTCTACTCTCTAGTTCATAGGCCATAAGACACTATTCTTTGGTTCATGGTTTTTAGGACACCAAATTCAAATTGTTACACTCTAATTCTAATCCAGTAGATACTTAATTTTTCTTCTTTATCTATTCTTTTGAAATAATTTAGGGGTTATTGTTAAATTGGTTTGTTATTTTAAAAGTCTATCTTATTTAAATAAACTCATGTTTTGTTTATTCTAACATGTTTATTGTTGACTCAAATTTTATCTTAACATTATAAATCTATAGTTTACCATCCTAATGTTAGTATCTAGAATTAATGAAAGCATAGATATCTTATCTTCACTTTTTCTTCCTCTTTGAAAACAAAATTTGTTGGATTAAATCTTTATCTACTACTACTGCTTCTTTCGATAAAAGAAGAGCTTATGGAATCTTAGAGAGTCATTGTCAATCTATACTTGTAGTAAACTCTAGAGAATAGTAACTTTTTTCATGCCTTAAGCTTATATTGCTTTGTTCCCTTTTTTTATTCATAGTTTGTTAACATTTTCCTCCTAAAGAAGATGGTCAATTATATATTAATGCAAATAGGCTTTTACATTACATGTCATTAATTATTTTACAAGTATTTCTTCTCCATACACATTAAACCATATACCTAAGAAACAATACTTGATTTATCAAATAAATTAAGAGGAATTTGATCTATCAAATAAATTAAGAGGAATTTGATCTATTATCGATTTTGTTTTTGTTTTTTTAAAAAACATTAAAGATAATAAATTCAATTTGAAATATCCAACCAATACAATATCTAGATTAGAATTTGTCTTTTACATTTCAAAGAGGAAACAAAAACAATTCCTATATGCAAAGTGCTAAAAATAGTTTCATACAATCAAAATAAGTATTGTAATTTCAAATCAATAAATAATATTTATTGCATTGACGAATTCATAAAATTAAAATAAATATTTTAATTTGAAACTAATCAAGAAAACTTGTATTTTTCAAAATATAAGTAAAATTATGTTTTTATTTTCGATATTAATCTAATACAACATAGGCATTCATCGGAAATGAGATTAATTACATGCCAACTAATGTTTTTGTTGGTGTTGTCCAGGTAGAGCTCCGAACTGCTTTCCCCATTCCACACTCTCATCGATGATCTTGCTCATGTCATATCTATACTGGAACCCCATCTCTACTAACTTCCCATTGTCACATATCAATCCTTTCTGATCTGCTTCTCCAATAAATCTGCAGGGATAAATTTCAGCTGTTGATATGAACTATAGTACCATCATATACATATAATATATACATATAGAGAACCATCAGTTTAATTTTATGGATAATTAAAGATTGCCAGAGAAAATCCAATTTTATAACACTTTTTCTTATTTAACACCAATCAATTCTGTTACAGAATAACAAATTAAGTTGAAGAAAATGAAAGATAGTGATGAGTAATTTAATTAAGTGGATTCGGGTATTTCGCCTTAGAGATTACTTTTTGTGACGTGCACATCAGGCCCACTTTACGAATCAAGACGCCCCAATTCATTTATTATTCATAAAGAGCATCTAATGTGCGGGACAAAATTCTTTGTTCTAATAGCCCTGTTTTGTCTCTATTTTGCGCTCAATACAACATCATTTCAATACAACATAGTTTTAACTACAAAATGATGTTGTATTGTGCATCAAAACAAGATTAGAATATAATAATAAGGGCAGAGGATCGGAACCCCTGATGTACATGTGAAAATTAAGCCAATAGTACTTGATTTATATACGATTTGGTGCTAATTTCTTACGATGTTACTAAACTATGTCTTTAATCACTACTATGCCACTTATTCTTGAATCTTGATGTCTTGTCATTTTCATGTTTCGTTTACATTGCAAAATAAAAATGAAAGATATATATATTTATGTTCGTGCAATTATAAAAGGATAGGCATGAAATATAAACTTCTCGTGGAGAATTGGATATATATAATTGAAAAAAAGAGAGAAAAAAGGAATTGTATATATTACTCTATAATTGCTGGATTAGGACCAATATTGAAAAGAAAAAAGAAAAAAGCAACACATTACGTTCATTAATTTCAGCAACAGTAAGCATGTTGTCATGTAATGTATGAGGTTTACCAAAAATGATTTTCTATATATGTGAGGAAGGCAATTAAATATGGCTATCTGTCCATCATAGTTAATGTTTGTGTGTCAACATTTTCATATATAAAACAAATAATTAGGTAGCCAAATCAAATGTTGACAAGATTATAAATTTTAAAACATTGAAGCAAAAGATTATATCTAATCATCATATCAAGAAATGATATCTCAAAATTGTTCTCATGTTTCCTCGTTGTTTGCATTTCTATGCAAGTATTAAAAGTTTACAGTAGTTCTAACTTAGATCACACGAGTAATTTATTTTCAAAGCTCAAAGCTGCAGATTCAAATCTTCATCACTGTCTTCACAAGCAACGAATGCATTAATTTTTCAACAAATTAAATATTCGTAATGGATCCTTACTTGTCATTTAAGTTGAAATCTCTGTGATTTTCCTCATAGTACATCGACATTTCTCTGACTGTTGGATTCACAGAGGTACATAAGAATCTACCCTTCACTGATGGTCTTTCCATGGAAAAGATATGGGCTTCACAAACATCGTGGATGTGCACAAGAGGCACCGAACCCAGAAGTTCTTGAATAAATCTTAATGCTTCAAATACGAATGGGTCGCCTAAGAGCTGTGAAAAGATAACGTATGTACTCAAAGGTACGGAGGACATAACAGTACTACTATGTCCTCCTACTAGACCACAAGCAAGAGCAACCACTTCCAGTTTAGTACCTTCAATGTCGTTATAGCTCAAAACTTCCTTCTCTGCCAATGTCTTTGCCATCGTATACTCCTGTGGGGAACGGTATAACAATAAGAAAGGCTTATGACTTCAAACTTTGAAAGAAAGTTAATTATACGATGGGAAAGATACCGAAGAATAATCTTGGGCGTAAGTGAAGGATAGGTTTAGCGGGGTCCAACAGGATTCATTTATGCATGATTTGTAGCAAGTCCCCTGTTCATTCAAAGGTGAGCATGACATCACGGATGCTGTGTAGATGAGACGCCTAACGCTCTGTGATCGGATGCAACAATCAGCTATGCTCTTCACCCCAGCTACTGTTGCCTCGATCCTGTCCTTGTACTGTCATTTAGTTCAACAACTAAAAATCTTGCTGCCTGAATAATTTTAATAGCGTAAAAACTCAGGAATTAGATATATATATAAAAGAATTACTAACTGTGGTGCTATTGGGATCATGTTGCATAGGAGTAGCGACATGGAAAACAAATTGACACCCTTTAATCGCTGCCTCAAACTCATGGGGATTGTATATATCAGCTTGGAATATATGTAGTTTCGTGTCAGCGTTGGGAAGAGACTTGAGAAGCCCTACTTTGGACGTGTCTTCTGCAATTTAACTACAAGTATTAAGCACCGTAAAAACATAGATTTGGCAAAGAAACTAAGATCGGTGAGAAAGAGGTACCCAAGTTTCTCAAAGTAGCGTGTACAACGTAACCCTTCTCTAGCAGCTTCTTAACAAGTGTGGAACCAATATATCCAGACCCTCCTGTCACACAGACACTGCAACTGTTCTCCATTGATATTTGGAGCAATTGGTCTTTTGTGTGTTCTAGTACTTGGCTAATGGTGCTGCTTTTTTTTGCGTCTGGCAATTGGCATAGAATTCAGGATATCTTACTTATAGAAATTGCTTTAAGCCTTTGTCATGTACAGTTTGTCTCCAATAGAATACAAGGATTTTTTTTTTAATAAAGTCTTACGGAGTCGTTGCAGCCTACCCGAGGATTTGAGTTTTTTTTGGAGAAAAAAAATGAGCTTTTTTTTGTTGTTAAAATATTAATTTTGACAAACGTATGGGCGTTAATAAAAAAATTGATATAAAAATAGGAAAAGAAAAACTTGTGAGGGATTTAGGATTTTCTTAATCCAGATCTTGGACGACTAATTTGGTGTTTAGCTTTCGGACTTAAATTAATGCACAGAGTTGCGCATGCTACAAATTGAAACAGAGTCAAACGACTAGTATAGTGTTTGATATATTGAGGCTTGAAAACAACGAGGCAGCCTCGGTGGGCATTGCCCTGTGTTGTTGGATATGTTGGACAACTAAACATGTTTTAGCCTACAGAGAAGGCTAGAGTTCAAAGTCAAAAGATTCCGGGGCTCACCTGTTTTTGGTCGAACAAGTTGTTGGACGTGTACGACAACTGTATATGTTTTTCCGTATAGAGAAGACAATGAGTACAAAACAAGGAGCCTCGCCTGTACTTTCTGGTCAATGACCACTGCGACCAGTTACCTCATAAAACTGCTTACAAGGCAAATAGTTCTGAACCACCGAAGTCCTGAAATGAATACATTCTAGTTGCACTGGATGGTAGAATTTTTTAGTGGAAAGCCGGACAGTCTAATCAAAAGGTCCAAGAATTGGTGGTTACCGTTGGATCAATTGCTCCCCCGTATACTTCTTAACTAGTTAATGGTGTTTCTTCCAAGAATGCATTATATCTCGCATATTTTTACATTTTTCGTAAAGTTGAATAATATTTAATTGTATTTTTCAGTTTTTCAATCACTAATAAGTTAAGTTACTTATTTTGATCCAGATAAAGATAATAAAGTGAACCAATAAATAATTTAAATCAATGGGTCGAAGTCTAAGGAAAACATAGATCTCGATTAGTGTGAACCAGATCCATATCGGGCCTATAATAGGAATGCCCGATATAGATATTATATATAAATGTTAAGGTCTCATGAGTTGCTCATGTCATTCGTAAGCATGAGGATTCTCTGACCTATTAAGAGCGTTTACGTTCTAAGAAAACTATAGAAAGACTTTAACGTATCTCGATGAGCAATTCTTGTGAAGGTGGCGGTAGATCCGTGCTCGTTACGGCCTTAGAAAGCTTGTTTGAAGTTGTGGAACTGAACTTAAGTATTTTTCACATTTCTTAGTTTATTTTCCTTTTACGTTGGATCTAGGATACGTAACTAAGGTTTCGATACGTGTTACAAGTGGTATCAAAGCGGTGACATGATCGAGTGGTTAAAAAACAAAGGTATTTCGATTTTTTCATATGGTTTCTCAGAGAATAAAGTTCCATTTCTCATTTTTTCTTGCTTATTATTGCATGAATTGGTATAAAATGTGTTTAGTCTTGAGAAACAGATCTAAAAAGAGCTTCAGAGCGCGAAAATCTGACCTAAAACTCGCCAAAATTTGCCATTTTTTAACTAGGGGGAGAATAGTCATCGGATGCATGTGTCTGGCGACGAGTGTGTGGACAAAAACCCACCACGTGTCGGCGTTTGCAACGCACGCACCAGATGTGCCATAAAGATCTGTTGGTGCGTTGAAGATGGCACGTGAGCGACATGCGCCTCTTTTATCCACACGCATGCTGACGTCCTTATGACGTCAGCGGATGGCGTCATCTGTGACGTCAAGGCTACAATAAGCGCTAACGTCTAAAAAAATAAAAAAAATTCAAATTTCCGGTAAGGGTGTCCCAAGGTGGTTTAGGTCAGTTTTCGGGTCTGAAAAATTTATAAAGTGAAATTTTCTATTTTTTGGATTTATTACATTAGTAATAAATTAAAGTTTAACTCTATAAAAGGAACTAAGGCATTCGAAAGTCGATTTTGATTGAATTTTCAAGCTTTGGACATCACATGTTGAACCCCGTTTCTGGAGCCCAACTGTTCGGAGACAAAACGAAGCCCGTTATAAGCAGACGAAATAAAAGACAGACGAAGCACAAAGGCAGACGAAGCAAGGAACAGACGAAGCACAAAGGCAGATGAAGCGAAGAGGGCAGACGAAGCACAAAGACAGACGAAGCAAAGAACAGACAAAGCGTAAAGGTAGACAAATTGAAAAAAACGCAGACGAAGCGGAGCAGACGAAACAACATACAGACGAAACAAAGACATAGAAGAAGCCCGAGTCAACTTAAGACAAAGCAAAGTCAACTTAAGACGATGCAACGCTTAAGACGGAGCGGGTCAACTTAAGACGAAGCAAAGTCAACTTAAGACGATGCAATGCTTAAGACCCTATGACGTCATCACAGACGATTCGTCTTTACAGATGATACATTTTTACAGAAGATGCATCTTTACAGACAATGCATCCTTACAGACGATGCATCCTTACAGACGAAATGAGTCATCACAGATGAAGTGACGTCATCACAGACGATACATTTTTACAGAAACTGCATCCTTATAGGCAATGCATCCTTACAGACGAAATGACGTTATCGCAGACGATTCCTCATTACAGACCATACATTTTTACAGAAGATGCATCTTTACAGACGATGCATCCTTACAGATGAAACGACGTCATCACAAACGAAGTGACGTCATCACAGACGATTCGTCTATACAGATGATACATTTGTCCATTCCTACGCATTTCCCTTTCTAAGGACCATAACTTTCAATCCAAAGGTCCAAAAATTTCATACTATAAACCGTTGGAAAGCTAAGAGGATAAACTACAACTCCAAGAAGACAAATTTATCCAAATCAGTCTAGATTAATACAAATTTTCGCCTGAAGTCATGATACGAATTTTATCCCTATAGATGCTTGAAAATGCAATATAAAGACTTATATATATATATATTATTGACATCCAAACAAATAAGAGTTTTACAACGCTTTAGTGAGAATTTTGAGCCCCCTTACATCATAATCCAAAATACAAAGTTTACAAAAACTAGAATCGCTCAAAATGCGACTAAAGCATTGTTTTACATAATTTAACTTCAAAAACAAAACATGCAAACTAGAGTGATGCTTTGACTCTTGACTCGATCACTTGATATCTTGTTCTTTGCCTGAAGATGGGAAGGAATGGGGGTGAGCTTAAAAGCTCGTGGGTAACAAGTTTATAATGTAGAAACGAGCAAAACCATTGAAATTATTCATTTTCATAATAAATTTGCATTGAATCCATAAAACACTTATTTCTCAAATTCTAAACTTGCCAAACAATTCATAATCAACGTAAGTCATGTATTCATCAAACTTGTCAACAAATCATAAACATATAAGATTCAAAAGTGGTTTGGGTGGTCCATAAATAGAACGAGCGAACACATTCCCTTGAAATAGTCCTGTGTAGTCATGAACAGAACGAACTAACACAATCCCACATAGTAGTTTTTGTATAGTCATAAATATGAGGGAGTCCATGAAGGAGCTCCATGCCACTAGCGGGCAGGCGGGAGAAGCCTTTAACAGAGTTAACTTGCACTTGACATACAGAATGGAAAAAACCAAACCCACATAACATGTATTTCATAACTTGTAAACTTGTTGCCCAAAATGGAACTTTTTCGAAAACATGATTTCCATAAGCATGATATTTTTCAAATACAATTTCCATCAAGATTCATGTACCAAATATATAGCAAATACTTCATTCATTCAAGAAGCAATGAATGCAACATTTATAAAGCAATTGAAATCATTTAACTTTATTGATTTGGAAAATTTCTCATGGCTTATTAACTCAACTATAAACAAGTAACCCACCTTAATTTCTTGCTTAAAAGTTGCTCAAAGATCCCTCTTTTCTTGCTCCTCTGGCCTCTCCTCTTGATTTCCTTCAATATTGGAAAATTTTCAATTCAATAGAAATCCAAATTGAGAACCCAAAAATCACATTCACTAAAATTGATTCTAAAATACTTAAACTCATACATTTCTTAAGCTCCATGAACCAAAACCCTTCCAACAATCCAAAAGTTTAAAATGGGCTTACCTTGAATCTTCACCCAACAAAGAGATATTTGGCTCAAAAGAGAGCTCTTCTCTTCCTCTTTCTTTTTCTCTTCTTGAACAACCCCAAAATTACTCTTGAAGACTAAGAAAAGATGAAACCTAGCTTAGCTTTCTCTTCTTTTCTTCTTCTCCCACTTCTCCCACGACACTCTTTCTCTTCCTCTCTTCAATTTTCGTTTTCTTCCTTCTCAAATTGCAAGACAACACTTCCTCTTCCCATTCTACCCTTAATGAATGCAAAAAGTCCACTTTACCCTTTCTTATAAGCTTATGCTCTTTTATACTTAAGTGACATGCCAAAATGCCCTCAATTCATTCTTAATGCATTAATTTCACTAGCTAGTGAAATAAAATCCTACTAACATTGGAATAAATAATTAGACTTCCAATAATAATTCTATCATGACCTCATAATTCATTCTAAGGCAAAAATTCAAACTTCATGCTTATTCCATAAACTATTATGCTTAATTCAACGAAAAAATTCAAGGGCCAACATCACATGAGGGAGATACTTCAAGTTTTTGTTTCTCGAGTCTCATGTTTAGGATCAAAGCCCTCATAGTTCATTAAGTAAAATATATTTACAATCCCAAAAATATTTACAGAATCACCCTTTTAAACCCTTTCCAAAATAATTTAAAACGTATATACAAATAACTAAGACAATTTCAAGAAAATACACACATAGCAAAAATGACACAAGCATAGTAGCACCTGACGATACAATTACTCCTGCACTGGAATCCCAGCTACTATAGCACTTGTACGCATACTTGGGGTGCCTTATTTAAAAACATAAAAATAAGGGTAAGCTAAACGAGTTCAGTGAGTATTAATCATTTTACTAAAAATTAAACTTTTCATAACAAAATAACTAAAATATTCTCATACAATAATCAAGCTTATGGTAAAAATACTTGCCATAAAAATTCATTCATGCACAATAAATCTAGTAATAAAATAACATTTTTTAAAATACAATTTCAATTTTTCTGAAATACTACTTCGAAATGCTTTTTTGAAATTAAACTCATAATATAAAAATTTTCATTTTTCATTTTCCTTTTTCCTTAAACAATAAACAGTGGTGATAACAAGTTTTTTGAAAACTTTTATACTAAAAATAAGTCAACCATTAGAGTTGGTACCATACGGTGTCCTAGATATATACACTTATAAATAAAGTGAGTGCAGTTCCATATTTAAATTTTTTCTCAAATTCCTTTTAAAGTAAATAGTGGCGACATTAATATTTTCATAAATTTTCTTACACAACATAACCCACCATTAATTTCTTTACCACACAGTAACCTAGGCATGAAGTTACGGAGCTGGTTCTACATTGCTTATCGGTGACTGATTAACCACTAGTTACGGAGTTAGTTCTACAACGCTTACCCGCAATAGGTTAACCTCTATAACTTATAGTTACAGAGCTGTTTCTATATCGCTTACTTGTAATAATTTTTGCTAGCACTATATATACCTAATACGTGTAGAGGGTGACTTATTAGACTACTGATAGACACGATACTACCGACTGTTAGTAATTGACACTCCCTAAACACTGTATGCACATTTTAGGGTACTCTGACCAGTAAATCTATAATACCATCAAGGCATACGATAGGTTAAAAATTTATTTCCTTTTTCTCAACAAATAACATAATTTCAATGTAAATTCAAATCATATAAAGTTTAACTTTCAAATTAAAATTGATATATTGCTAAAACATAAACTTATATTAGCAATATTCACTTGTAATATATCATTCATTTAAAACTCAACATAAATATTCGTTTCATAATAAAATAAAACTATTTGTATAAAATCAATTTAAAGTACACTCACTACTTGTTAGTTTTCTTTTCACCACTTCGAAATCCTTAGTTTACTTTGTTTTCTGATTTGAAAACCTAATACAAACACATTCAACTCCTTGATACATTTTCCAATCAAATACACCATAAACCATTTCAACTTCATTACTTTCCACATACACTTCATTTAATATTTCCAACGCCACAAATACACTTAATGACCATCCTTTATCACATTCACATGGTCATTTCATCATAATCATGCTTTTATACTAAAAATACCCTTAAGGCTAAACTTAACATATTTTACTGTAAACTTTTCCAATTTAATTCCATTTAATTGTTAACACTTAAAATCAATCCAAATTCACTTCCATGATATTTTGATACACACATTTAAGTCATAAAATTTCATTAACATATTTTTATATAATTATGCACCATTATCTGAATTTCAACCAAAATCAATTCCAAATCAATTCTTTTTCATTACTTTACTTCATTAGTATCAAAATCATGCTATGAATATCATAAAACATTAAAATAGAATTTTGGATCATATCACATTAAAAATCCTAGCCATAGTTGAAATTTCATCTAATCGTTTCCAAGGTTTTCTTCAATTCTTTCATCATTAATCTAACTTTCTAATGCTATTCATTAATTTTAAATCATCAAAAGGCAAAATAAAACACTTTAGGCAATAGATCTTAACTTTGACCAAGTTTGACCAAGGTTTCACACACTAGTTTTCTTGATTTTCTTGTCCTAATCACTTCCAATGCAATAGAACCTTGATATCACATCATAAGCTTGCAATTCAAACCATCAAAACCAAATCTAAACTATAACACAACAAATCTAATTTTTTAACAAAGTAGTAAGTTTACTAACCCAATTTCTTCTTTCTCTTCACTTGGATGGCTACGTGATCTTGTTATATGCTTGATTGGAGTTAGAAGAGCATGACAAAATCCATGGGTCGCTTCTCCATGGCCTAGCTAAACCTCTCTCTTCTCCTTTTTTTTTTCTTTTTTTCTCTCTTTTTCTTTCTTTTTCCATCAATGGCCAACCACATCGTTTTAAAGAGATGATAATTTTGTGTAATCACACTTTTTGCCCACCATTTTCATTAATAATATCTTATAATTGTACCTTTACCAAAACTTCTCATATTTATACTTTAACCCATGTCACTTGTCACCATCTAATTGGTTACTTTCCAAACCAATTAAATGGTGACAAGTGACATGTTCCAAACCAATTAATTCATGCTTATCTCATGAAAATATTCCTATGTAATGCATATATGGAATTTGGATGTATTTGGTTGGACAAAAAGACAATTTTGTCCCTTTTTTGAATTTAATGCATTTTATGCCCAAATAAATTCAAAAAAATATTCTATGGTCATCCTAACTTCAAATTGACCATTAAATACTCTAATTGGGTGCTTGAAAAAATTTAAATAGGAGAAAAATCACTAATTCTCATTATTTTTCAATAAAGGAAATTTTAGTCCAATAATTTCATATCTGTTTAAATCCATCTGAATGGATTATTTTTACTCAAATGCAGTACTTTTTTTTACTCTAAATTTTTTCTGATAATTTCTGATCATTATGATCCACTCGTCAAAAATTTATTGTTCACAAACACTATTCATTTGGGAATCTTTTTTTTTTTGACTCAAAACTTTTTTCCTAAGGTACTAAGTCTAGGGTTTCACACATAAAAACACCTTTAAATCTCAAAATGGTCATTTTACCCTTTATTTAATTAAACTGATAAACTTTATCTAAATAAATTCGAAAATATTTTACATAATTCTAAACCTCAAATTGACCTCAATAATGTTTAGAATAAGTTAATTGGACACATTATCCCTAAAATCTATTTAATAACATGCCTTTTTATTTAAAATTTTTGAATTACCCAAATTCTATTCAAACAACTTCCGTTTTGACCTGTTTCAATTCCTAGGGACTTCAATCCTAATTCCAGAGCTTTTCATCGTATTTTAAAGAACCTCCATCTCTTTTTCCATGGTCTATTGTTCTAAACCTATGCCTCAGTACTTCTTAATCTCAACTCATGATTGATGTCTCCATATGTGGGTATCTTCATTTCTTATTTTTTTAAAAACTATTCCAAGTATCTCCATTATAGGAGCTCACTAACAATTTTCTTAAAGTTGCTGACAATCTTTAATGTCAAGACTATAGTCCCAATAGAATCTATAGCAGTTTCTATTGATTGCTTCCCTACTACTATAGGTCATAGGAGTTTGCTAAATCCTACTCTCCATTAATGTTTATGATGTATTATTGAAACTGTGTAATTATTCCATCTATATGCAACTTATTATTTTATGTATGAGTTGTAAATAATATAATTGAGAATACTTTATTTTAATTGCACTACAATTGACGCATATGTGTAGCTTTTATGATTTTTCAAACAACGGCGATAGCTAGTTGGAAGTGTCAACCACTCATGTGCACTAAAACTGCTATATACATAGACATTGTTTATTTAAATATACAAGGACTGACCTTAATGCGGAAGCGATTGATCGAATCTCTATTTGATAATCTTCGTTTCA
>JANZXR010000171.1:28938281-28951282 GCA_027575705.1 Erythroxylum echinodendron
TAAATGAGAGAGATATCATTTGGGCCTCTTGACAAGTATGACTGAAGAAATGCATGGCCGTGCTCAAATGAATTGATAAAAAGTCATCAATTCATTTGTTATAGTCAGTCAACCTGGGAATCAAGAAACTATGATTAATTAAAAGTTGACATGTACCATGCCTTGTAATTAATCTTGATATCGTGTTACAAAGGGACTGAGTTTATAACCATGGTTACAGGTTAAATTGGATTACTGATCCTCATTTGATTTGGATAGTCATAATGTCTTGCTAGAGGCCGCATATGATTTTTGGGCCTTGAAGTGTGATCAAGCCCATTGCCAACATCAAATGAGCCTACAAGGTCGCACACAGAGAGTGATGTGATCTGGGCTTATTCTCTTTGGCCTAATTTATTAGGCACTGAATAAATATATGTGGATATATTTATTGGGATAGATTGAATTAAGTTGTAGGGCTTTTATTATATAAGATATAATATGGACCGAAACTTATTGAGCTTTCATAATCCTAATAGGTTTAGGACTATGATATTCTTATTCCTAATAGGAATATGGATTAGGGTTTCTTTATAAATAGAGAACATATGTCTCATTAGAGAAGAGACGAGAAGAGACGAAAACTATAGCAACCAGCTGTTCATTCTTCTTCCGAAAGAAAAATTATACGGCGTTCAAAAAGTGTTTTGGAACGTGCTAGCACACATTAGCCGCTGCCTAGATCGTTCATCATCTTGTGGATACTGGTAGAGGATGTTCGGGCACTGCAACGTCTACAAATCTGAAAAAACAAATACCAATCCGCGTCAAGATGTAAATCCATACATGTTGTGTAGTTTCGGTTATAATTTTGTTGTGTAGGGTTCATTCCACTACGTATTGTGGATACCCGAGACATAAGCGATCTAACATACATCACTGTCCCTTTTATGTTGGGTTGTATTTCCCTTTTAGGGACATTCAAGGTTATGTTCACCAACTTAAGAGCCTCTTCCTCCTCTAGCACATATTGGATTTTCATACTCCATATTTCATAGTTGTCGTTGTTTTTTTTTCTCATTATTGAGTTTAGCGACAATTTTCTTTGAAGCAGTAGCCATTGTTAAAACATTAAGTTATTAAAAAAATATATTATACACATCAATGTCATATAAATCGCGTGAAGAGTGACTAATTGGATTTGAAATGCTTATGAAATTAAATGATCACATATATGTCCAATCATTATTCAAACTAAAATTAAGTACTAATGGTCATACTCTAAATGAATTCCTTCTGTATAGTACATATCACATATGTTATAAAACATCAAGTATATGTATTCTTAAATGAAAAAACTATAGATAGTTTCCTATAACATATTTTTTTTATAACACAAGTTATTTGTTCAATACACAGAATGACTATAAGTAATGAATAGAGTTAATGAGTTCATGTGATAAAGTTCATGATATGAAATATTTCTAACTATTTCTACAGTGAAAACCTATAGGGTAAAAAGTTTTTTTTATTTTCCTTCTTCAAATTTTCTTCATAAATGTCATCATTATCTAATCGTATGTCTTTGTTTTAGGTGTTTCCAAATTCCATAGCATTCTCAATAGTTCACGTTTAGGTTTGGTGGCAATGTTGAAAGTAAAGTTATATACTTTAACTTGTGAGTAAGATAAACAACCATTGAAATATAGTTTTTGTATCAAATTATTAACTGTAATCATGTGATATGCTAGGTTTTCTCTATGTACCATGTGCATATGGATTGATTGTAATTTATTATTTTAAACTGTAAGTATATGGTGTAACTGTAGCTAACATTGACAAAGGATGTTGTTGAATGCAAAAACAATCTACTCGTTTTACGCTTAAAAATTGCAAGTGTGCAGGTCGTGACTTATAGTTGAAAGCAAATATCGATCCCACAAGGATTCATGCCAGACACCATTTAATTCAGATTAAAATTTTTTTAAGAAATGAAATTATGTATTGAAAAGAATTTAGAAAATTAAATTAAAATTGAAAGACTAATAACGAACAACAGACAATACCAAAGTGTAGAAAATTAGAATTCAAGAATCTAAAGACTAAAGATCACTTTCTCCCTATTTTGTATCCCTCCTATTTTATTAAATGAATTATGCCTCACCTAAGATTCCGAATGCATTAACTGCCTTCTCTCAAGGTGTACTTAATTGTCCCTAATCAAATTAAATGGAATCAATTAAATGATGTCTCAACCTACCCAAACACTCTACTAATTTCACTAGTTATTAAACTATCCTATGGGTGATCAATTGAATTAGCTGAGATCTCTTTTCTAACTAATCAATTAATGTGATGATTGCAAGTTTATAGGTTGCCAACTCTTGTTGTACAATCCTACACAAATAACCTTACTCACTCTCTCGATTTATTGCAAGATAGAAATAAAATCAACAATCATTAAAGACATTTTTATTCAATTCAATAAAATAGGAGTTTAACAAAAATAGTTCAAAAGCAATCCCTACAAACAAATCAGCCAATCATGGTCTCCTTAATATCATCAACACTCAAATATTCCATCTTATAAAGATTAGAAGAGAATAAAACAACAAAAAATTAAATAAAGGAACTCCTCTTCCTTGCCAAAATCTAGAAATTTTAATGTTGATGTGTTATTTTCTCAATCTTGACGATAATCCTTGACTTCAATCATTCCTTAAGACTCAAAACTTGTATTCTTCACTCAAAGAGGCTTTTTTTTACAGAAGGGTTTCGTTTCTTTTTTCAGGGAGGCTTAATTCTCTTTTTAATAGTCAAGAAACTGTAAGTTTAATGAAGCCCTGCATAATGTCTCGATTATAATTCCCACGATCGTGGGAACTTGCAACAGAGAGTTCCCTCTTCTCTTCTCCTCTTTGATCTCCGCTCAATCTCTAAGTTGCTCAATCTTCCTTCCTACATAAAAATATTGTATTGAACTTTATCTAGCTGGCAATATTCAAATACATGTTTTTATAACACTCTTACAAACTTATGCCCAAAGAATAAGTGAACCAAAGATTTTGAATCCTTTTTACAGAGATATTGGTCAGGTGCAAAAATATAATCTTATCCATAATGCCTAGTCTATTTTTAGTAACTAGCCATAAAAGGAATATAGTCTTAGGAATCATATTACTATTTTAGATCATCCTTGTCCATTGTACTTTATGGCCCCTTCGTCTGAGGACATCCATGCATTGTTTGTTTGTAAATAAGCTTGATGAATATCCTTCCCATATAGGCTTATTTGGGCATCTTTTGTCTACTTCTTAACTAGTAAGGTATACATGGTAAAGGAGATGGGTGAAAGGTAAGATGTGATTGGGTTGTACATAGTTCCGTTATATAAGTCACTCCACTAGCCAAGTACATTTACTTGTTGTTTGAATTTAAGTGGAATTTGTGTCAATATATGTTCAAATTTTTTTAGTAGGGTTAATATAAAAAAAATTTCAAAATATTTATTTGTTAGGAGATGCATAATGATTTTGTCTTGTGCCATATAAAAATAAAGGTTAACAACATTTAGGAGGATGATGATATTAGTATTAATAGTACAGAAAATTGAAATTGACTTTTTATAAGATCCTTAATATATGATATAATGCAAATCAAAATATGACTACTTGTATACGATATCAGTAGAAACAATAAAGAAACTTAAAAGTGCAAATGTAATTGAGTTAAGGGATGTTTGTAACCATTATGGACATATTAAATCCATTTTAATAGATGTTAAGTTAAAGAAACTAGCTATTTTTATACCACATGATCAGTTAAAAACAAAAAGGTTGAGATATGTCACGAAAGAGGTCCAAAAGAAGAAACGTAAAAGAAAGGTGTTTAATTGTTACATATTCATAGTGTAGTAATAAATTCACATGATGTGTTTTTTTTTATGTTATTGAATGATGGATTATATATATAATTGCATATTTAATATTGTTAGTTGGGTTCAGTGATGGTCTAAAAGCAAATTTTATATAATAGGATAGAAAATATGAATTACCATTCTATTTCATTTAATCAACAGAAAAACATATATTGTATGATTTGGTAATAAATATGTATAGTTTGTCATAAATATTTGGTGTAGACAATATATGAAAGCATTTATGTATATATGTCTAACAAGAACTTCTTTTCCAAAATGTGAATAGGTTGTAAGCTCAACTTAAATCACTTATACTGACTTGTTGGCGCTCATAAACAATCCTACAAGCAACTGATATATTTAAATATCAAATGATGGGTGGTGGATTTAATATTTTGATTTGTGAGATATAAAAATAAGATTGAAAGCTTTGAATGAAATCCAATGTATAATTCAAAGTTATTTTTTACTTTTTTTTGTTTTATCAATAGAAGAACCAAAGATTGTTTATGATATGTTATTCATTAATTTTTCATAAGGTAAATCATATTTATGCGTCAATAAATCCTAAAATGTAGATATAAAGATTATCCCATCCAATTACAAGCACACTAAATAATTTTAGTAAAAATTAGTACATAGAAATGTATGGTTTTATATAGCCTTTGCTTTTTTATATATGCCCCTAAACAACCTTGTTAGTATAAAGATTGTTCCATCCAATTACAAGCACACTAAATAATTTCAAAAAATTTTAATACATAGAAATGTATGATTTTATATACCCTTTGCTTTTTCTATAGATGCCTCCAAACACAACCATATTTGATCCTATGTATATGTTTAGAGAACAAACAAAGTAGTATACAACGTCTAATATGAGAGTGTTTATAACCTTATTTCCTAATATAGCATAATGCTAAATATAATATCTCTATATTGCAAAAACCACAACTTTTTAAAAAAACTATAGCTATAGCTTTTTTAAAAAGTTATAGCTGTAGCTTGACAGAATTTGCGAGCATACTTGCAAAGATGACTTAAGATGAAAAATTCTCAACTAAGCATTTGATGTACTACATGTTGATACTATAAAATTGACATTTGGACACACAAAAATTCCTAAAACGATATGCTTTCATTCTCGTATGTCATACTTTCTTAAATCCATCAATTATTCGCTCCTCATCTTCAAATCCGTCAATTATTTTCTTTTGAAATTAGAACATACGTACTCCCCATCTTCAAATCTGAGCTTTGTTTCTTTTTCAATTGCTAAAATTATGCTCTCTCCTTCCCTTAAGCCAAAGCAAGTCACGTGAAAAATTTGTCATCCACTCATGTCAACTGAAAATGGGTAACCAAACCAGAGGTAAGAGTATATCCATTTGGTTCTACACATATGTAAATATAAAACATCAACTACATGCTTTTTCACTACTGGATTAATTCATTTGAGGTTGCAACACATTTGTTGTACTCTTCCAGTTCCTTCTTGTGTGCTTCATTAGCTTCCGCGGCCTTGGCTTTCCAGATTTGCCTCTCTTCTTCACCAAGTTCCTAAAAGAAGACAACTCATTTTTCAATAATTAAGCACTTTCGATCGGTCGATTATGTTTTAAAAAATACCTGCCACTTGAGAGAAACCAGTGCATTGAGGGTGGAGTTGTTGATCCCCGGCCGCACTTCCTTCAAAACTTTCCTCGTTTCCTTGCTGCAATTTATTAAGAAGTTAGTATACAACTTTTTGTTGAATGTAAAACTTTCACCGTCAAGTCTATTACCTAAACAATAGGAACGAAGATGCCGGTTTCTTAGGCCTGTTAGGATCAACATTCTGCTTCTTCTTTTGTTTCTTCTCTTTGGTTTTCTACATACCACAGCCATGAGATACTATTCATTAACGACATTAAATAAACAACCAAGCAATATCCCTCCCCACCAACGCTAACATACCTTGATTATGTTTTCTGTTTTCTCCTTCTTTTTTAACAGCTGCAGTGCTTCATGTTTCTGAAGTTTAATTAATTCTTCCTCCTCTCTTTTAAGGTTCATGCTTTCTTCATCTTTTTTCCTCCTGTAATCCTCCATTTCTTGCATATACTTTTCCTTCTTCTTCTTCGCCATCTGCAAGTTTCAAAAGCTCAATCTTTTTGTGTACATTCCAATATAATCAAGCAAGTAAGAAGCTATATAGAATAAAAATACCTCCTCGTAGGGCGCTCTCTGTTCCTCTGTCATGTTTTTCCACTCATCTCCAGCAATCTTTGCCACCTATATATATCAAGGGAAAAACTTCAGAAATCAATAAATCTTAGTTTGCTGTAATATATGCAGTATTCCTCGTGTACCTCGACAACATTTTTGTTCTCTGCAATCAGATCACCGCGCCTCTGATTGGAGAACAAGAAGAAGGCTGACATGGGTTGCTTTGGTTTCAATGGATCCTTTTCTTTCCTATGTGTGTTCACAAAATAGCAAGTCAGCATGACATGATTAACAAAGTCAAAAGAGTGAAACTAGACCGTCATATTATCGTCTCCATTTACTTTATCTTTTTGTTGTTTTCCTTTTCTGTTTCCTGTTTGAACTGGAGGTATTGTTCAAGCAATTCCATTGCTGTCTTTTGCTTGTGTTCCTCATCCAGAAGCTTCATGGCTTCAGCTTCACGCTTTTCCTTCGCAATCACCTGCAAATAGGCTTCCTTCTCTGCTTGGTACCTTTCCTCGTAAGGCTTTTTCTCCTCCGCACTAACGCTCTTCCACTTTGCTCCCAGTATATGTGAGATATCCTTGAACTCTGCATTCGGATTCTCTTTCTTGACCTTCACCAATTCCCAATATAACATCAATTAAGATTCCAAGTTCTGTTGAGACTTACAAAGCCAAATAAAGAGCAAAACTATTTCAACTACCTCATTCCATTGATCTTTGCACCAGCGAATGTAAGGTGGTGGTGGCCTTTTCTTTTCAGGATCGCCCTTCTTTTTCTTCTCTTGATCTTTCTCCTTCAATGATTGAACAATTGGGAAACTCTGTGGACAAGATAACAAAACAAAACAACATTTAAACTCAAATCATGGTCCTTCTCTTATTCTTTCATGTATTGATGGATGGAATTGTTAAAAACAAACTAACCACAGTGGGCTTGAACTCCTTGAGCTTCTGCAACTTCTTCAACTCAATCTGCAGCTTCTCCTGCTCTTTTCCCTTGTTATGGAGTTCCTCCTCCTTAATCCTGAGCATTTCATCTCTCTCCTTAAGCAACTCCTCAGTTTTTTCCTTCTCAAGCCTCAATCTCTGAAGCATTTCTTGCATGTCTTGCAAATCTTTCTCATAAGAAGAAGATTGCTGCTGCTTGGGCTTGGAGGCCTTGGACTTGGGTTTCTTGGGTGAAGAGTGGATTTGAGAGATGTTCTCTTTGGATGGAGAGGCAGAGGGCTGATGAGCCATGATGTTGGCATCAGTGCTTGATAATGATGTGGCGGTCTTCTGTTTCAGGGGCTTTCTGTTGTTGTTTCTTGGCTTCTTTGTACAGGTCGGTGAGGTCACTGCAATGTCGGCCATGTCTGCTTATGGAGAGATAGGCTCGGTGTGCGATTGATGGGTTGGTGGTGAGGATGGGATCAGGCCGCTAGAGGTCTAAATAACGAAACAGCGGAACCAATTAAAAAAAAATAAGAAGAAAAGAAACAGCCAACGGTTGGATATTTCAAATTCAAACTAGTCTTGTGCAGATTTAATCGGTGTTTGAGGTCAGCCTGCATTTATTTCCGGTTTTAGATTTTGGTTACGCTTTTCAAAATTTCAGTTTGATTTATTTTAATAACTCGTGTTATTAAAAACCGATTAGTTATTAATTAATCAATCAAAATTTGTAAATTAGTAACTTTTTATAAACTAAAATAAATTAATTAATTTTTATTCACCAATTTTTTTTAATTAAAACTTTAAATTATTCGTAATCTCTTTAATCATATTTTAAATTATTTAATTTTATTAAATCTTTAGCTAATTTTATGACACTATAATACCGATTGAATCTTTTAAATCTTAAATCTCTTATCTTACGGGTTTAACTTTCTATACGATTTTTAAAACATTATGATTAACTGCAAAGGGTTTTGAGTATAAATCCAAACCGTTATTTTATTAAATATTTAAAAAATTAAAGAGTTTATGTAAAATATATTTAAATAAATATATCCCCAAATGAAGCAAGTGATATTCCTTATCTTCTTGCCCAAAATATATCCGAGTAAAAGTTACAGTACTTCAAAAATCTCTAAAAACACGAAGTAGATAAATAGTTTATTATGTTAAAGTTTTTCTGTGATTTTAGAAAAATTCTCTACAAACAACCCTATAATCAATAAAAGGAATATAACTATTTCGTTCTGCCAAGTTTCTTCATTAAAACATTGATAAAAAGATCATATACATCATTTTCATAGGTTAAAAAGCACGTTAAAGGTGCTAATTGATAATTGGTAAACTGCTTTAACGATATATGTCAAAATAAAATATTTTATTTTATAATAAAATACATTTAATATAAAATATTTAAAAATTAGAAATTATTATAATATACTTGCTTATTATATTTTATTAATAATAAAAATATTTATTATTTTAATATAAAATAAATTAAGTATAATAATACTAATAAATAAGATTATTAGCTTTCCATTTTTATTTATAATACATTTTTTGATAAGTAATTAATTTGATTAACTTTTATTGTTAATAAGAACAATAGTAAAATTTTTATTATTTTATTAATTTATCATATTTTATATCATTGCTTATATTAAATATATAATAAAATGCAATATGTAATGATAATTCAGTTTATTAATAACAAATAATATATTAGTTCTTCATAATATTTAATAACTAATAATATATTTGTTAGTTTAACATAAAATTTCTATCTATTATGTAATAAAACTAATCTTTTGAAAAATTAAATAATTATTCATTTATATTAAGGAAGCTGGGTTCCAACACCAAGATAAAGACTCTTATAGTCGGGTCATTACACCATAAGAAATCACTTATAGCCAGGTCATTACACGGACATCCTACTACAAATATATATTAAGCTTATAAGGTCATTACCATAGCAAACTTCACTAAAGACCTTGAAGCCCTATGCCCCATGCATTATACTCCACCAGTGCATGATGTCCTCATGTTCAGATAAATACTCCCTCCTTTGTCATTCACTTGTAGTTGAATAGCTTTTTCAAAATTGACTTATGCTTTATTCATCGTAGATTGCCTGGAGCTTGGCTATCCTTCTCACTAGTTTGGACATAGTTCCATTATGCTCTTGTTACTATATGGTTGATGTAAGTCCCCTTGCCTCTCTGAACTTTGAGATCACTGCATGTATGTTGAATATGCCTACATTGGATGGTTTTTGTAAGTCTCCTTGCCTCTCTAAACTTTGAAAACACTACATGCATGTTGAATGTGAATATGTGCTCTGCCTCCTATTTGGTTTTCTTCACCATTGGATGATGTATGTGAATCTAGTAACCCTTACATTTTATTCTTTAACGAATTTTCCATTAAGTTGACTAGGGGTTCATCACAACTGCTTGCATATTTATTGACTATCATTTGCTCCCTAGTCTACTGAGCTGTTTATCATACTAGTTGTGCTCCCAATTTTTTGACTCTCTTATAAAGCCTAGCATTCCTTTCCTCCCATAGCTTATAGAGACAAGTCACAAAAGCAATCAACACGTTGTTATTCCTAAAGAGTGAACAGGTCTATAGCCATTTAAAAACTGCATAAAACTAATCTCCAATATTATCTAGTTAGCATAGAGTTTTGATTGTACTCTAATCCTATTAGAAAAACTACACTTAAAGAAGGTATGCTCAATAGTTTCCACATCCTTTTTACATAATAAACAAATGTTGGGCAAGTTTAAGTACTGTAGCCTATTAAGCATGTTTAATCTTCCTTTGGTAATAAACCACATATCAAAGGAGACTTTTAAGAGTAAGCAAACATTCCACACTATTTTTGTGCCAAGCTTGAATTTCTCCTCTAACTTTTAGTTTATCCCTAAAATAATGATTACATAATTGGGTAATCCTTATCCTCATCCACACACATTCATCCTTCCTATCTTGATTTAAGTTGTAAAAGGGTAGGAATTGAACACAAACACCAATTGTCATGCAAAATTGAAAATATTCTCCTATCCCAATCTTACACCTGATGTGTTCTTCTATATAGGTCCTTAAGCTTAGTAGTTGTTTGATACAATATGAATAAGATGTTTTGATTCTAACCTCCTATAAAAAATTTTCCTTTTAAAATGTAGGTGTATACCCATTTAACCTAAATTGCTTCTCTATCACCCATTAATCTCCAAAGCTTCTTTCCTAACAAAAATTTATTGGACAACCTAATGGACACAATTCCTAGCCCACGTTTAGCTAATGGGGAGAAAACATCATTCCATGATACTTTGATAATTATCTCCCATATTTTTCACTTACTTATAAAAATCTTCTAATGTCTCTCTTAATAGACTTGGTAACTCCTTTAGCTAAAAAGAAGTGTGAAGACTAGTATATATGCAAGGAACTAAATGACAAATTTAATTAGTTATAGTATTCCAGTATGTGATAACTTCTTATTACACCACTTACATAATCTCTTCTAGATTTTCTACAGTAGAGAGAGGCATTCTAAGTATTGAAGTCTCCTAGTTGCTAACGGGAGTCCCGTATATTTAAAGAGGGGTTGAATGATACTCAATCCAGTAATTTAAGAGAGCCTTTATGAGATGGTTGTTGCACTTTTTGGTACTATTACGTGGCTTCTTTTTTGATCTAAAACTAGCCCTAATAGTTCACTAAAGGATTGTGGGGAAGATATGAGGGTGCCCACATCAATAGATCATCAACACAAGCAAGATAAGTAATTTTAAGTTCTTTGCAACTACTGTGATACTTAAACCTCTCCTCTCCAAAAAGAGAATGAAAATGTAGAGGGATATGTGATCCTCTTGTTTTAAACTCCTCTTACCTTTGAGTACCTGAGTTCATTCTCCATTGCTAAGAATTGAGAAGAAGATTGAAATGACACACATTATGATCCAATGCTTAAATTTGTTAGGAAAGACAAAATTACCAAGTATATAGTCTAAAAACTCCCACCTAACAAAATCATAAGCCTTATTAAAATCAACCTTGATAGGAAATTTTTAAGGGCATTCCTCCTAGGGTAACCATTCAGTAGTTCTTTACAACGTAACACATTATCTCCTATTTATCACCCTTCTAAGAATGCACATTAGGATTGATCGATTATATTCTTCAAAGCCTTTCTTAATCTTTTGGCCAGAATTTTAGCTATGATCTTAATAATGCATTAAAAAGTCTTGTTGATTTCAACTAGCATCTTGCCTTTCTCAAACACCTCCAGTATCACTTCTATCATAAGGCATCTAAGTTAAGGCCATGTTTTCTGGAAAAAAACATCATTTAGCTTATTAGGCCCAGGGGCTTTCCTAAGATTCATCTCTTGTACTACCTATACAATCTCCCTATGGGACACTAGGGCTATTAATTCATCAACTTCTTGAGGGGAGAATTGATTACAGATGAAAGATTTCAATGTTTAAGGAAAGGAATTGCTTAGAGCAAGGGTACCAAAAGGACCCTTAAAAATCCCAAAGGATCCTTTTTGAGGTCTTGTTGAGAGGATATTAAGTTCCCCTCACCATTAATCAATAAGCAAATTATATTGTGATTCTTCCTTATAAGGATGGTTTTATAGAAATATCTGGTATTTTTTCCCACTCATGAAGCCACTTTATCATAGGCCTTTGTTTAAGGATTGAGAAATGATTCCTTTTTACATTTAGAGCTCAGTGTACTCTTTTCATCATTTAACTACTATGGATCACCATGATTATTATAGAATTCCCTTTGAACGCATCTCATTTTCTTCTTAGCGTTAACGAAAAGTTGAGTAGTGTTGTTCCCTCCTATAAAAATTTTCATTTTAAAATGTAGGTGTATACCCATTTAACCTAAAGTGCTTCTCTATCACCCATTAATCTCCAAAGCTTCTTTCTAAAAAAAATTTATTAGACAACCCAATGGACACAATTCCTAGCCCACGTTTAGCTAATGGGGAGAAAACATCATTCCATGATACTTTTGATAATTATCTCCCAAATTTTCACTTACTCATAAAAATCTTCTAATGTCTCTCTTAATAGACTTGGTAACTCCTTTGGCTAAAAAGAAGTGTGAAGACTAGTATATATGCAAGGAACTAAATGAAAAATTTAATTAGTTATAGTATTCCAGTATGTGATAACTTCTTATTACACCACTTACATAATCTCTTCTAGATTTTCTACAGTAGAGAGAGACATTCTGAGTATTGAAGTCTTCTAGTTGCTAATGGGAGTCCCATATATTTAAAGAGGGGTTGAATGATACTCAATCCAGTAATTTAAGAGAGCCTTTATGACATGGTTGTTTCACTTTTTGGTACTATTAGGTGGCTTCTTTTCTGATTTAGAACTAGCCCTAATAGTTCACTAAAGGATGGTGGGGAAGATATGAGGGTGCCCACATCAATAGATCATCAACAAAGGCAAGATAAGTAATTTTAAGTTCTTTGCAACTACTGTGATACTTAAACCTCTACTCTCCAAAAATAGAATGAAAATGTAGAGGGATATGTCATCCTCTTGTTTTAAACTCCTCTTACCTTTGAGTAATTGAGTTTGTTCTCCATTGCTAAGAATTGAGAAGAAGATTGAAATGACACACATTATGATCCAATGCTTAAATTTGTTAGGAAAGACAAAAGTATATAGTCTAAAAACTCCCACCTGACAAAATCATAAGCCTTATTAAAATCAATCTTGATAGGAAATTTTTAAGAGCATTCCTCCTAGGGTAACCATTCAGTAGTTCTTTACAAAGTAACACATTATCTCCTATTTATCACCCTTCTAAGAATGCACATTAGGATTGATTGATTATATTCTTCAAAGCCTTTCTTAATCTTTTGGCCAGAATTTTAGCTATGATCTTAATAATGCATTAAAAAGTCT
>JANZXR010000171.1:28951879-28967731 GCA_027575705.1 Erythroxylum echinodendron
GATGCTGTGAGGAAATATTATTAACCACTCACTACTAACCATTTCCCTATCCAATTTTTTAGTTCTTTTTTAATCTTAGCTAGCTTCCTCATGTATATGCAAGTTCCCTTACACTGGACTAGTCAGACCCTTCTTAATGGCTTGACCAAAATTAACATCCTTTATCAAATAGTTATTAAACTTAAAAGGGAAGCACCTCTTAGAGGAAGTGAATGGATCTTAGATCACTATAGGTAAGTAATCTATGATTGTATGAGTGAGAAAGGATGCTGTGAGGAAATATTATTAACCACTCACTACTAACCATTTCCCTATCCAATTTTTTCATAATATATCATTTATCATCTTGTTTGTTGCTCCAAGTAAAATAATGCCCCTCAACCTTAAGATTTGTAACTTCTATCCCACAACACATCCTCTTAGATTATTATTAAAATTTCTAAAGCAATGATTCCCCACAGCTTTTGAATCATACATTATGCAGTTAAAGTCTCTCAAGATCACCCAAAGGAAGTTACCTTATGGACGTGTTGATAACCTGAGTGAAACTCAACCCAGTTGGCCTAAAAAGGCCCAGTTGTGTGAAGTTTTTTAGAAGTCAATAAATTGTTTAAAAAATTCCTGAACTTAAGGATTATTAAAGAAGTCCAGGACCTAGGAGTTAAGATGGTTGAAACATGAATAAAATGGGCTTAAAAAATTATATTGGTGGGTAATTAGTTAATACATGACTATACTTGTAGGATAACTAGAGGTTGAACAGTTACATAAGGAATGAATGAGGTGGTTAAATGAAGATAGTTATATAAACACAACAACATCATAACACACAGAACCTCAAACACAATAACAGTACCAAAAATTAAAAACTATTGGTGCTTCATCTTTTTTTGCACTTTATAATCATCCTTTACTTAAATAAAATTATCCTTTTAACTTAGATTTTAAGCCTTAACATTCTTTAGCATTTAGCAACTTGTAACTTAGAATTTTATTCTTTAAGTTTTTCAAATTCCACTTACATCATTGTTTAGTAGTCATGTGTATTTTTAGGAGAATTCCTTTTTGACATGGTTAAATTCCACTTTGATCATAAAAAGTGATTAAAATTTTGATATGTCCAATGGGACCACAAACGAAGAATGGAAAAGAAGTTATTGTGTCTCCATCTTTGGAGAAAAAAGTCCCTACTGTAGTAGGAAATGAAGTCTTTGTATCTCAAATTATTGAAAATCTAGAGAAGTGGCTAAGTCTCCATTTGTCAAGAATTTAAAATCGTTGTATCCATCAACAAGAAATGATGTTTATGTAAATAATATTTCATATTTAAAGTCCAATTGGCCTTTATGGATGAAGCAATCAAGATGTTGACATAGAAGATCGAAAAACTTTCTATTACTTTAGAATTGATCACTGGACAAAATTCTCCTTCTTTATTAGGAAAGATTTCTGAAGGTCTTCGAGCTAACTTGCACCAAATGTGATAGAAGTTCATGAGTGTAGTCATCTTTTGACTTCTTCCTCTGTGGAAGAAAGATATATCCTCCTTATAAAAGAGAGGGTATACATGTTATGCCTTCATAAACTAATTTTGGAAATGATTAACAAATTGTCAAGCCCCAAACTTTTAGAAGATAAATTTTGAAGTTGAAACTAATAGGCCAAAGTACGGCTGAGGGGGCAACTTCTTAGCTATAAATCATAATCATGTTCAAGGTTTTGCTTCTCTAATAATGAGGCTTCAAGTTAATATGGAAGCTAATAAAGAAGTTGTTCAAGAACTGTATAGGTGATAAGTGTGAATTGCATTACGTTTTAGGGCTAGTTTGATATGTATTTACGTATTAACTTAATCATTTAATATTTGTTTAGTTTAGAATTGTGTTAGTTTTTTAATTAATTATGTTTAAGTGTTTTTATAGGTTAGCGAAGTCTTTAAGCTTAATTATTATGTCTTTGAGGTACCTTGATCTGTTTGTTAGTGTTTCAGGGTCAAAATCGAAGAATAGAGAAGTTTCAGAGACTCTCAGGCTGAAACAGCAGCTCACCATCATGGCATAACAGGTCACGATTGTGACAAAAGCACTAGAGTCAGCCCACGATAGTGACAAAAGCCCAAGATATAGCCCACGATTATGGCCTGATTTATTGCCACGATTATGACAGAAGAAACCTGCATTGGACAGACGTGCAAACACTCAGAAAAGTCAAGTTTTTATGGAGTTTTTGGACCTCTTAGACCTCAAAAAAAATCCTAGGGCTGCCTAGAACACAAAAGGTATATAAAAATAAGACAAAGAAGATGAAGGAGCTTTTGCATCAGCCACTTTCAAGTTAGTCAAAAGATTGAGAAAGAGAAGAAGGAAGAGAAACGTAGAGAAGAAGTTAACACGAATTACTTCCCATAATAGGAGATTTCCCGATGTTGCGGCTTCCATCATCCATTCAGACCTTGTTTCAGGTGTATTTTTAATTTTATTAATGTATAGAATTGGAATAACTGTTAATGATAGGATTGCATGAACGTTAAGGATGTTTAAACTCACCTTCAGGTTGTTTTATCTTTGATTTAATAAAAATTTGATTGTTTTATGTTATTTGGATTCATTGTGATTGATTTCTCAGATTGCATAATTCGGTAATAGACTGAAAGGGTGAATCAAATGAAAAATAATTAAATTAGGCTAATGAGAGTTTGGTGATTTAATAAGAACGAGAAATTAATCAAATCAGTAATTGTGTGAAGAGAGATCTCACATAGGCTCCTGATAGTCTGTTAGAAAACTGGTTTGGATAGATTTTTAATTGAGAAATTGAGATTTTTCATAATCTGATTAGGGTTTATAATTTAGGGTTAATGGTTATAACTTGAGAGAGTGTAATCAACCCTATGATCGTCTAAGACCAATGATCCAATAATTCATAATCAATTAGGTTAATGTTAAAGATAGGTAAAAATTCCCCTTTCTCTCAATTGGTAGTTCTTTAGGTTGATTCTTGAATGTGTGCATTGCAATTGCTAATTTGTTAATATTTCGTGATTGATTCTTGAATTGAACTACTTGATTGACTTGCATTTTTTTTAATTTCGTTACATTTTGAATATTGGCCATTGTTTTGACCTTAGATTAACCCTCCTCGTGGGATCAATACCTTAGGTACTACACGAACGACTCATACGTTTGTGGATTATTGAGGTTAAATATTAAAACTTATACATATCAAAAAACCACAATCAATAGGCTATCTTAAGATAAATTGGCGGGCTTGAATTTCATAAGCCTTATACAAAGCACATTAACCATGAGAATCCTCATTCCTGTGATTATAAAATTCCTTTCTGGTGAAGATGGCTAGTCAACTGTCAAGCACATTGCCATATTCATTCAATGCAATGAATTGGCTAATTACAAAATTTCAATAATTTCAAGCTTAGGTTATTTTTAAATTTTTTGATAGGCACGCATTTTTCTTGTTATGCTTTATTGCTCAAGATTTCTATCTTTTCATAGGGATAAATGGAAAATCTATTTCATACATTTTAGACTAAACATGAAGTCAATATAGTCTAGTTATCTAGAGATTTATAGAAAAGTAACGAGAATGTAGACATATTCATTTCTCAATTTAGGAGAATAAGAAGTCAATGTTGAGTTGCACTCCCGAAGATCGAGTATGTGAAGTTGGCTAAAAAAGGCCTCAGTATTAAACTTCAAAAAAAATTTCAAGGGACAAAATTCTGTAATTCTTATGAATTAGTAAAAATAGTGTCTGAGTAAAAAAAGCTTTTTTAGGAAGAAGAAATTTGAAAAAAGGGATTTAATTGGTACTTATTTGGCAACAAGTTTATATGTGAACTAAAAATATGAAAAATTACTAGGAAGCATTTTTTTCATCATACGTTCTCTATTTGTAGGTGATATATCAAAACTCTCTAAACCTTCAAAAATTAATTTAATTTCGTTTGTTGCCTTTGATTGCTCTTTAATAAAGAAAATACCTTTGCATTCCCTCACATTAAAAAGATCACTTATAATATCATTTGTAAACGCATCTCCACTATATAAGCAATAAGGATTAACAAAATAAATTGTTAAATGGATCCTTTGAGTAAGATGCTTATCTTATCGTTGATCAAGAATATCTATATAAGACTTGTATAATTTTCCTTCCTTTTAAAAAGATCATAATTTTTGTTTATGAACTATATATATACCATTGCATAAATATCCTAAAAATGAATTCTTATATGAGTCAACAATTTTTAATAACCTTATAAACAAAGCCATAATCTTCACGATGATCAAGCATGTTCCCAAAACTTATTATCTAAATAATAGCATAAACATCTTTTCTTTTTTGCATTATTTGATAACTTATGAATTGAAAAGTGTTTACTTGTCACTAACTTTTGAAGTAGTCGTTTATGATCATAAACACTTTTTAAAGTAACAAATGAAGTTGCAAACTTAGTAGCAATGGAACTTACAATATTAATTCAATCTTCTTGCTTTCTTAACCAAGTCAAAAATGTAATACAATTATGCATAAAAAATTATGATCATAAATGCATGTGAAGAAAGATTAGAAATACTGTCTATACAATCAAATAGCAACAAATGGAGACTAATAAATATGCCTATACTTTGATTGTAACAAGTATCCAGCTAATATATAATTAGTAGCATTATCTATAACAAAACCCATAATATTATTTTGTCCAACCTACCCGATTTTAGAAAATAATTAAGATAAAGTATGATCATTTTTTATCATATCAAAAGCATCAACAAACTTGATAAAAGTTATTCCAATATTACAATAAACTAAACAATTAATTAAGATTTTTGTCTTTAATCAGTCCACTCATCTGCCATAATAGTGCATCATATTATTTCCTAACTAAACTTATATGTATCCACAATCAACTAACATTCCTTTTTTAAATTTAGAAGCAAATGCACATGAATCTCATAATAGGAAGGTGCCTTAAATCCTAGACCTATCGTTGTTATAACATTTATTGCTTCTTGAAAATAAAGTGAATTTTAAGCATTTAAAAGAATGCATGAATGATAAAATCATTGAGCCCATGCTCGTTTACATTACAAAACAACATCCTTATAAACCAAAACATTTTTTAAAATAGGTTAAGAAGTAGGAGTAATTCTTGGAGGAAAATAAAAATAGATGTCAATAACAACTCCTTTTTTCTTTATCTAATACTTGTTGTGCTTCATCATCTCTAAAAACAACATTATGAGCCTCTTTATTTTTCTTTTTTTCTTTTTTATGTGCCTCTTTATTTTCCTTTTTCTTTTTTACTTATTACTGTAAATAATTTTTATTCCTCTCACACACATCAAATGGTACTTTCTTTTCAAAAAGTAATATTACCCTTAATACCAGTAAAATGTTTTTTCATTCTATAAAATCCTCCCCTTTTAAACTTTCTATTGTAAACAATACAAGTATAATGAATATATCCATAAGATGTTTAGGAAGAAAAATAATTTCATGTTGGATCAAATTTACTACAAGTAGAGGATGTTAAGTTCATTGAATTTTTTTCCTGGTGATTCCATATTCTCCACAATAACTTTAGCCTAAAAATATGAGAAAAGTAATTTTATAAGTTTTGAACATAACTATAGCATTTCGGCAATCTAAGAAAGCAATAAATATTGAAATTAATTATACTATTGAGCACATTATATCTCACAAACTATTGTAGTTACATTTAGACTAAAATGTGCTAATAGGAAAGTTCAAAAACAAAACACCAACATACAAGTGAATGGAAAGCTTTTACTTATTATATATCTTATTTTTTAAAGAGTCCAAAAAAAAGAGGATGCATTGGTTTCGTTAACACACTTGATAAGTATTCCTGAATTTGACATCGTTAAAAAGACATCATAAAGCTACTTTAGGATATCAAAATAATAATAGAAAATATTTGAAAAAAATGATCACTTGCATGACCACAAAATACAAAGATATACTTTTCGAGTGAGCAAGTGAAAAATGTAAAAATATTTCAGTTGACACTTTATAGTTTACATGTTTATGCTATAAAATAACGAACCAAAGACTGAAAAAAGAAAGATTTAAGCATGAGATTAAAGTCCAAACAAAAATACCTAAATCCTTTCGTCGATGAAATTCTGAAAAGTGAAAAAGAAAATATCTTTAAATGGCTAATCTTTACACTTTCTCTATTTTTTATTGAAGAGGATGAACAAATTTAAGAAGTTATTGAAGTGGTTGAGTTTGATTGGAGATTAAGACTGAACTTTTCCAAAATTGTAAGCGCCAGAGAGAAGTTTGAATATTGACTCTAAAAAATGAAAAACCAAAGGTGCTGAAGAATATTTGATAAGATTACGAATTTTTCGTAATTTAGTGAAAACCGACTTGTTAAGTAAAAAACTGACAGATTTTTACTAATAACGTTTATAAGCATGAATCAAAACAAAAAACTGTCCTGTTCATAATTTTCCATGGTTGAACCAACCAGTCGAATCCGGTTTTACAATCCTTAAGTATAAGTATGTCCACTCGAAGATGCAAAATGTATGATGTAACAGTATCATCAGCTAATGGAAATTTAAATGCAATAGCTTTTGATAAGGTTCACTCAGCTAATTGAGCAGAAAATCTGCTTGTAGCATGACTGTAAAGCCACTTACAATTAAATGATCATCTTAATATAGACAACATAGGTATGAAGGTAAACTATTCTTTTTCCTCTTTATCCAACAAAATTTGGAGATTGGAGATTGATCAAACTAGGACAGGTCAACTCCAACCAAAGGTGGTTAACCGGTAGCATCTATATCATGGAAATGAATAGTTGCTGAAACAAGATACTTTCCGTCAATGAACATCATCTCAACGATCAATAGCCATTTCCATGATCACATCATTTAAGTAGTCGATTGGTCCGGGTAGACACCAGTGCAAACAATCGTTTTGAACTTTGGCGGTTTTGTTCTCTGCGAATGGATGAAACTCTCTGTAGGGACCTGGATGGCCATCAGGCCTCAGTAGTAACAGTTGCGTGAAATCAAGAAGTTTGAGATCGACCCCATTTTCATTAGCTTTTGCTGATGCCTTCTCAAACTCTGCTAATTCAATATTTCGAAGAATGTTGTTCACGTCCTTTAATTGGACTTCACCTTCTTTAGCTGGAATTTGTTTCGGACACGTACCTCCATTATGCCATTCTCCATTCTCGAAATGATCTGGCGTAGATGTCCTGAAAAATATCAAGCCTTTGTGCTTTGATGTTACGATGAAGTTCATTGCATATTCAAGTGCTTTCTTATAAGCAAAGTCGAATCCCAACTCCGTCAGGTTCCTTCCAGGACATATATGGCAGCCCACTGCTGTGTCGTTCTCATAGTAAATAGCAGCTTTAAGAAACCATTTTCCAGTTGAGATAATGACGTAGTCCAAGCTCTGGTACATATCGGTCCAGGTCTTATCAAGCTTGTCAATCTGCATCTGAACTTCAGATGATGAAACACCATTATAATCTTCAAAGATCGCAGCTTGTACAAGGAAAGGGGACCAAATATTAGATATAGTAAAATTGTAGGAAGGGAAATGCCATCTTTTCGATCTGTATTCTGCATCATGGTAAACTTCAATTGCTTCTTCAACCTGGAGCACAAATTATTTTCAGTTTTATCAGTGTATTTTCACTTAAAGGTCTTCCCAAACAATTGATACATCACATTATTAGTATTCTTCTCGAAAAGTCAACTAGGTAAAAAAAACAACAGTAAGCAGTAGCAACGTATAAATTAGTTTGCTTCTTCACAGGAGAGAATTTCACACCTATGTAGCTATAATGGGCAAAAAACAAAATCATCAAATTCCAAACGGAGAATAAGTGGAAAAAAAACAAGTATTATAGCCACATAGAAAAGCTGGATGTCAAAGAAACTTATATCAAGGACCGATAATAAAAACTGTCCCATGCTCAAGTTTGAAAGATATTTGCTGACAACTGTTAGATATTATAGTTGCTGTAGTAGAAAAAATTTGAAGATCTAGAAAACCACCAGTTTCAAGAAATACTAGTGTCCTGGTAAGGTCAACTGCCAAGGGATGGATCGTCTTGAAGGCTACATGTTCTTAGGCATTTTCAAGCATGCCTAACCATATAAACCCAGACGGAAAAAGTGGTCAAAGTAAAGATTAAACTGAACATTCCAAAACTCATTTTGCACTTGTCATTTCCCCAACATATTTCCTTTAACACAACCTATAACGATGCAATTTGCAGGAACATTAAAAATTCAAAGGTTTTCAAATCACTTTCTAACATCGAGTAACAACCCCATGAACCTAAAAGGGAAAAACAAATAAGTATTCTTCTCATTGTGCTATGTCAAGGAGGCGACCATGCCATTAAAAGAAAACAATGTGGAAACTTGAAAACTTTCCCGTCATTGAACAAAAGAAACTTGGAGCAAGCATAGCTGAAGTTAAAGCAGTGTTGAATTTACAAAAGATAAATGAGCGACATCATCATGAAGAATCTCTATCTTAATGAATAACACTATCAAGAAGATCTCTATATTTGATAATTCATTCAAGGAATGACCAAGACGTCTCAGTTATATATCAGCTAATACAAAATAGAATGTAATTACCCTCATCTAGAAAAATAAGAATAAGAAGTAAACCAAAAAATCAAAAGATACCTAGCACAGCCAAATTTAGCACTTTTACACACAAAACACAACGGAAGTATTCAAGACAACATGAAACTGGGTGAACTTTAGTATTGTAAGTATGTATACACGTCGTTATTCCACATAAATCGTATGCTGAGGCACAAGAGAGAAGTAATGAAATATCTGAAAGTCAGTTCACTTCCCAAAGTCAAATTTCAAATTTAGTTTTGACTATTCAAGCATACCGTGGAGAGCATGCACAACAATGACTGTATATGGTTGCGAGATATTGAATCACCAATGAGTGCCCATTTTTTGTTTCTCATTAAATCAAGAAATCTTCGAGCGTCAAACGGAGGTAACTCACAGTCCCGAGGTTTCCACCTCCAGTATAGATAACCAGTATCTGACCGTCCATTTCTCATACAATTTTGATGACTTTCGATCAAAGGGCAACTGGCATTTGTGTAGATAGGTCCTGAAGGGTTAGGAACCCAATCCCCAATTAAAAGATCACATCTTCCTGCATCAATTTCAGAAACAAACGGTAGAGTCTACTAAGAACTAGATGAGACAATTAAAGGACAGAGGAAAAGGCCATCATGAAATACACCGCATAAGCATTAGATCTATCCAAATGCAGCTTCAACCATAGCCACAAGAATAACGATGATAAATTGCTTAAGCATAATAAAAGCGGAAATCTAAATGAGAGAATACCCATCAAACATTGTGGAAGAACCACCAATCCGAATTTGCCTAAAAGATATATTATGGCAAAGGGGATCCCCAGTGCCAGTCACGCAAACCATTTTGTAGATCTAAAATTGCACGTAATTACATGAAGAAGCATGTCTCCAACTTGTCAATCCACTCTAAATTATTTTACAAATGGAAAAGACGAATAAAAAAGAAAGAAGACAGACAAAAGCTAAATCCAAAGCAGACAAATTCGATTACCATTCTGAGGCGTCTCGTCTTCAGACACTCGAACATCAGGTGAAGGAAACGACTTGGGATTATCGAAGACAGGCGGCTTTGGAATATCAACGACAGGAATTGGTTCTGGAGCATCAACTGTAACATTTGGCTTCGGGGGTAGTTCGGTTTTGTCAAAGAGAGATGACTCTAGCTCTGGCTCAAATCTTGAAGATTGGCTGAGGAAGAGTCTAAAAGCGAGACCCGATAAGAGAATGGCAGCTCCTAGCTTCAACATCCAATGGCTGTACTTTTTAAGTGACCATTGTCTCCATGGTAACTTCATTTCTGTCACTGCTCTGCCTTTGCCCAACCTCTCTAAAATGGTCAAGATGTCCCCTTTATTTCAAGATGAGGAGGTGGGTGATAGTCACCGACAGAGAAGGCACCTTGACGAGCATAATCAAAGTTGAGCTAAGTTGTTGTCGGGAAGAGACAAGAATGTTAGATCATGGATTGAACGGAAATCCTTAAGAGTATGCTATTGAGTGTTTTTGCCAGAAGGGGAATTATTTTATTTATTTATTATTCTCAGTCAAAATCAATTAACAGTTAATTACAACAATGAAATAAACAGAATTATTTTATTTATTTATTATTCTCAGTCAAAATCAATTAACAGTTAATTACAACAATGAAATAAAACAAAAAGACATAACCGAAGAAGAAAAAGAAATTGTTAATTCTTGGGGACCAAATTATTTTTCTTAAAAGGGCAAAAAGAGCGGTGCAAATGCATCGACTGACACTGTCTTATCATTAAGAAAAAGTAACTCTTTTTTAGTTCATTATACCAATCTAAGTGGTTAATGCATTATACACCAATCTGAATAAGCCCATAACCTAACCCGGTGATCCAATGATTTCTCTCATGATGCACGGAATCATTAGAACAATACTTAACATGAGTAGAACCTATACGAAATGGCCCCCGCATCTCCATCAAAAACAAACATGTTGGAATCGTTGTGGTTTTAATAATAGCACCCTCGATACCCCATTGGTTTACTTCATTGGATTAAACTATCAAAAGGTTGAGGACTTAGTTCCTCTTTTGGCCAAAGTCCCTGTTCCGTTGTTGTCACATAAACAATACCAATGATGTTGGCGCACACTCGGAACTTCTTTTCTTACTTAAAATATAATTACGAGGTAGGAAGGGCTATTTGGAAAGGCAACATTAGTTTACAAGTGATGGATAATGTCCTACCAATACCATCCTGAAAGGCGGCATATTATGCGTGCATGCTTGCTTATGATCTCTACCTTTTACCTAATACATTGAAGTCCACTGTCTAGACTCTCCAATAAGTTTCCAATACACCAGGTTTGGTTTCTCCATGTGAAAGTGATGAGGCATCCTAGTTCTCAAGGCTGCCAACACTTACAAGTAACAATACAATTGATATAGAGGAACACTAAAAACAACGTCAGAATGTGGCGTTTAGGTGCTTCGGCCATCTGATATTGTTTAGTTAATCATGCCTGGAATTTCTCTTGATGTGTTCCATTCCATATCTATACGTAAAACCAGGGATATGAAGACCCAATTCATCTTGAAATCTTTGCTTCCAAGTTTCAAAGATTACATAATTTCTCTTGGAACCTTCATGCCAAAGCCACGTTTTAGCTTCTGGACTCTGTTCAAAACAGTTGGTGATCACTAATCAGACATATATACCTTTTTTTCCCTTTCCCATATGCAAAACAAGGATAAGTTGCACTAATTAATTTCTATCATTATTATAGATGAGGTGGAGATCTTAACTAATGTAGCAGAACAAGAGTATAAGAAAAGGAGGACTTACGTAGGGGCAAGTTTGCCTAGGTTGTACAGTTCTTTACCAGTGTCTTCATCAAGAACTCTCCCTGAAATTTCAATGATATAGGATTTGTCTCTCGTTTTGGGCAGTCCTCTGATGGCAAGTAATTCTATATCTCTCTCATTAAGCTCTCTTCCATTCACAAAGATACAAGTGTTTCCATCAGAACAATTTTCTGGCATAGGGTAATTGAATTCTTCAATTTGAGGCTGCAAAAAGAGCACCAGCACATGGTCCTTGACTTACGTAACATTGAACTTAACATATAGGCATTTATAATGAGCTATGACTTCCATCTTACAGGAATTATGCCGAAGCAACAGTATCCTATCACGCCCCAGAATCCTGCTCGAAAATCATACCTGCTCAAGGCAGAAACATGACTTTTTAGCACTTTCTGAGTATTAAGTTACTGATTTTTACACTTGGTATATGCTTGTAATTCAATTCAACCAAAGCTATTGCAACAAAAAGTGACAACTAACCAATAGTTTCCTGGGTGAATAGGACCAGCTTTCCTTTCAGCCACCTTCACCAAACGACCAGGTATAGGCTGCCCGTTTATAAAAACATTAGGCTTTTCATCCTCCATGCGTTGTTTAGAGCTTGAGAAATCTCTCAAGCTCCTCTTAATGAAACCCATAAAGAGAGATTCTCTCAATGGACCGACCCTGGATACATCATCTTTTTTCACCACCTGAGAGTCCTGGTATATGCTGGAGTTTAGGCATTCATCAAACTGAACTTCAATTTCAGTTGCCATTGACGTATCTTCCACAGAATTCTGTCGACATTTTATATTATCCCGTGGAACCATATCCCAGTCTACTCTTCTGCTTCTGTTTCCTTCCCCATATTTGTTCACCATATCATCTAAGAAATCACTTGAATGCTCTGGAAAGTCTGAACTTTGAAACGTTAAAGATACATCATTTTCGTCGGCGAGTTCAACTTGAGGAGGAAACTATCGCATCATCTATCCTCCCCTTTCCTCCAGAAGTAGAAAATGAAGCACGGCGCTGCCCTTTCTCGGATTCACTGAAACTCTGCCTCTGTTCTGATATTACTTTTTCCTTGGATTCTAATGATGCGAAATCATTATCATGACAAGCATTCTCGCTAGGGACATTGGTAACGCCAGCATACAAACAACCATCAGTTTTTAAAGGCAATTCATTTGACACCACACAAGAACTATCATCAGCTTTGGTTGAAATTTCCTTGCTTCGTGATGGAAGGGAAACAATTAGCCTCGTCTTGTTAATTTCTAAGGAAAGTACCGTTGAGCAAGCACCGCATTGCAATTTCTGCCGATATGTTTGCCTTACCTGAAGCTTTATGGGAAGTTTTAGCAACTCGAAGCAACCATGACACGCTATAAATGGGGAACCTCCAGCTATGGAACGACAATATTGGGCTTTCCTCAGACGTACACGAGCCCTCCTTGTGCAGCTCTGGCCAAAGCCAGTAGCATCTGAACGTCTGTCACTTGGCCAACCATAGTGTAGTTGTTGATCTTTTGATTGCAAGGAAGGAGGATTTGAAGGACTACAGGTATGCGGTCCAATATGGTGCTTGAAAGTGGAATCTCTTGGCTTCTTGGAGAATTTTCTCATGGAATAGTCAGGCTGATTCTCGTTGTAGCGGTAGAAAGATAAGCAGGCTGGATGATGATACAATTGTTCATGTGGAATAAATGCATGGTGTTCCTCATAGAAATCCAAGTGGGCCTGCTGTTGCAGATGGGGACGTAACATGCCAATCTGAGCTGGGGAATACTTTGGAGGAAAAAATAAATTATGGTCGTCGATGCCACAATTTTCTGTGAAGAGTGCAGGTCTCTGACCATACTGTTTCGTATAAGGAGGTTTATCAGGAGGCAACAGCTGAAAATCGTAATCAACATGGGCAGGGTAGGTTTCAGAAGAACTAGGGGCTACTTTGGTAGGAAAAGAAGTCCTCCAGCGTTGGTCCTCAGCCACAGTACAAGATCTGGTGAGATGTTCTTTTAAGTCATACAGCCTCCTAAATAGCTCTGTTGGTTCCTGCTCTAGATGAGCAAGTCTATCAGGACCATCTAGCTGACTAAAGGCGTTTCCTGGCCTCCCATTCCCATATCCATAGTTTGAAGGGCCTTCATCAGGAGTGACAAAATTTGAAAAATGGATCCGGTCGTTTGTGGTGATTGGACCATCTCTAGTCCGACTCGGATGGAAAATATCCGACTGCTTCGTAACAACTCTTGACCTAAGCTGCCTACCCCAACTCTTCCCTCTATTTGTATTGTCTCCTATATGAAGTTGCCTATATTTTTCAGCGTAAGCAATTTCTTCCACTGGACCCTTGTTATCAGTTTTTTCATTCAAAAATCTCACTTTTCTCTTAGCATGCATATCTCCATCACTCTCAGATGCAGTCATTAAACTGATCTCTAACTTCTCCACGTCTTCTTCTTCTTCACCACTGTCGCTTTTCCTCACTTTTGGCTTTGCTGTGTCATCAGAAACATTATTTTCAATTCCCATATTTTCCCAGATTTAATCCTTTTTGAGTTTCAACAAACTAAAACAGGAAACTTTTAAATTTACAAGGCGTTGAGGCCAAATGAAACCGATTCATGTGAATACGAGAATAACTTTTATGTGGAGATACGCGAGTGAAGAGAGCTAACCTCGAAGAACAGCACCACAGCCGCCACACTTGTATACTGAGTAGTGAGGGAGCTCTTTTAGGAGAGTACGACATTTCGGGCAACGAACAAACCGAAATTTCAACGTTTCAGCCATAACTAGCCTTTCACAAAACACAAAACAAGCGCCAAACTTTGTCGCAAAAGAAACCTCACGCACCTTATACATACACTAACATAATAAAAGAAACAAGTTCTATTTCAAGACCAACATATTTTCATTGAAGAGCAACTGAATAAAAAACAGGCCTGCATAACGTTTCCCAGTTGTACGAGGTTTCAAACCTACAAAGAAATTGTTTGAAAGAACCAAGGGAAGAATGGTTTTTCTTAAAGATCATTATAAGAGAAGTATGCATTCCTTTTTACACGGTTTATCCAGAAAAATTGGCAAGCAGAAAGCGTGCAGAAATGACGCGTTGCACTTGCCCCGTTGATTGATATAAAAGTTCAACTGAACCGAGCGTTTGAAAGTACAGCTGTAGTAAAAGCTGGTATGTGATGGGTGACATGACTAAGGCTTGCTTCCAAGAAAAAGTCAGCGGTCTTCTCCGGATAGCGAAACAGATCTGCCGAAGAGGAGCCACAGATATTCTCTCCCTCTTAATCAAAAGAAGTGGCAGGTGAGAAGCAAGATTTTAACGCGGATAAGTTTTGTGCTTTCACTGAATGTAGAGACCTGGTCACCCAGACCCAGGCAAGGCAAGGTAACTGATGAAAACCCACCCAAACTCGTAAGTCCCCTCCATTATATTACTACGTCACCCTTTTGTCCTATATCAACAAAAACATAATAATCAAAATTTAGCCTTCTTCTTTTTCACACCATCACTTCTATAATAATATAAACTAATGATAATTTTCAGTTTATATTACTCGAGAATACACGTGGGACGTCACTGTCCCTGCGTTAATTGACTGACCATTCCAACTCCTAACAAATAGAACGCTGTTTAAGTAGCAAGTAAAAAGAGAGATGACGAGGGCAAGTGCTTAACAAGAAGAAGTCTAGGTTGGTGTTTACTATTGTCTGCAACTAGTGGGGCCGCCACACGCCAGAGAACAAAGTTCCTGTACGATCTGATCGTAGTTCTTTTGAATGGGGATGTATCCTCTTTATCTTATAAACCAATTTCTACACATTTTTTTAGGTCCACATAAATATATAAATGCAGAGTAAGAATTGATTTATGAGAATAGAGGGTATGTTATCTTATTGCTTAGGCCTTCATTTTAGATGGTCAGACCTTAACATTTAATATTTTCAATCACTTGTTGGACCACAAATATGTCCGGTGCATACTCGATAAGACCCCGTAACTAGAAAATTTTAGACAAAATGCACCATAACCCACTACAACTACATGCTCGCTCTCAATGAGTTCCCCGCAAATTATGATGGCCTCGTTTGGTGAAGTGTTAATCAGCTGTTTTTTCAGCTGTTTTGACGATTTCGACTGATTGAAATTGTTGACCAGCAGCTGATTGCCCACATATCAGCCGATTATGAAAACGCTGCTACACAGCAGCGTTTTCTCCAATAAGCTGAAATACTAAGCCTATAATTACCATTTAACCCTTTTAGAAATTGATAATTATTATTTTATTTTTGTATATTTTTATATGTAACGAAAAATAATAAAATTTATTGTTAAAATATGACTATATGGAC
>JANZXR010000171.1:28969464-29005082 GCA_027575705.1 Erythroxylum echinodendron
TACATACGGATATGGCGTCGGTCGGTAAATTAGCTACGGACAATATTAGACGGTCGGGAACTTTTCCGTTGATTTTATCGACGGATAGACATTTCGGTCAGTAATATTACCGATGGTAAAGACTATGGTCGTCGGTGAATTTAGCTACGGCCGAATCATCGACGTTTTCTGCCGTCAGTTGATTCCGTCGGTAATTGTATTTACCGACGGTTTATTGGTTTATTCCGTCGGTAAATTCCGTCTGTAATTCACTATTTTCTTGTAGTGAATGTTTTCCGAGCAAACTTTCAATTAAAATTTTGGAAAATAAGTTAGTAAAACCATGATCTAACAACGTATCACAAATAAATTAAATGCTTCCTAAAAACTAAGAACAATAAGTTAATATAATTGTAGCAAAGGAACCTTGCAACTTTAATGCAAGTGAAGTACAATATCTTTCGCCGATTACAAGTTAGTGGGAGTATAGTTTTTCTCTTCAGTAGGAGTATATAGAGACATATTGCTCATAGAGAATAATAATTCTAATTTTCAATTGTTGAAAGCATAATTGTCCAAGAACAACTCTTGTTGGATATGAAAAGATAACAACCTAATTATAGGAATTAGATATATAAAGGTAGATTAGAAAGTTATTCACCTATTATAAGCCCAAGTACATACATAATTTACTGAAGATGTTTAATATATGAGATATCAGATACTTGTGGAGTATTAAAGATATCCATTATTCTATGTATGAGTTAATATTTAAGTTCAAGATGATAAGGATATTACTTTAGAAGTAAATCCTAATTAAGGTCTATTTTACTTAAGAATAATATCATTAAAGATTGGAAATGTTCCAATGTAGCAATGGTTGCTAACTAAGTCATAATACATTTTGCATTTAGTGTAAATGATTAATTGGATTAATAAGTTCTTTAGTAAACTTAATATAGTTCCTTGCATTGTTTAAGATAGTAATGTACTGTTGAACATTAAAGTCATTGGGCATGTTAAAGAAGCTAAGGTTTCATCAAAGATTCAACAATGTATTTGGACAAAATTTCTTAATTATGATGATAATTAAGAAGAAAATTGTAAGATTTAAGAAAGTTCTCACTATAGATAATCTCATATAATTCTCTCATTAAGCAACTGTTCCAACAGTTGCATGAACATCATATGTTATGGTATATGATGCTTAAAAGATTGATTTAATGCAAGTAGTGGACTGTTGGTTTAGCCTTATAGCCAATCGATTGGTTATAGTATAGTGATAAAATAATTTAATGGCATTTTTATCTTGTACATGTTTAGATATATGACAAAGTTCATAGGATAATTATACATTGTAAATAAAATTATGATGAGATTATAATTAAAAAATTCATATTGTATTTATGTATTATCCCTAAATTATTCCTAATCATTGTTTTACTAAGACTGGACATTAATTGAACATAAAAAGGCTAGCACACATTTTGTTTTTCCTTATAATGAAAATGGTCGACCTCATAAACTAAAGTATGAGGATACTTAAACAAATTTGTGGGTGTCTACTAAAGATCAAGTTTATTGAACTGACTTAATATGAAAAATCTATTTGAAACATTACTTATATGTCTATGAAATTTCTCATTGTGATGATTATATAAATGATCATTTGATTTGAGATCTCCAAAGTTATCTTGTATAAGGATTACTATGTTTTGATTTTACTTATGACATATTCTAATCATGGATAGCTCATTTGGTAGGCATTGTATGTAGCATAAACTATATGGAGGTAGCTAAGTGATCTGAATAGGATTCATCACCCTAGAGTAATTAGGGAAAATGTTTTGTTGTTCTCGATTAATATTGATTCGATAAATCATTGGCCAAGGTAGAATGACATTTTGTAAATAATGTATAAATGTCATTAATTGATTCAATAGCTAATGGTGGAGAACTAATATGATTAGATTCAAAATAAAGAAGACATTAATTCATTGCTCTATATCTAATCAAAACATTATATAATGAAAAGATTGAATTATAAGGAAAACTCATGCAAGAAAAATATCAGTCAAAACCACCTTGATATTCCTAAATATTTAGGTGGCCGTGATGTGGTACTAGATGTCAATCTTGATCTATAATTATAAATTGTTTAATAAGAGAATTAAAGATAAGCTAAAAGGAGTTTTAATTTATCTAATTTCAATTATGAATTAGAATTATAATTTATAATCATTACCTAAATATTTGAGAACCTAATGAGTTTTACATAAGTAATGAGTTGAAGAAAGCAATGATACTTTAATTAGTCTTGAATGTAAAGCTTAAGATACTTTATGATTAAATATGATATATTTAATAAATAAGGATAAATATGAGATATTGAATCTTTTTTGGAAATAATTGACATTTAATTAGAATTATTTGCAATTCTAATTAAAATTAGAATTTAATCTCAATTAAATCACCAAAATGTCCAAAACCTATTATAAATAGGTTTAAGCTCTAATGGAGCTAGAACTTTTTACTCAATTGTTTCTATAAGAGTTATAGAGTTCTTTCAACCTTTTCTATAGATATTGTTAGAGGCCAGGCATTTGTGTGACTATAGTGGTTAAGATAGACCAATTTCATAAACAATTTGTTGTATACAACAAGAAAAGAGAGCTTCAGAATAAGTTCTGAATTAAGATTCGTGCTTTATTATGATTTATGTGTTAATCATTTTATATAATTAAAATAATCTTATTTTTTGAGAAATCAAAATATGGAAAATTTTTGTAATAATTTCGTTGCAGTTATGATCGAATCCAGTCTCGATTTCCTAATAGTTTTTATACTTAAAGTTTAAAAAATAAAATGCATAGAGTTAAATTTTTTAGGACTTAAAACTTAAAGAAGATATCTAGAATGAATTTTAAGGCTTTGAAATAGATAAAATTTCTATAGTGATATACCAGGACTTGAAAATGGTTGAAATGCCTAATATAGCATCTTAAAACTTAAAATTAAAATAACATGCCTAAAGATAAGTTTTAGAAATTAAAACTAATATATAATGCCTAGAATTGATTCTTAGCATTTAAAATAAAATTGTTACGCCTAGAGTGGAGTTTTAGGGTTAAATAAAGAAAATGCTTAGAATGGATCTTAAGAGTTTTGAAATGGATAATAATATCTTAGGACTTGAAATTAAAAAGAGATTTATATTTAAATCTTAGGGCCTGAAATTAAAATGTAATGCCTAGAGTTGAGTCTTAAGATTTAAAATAATATTAATATCTTAAAGTTGGGTTTTAGGGTTTAAAATAGAAATTTTGCCTAAAATTGAGTTTTAAGGTTTAGAATAAAAATGAAAAAAGACTAAAGAAAGTGCCTAAGCTTATGATTAGTACCTAAAATGTGAATGATTTGGTTTGATAATTAGAATATCAGTCCTTTAATTCAATCTAATGATTTTCAGCACCTTAGAAATAAGCTACCACTTAATCTAAAAGATGCATCCTTGATTGTGCATGGTAATTGGCATGGAACATTTAAATGCTTTCAATATCTGGTTGATCATCTCCTTACCTTGAACACAAGCCACAGTGAGGATGGTATCATATGGAATTTGAATTCCAGTGGTCATTTCTCTAACAACTCTTGCTATAAGTTGTTCATCAATCACAATAGGGTGGTTCCTTGGTTTGATGTTGTACGGAAAAACTCTATATGTACTAAAGTAGATTTTATTACTTGGCTTGCTATTAAAAATAGACTTAGAATAAAGAACCAATGGCATAGTAGTAATGGTGACTAATGTCTTTTACGAAACCAAGCTTTGGAAGAACATAAGCATATCTTCTTCCAATGTAGATTCTCCAAATCTGTATGGAGTAGAATGCTTCATTTGTTACCACATCATAATAGTGGATATCAATGGGAGCAGGTACTGAATTGGAATATCAAGAATGCCAAGATAGATAGGCCTAATTCCTCTCTTTTTAAAGCAACTTGCACCATTACCATATATAATATTTGGAGAGAACGGAATAAGAGACAATTCACTAGCGAAAAACTTGAGAAACACCAGCTAGTGAAGCGCATTGTTAACCAAATTAGAGCTTGCATACTACCTCATGAAATTCAACATAACCTTTTCATGGAAATGAAGCATAAATGGTGTCTATAGCTGTATTTTTTGTTCCTTTCTTGTTGACGAATGCTCTTGCATACTTAGTGATCTTTTTTTCATATGTAAATATGGTTTCTGGCCTCCAGTCATGAACTTTTCTATTAACGTTGATATAGTTTCAACTATAGTATAAAATTTCGATTCTTTTTTTCAAAAAAAGAATATGATTAATGACATGGCACCTACGACTTACTTTAACCTGTAGGTTTAAACTAGATTTACTTTAAATCTTATTTGACCTCTTAATAGTTTGTTTTATTAAATGATTTCCCATCTCTCAAGTCATATCACTTAACAATTAATCAAAGTAATGTATAAAAGATGATTGTTTTTCTAGATTCATTTTAGCCTTGGACCTATTGATTAGTTACGCGCTGAGAATATCACTCAATGATTAAAAAAAATCTGATTTAATTTAGGTTCTCGAGAACTAAAGGTCCAAATGATGGTTTAATTAATTTTGAAAAAGGAATCCTAGTTAAATTAGGCCTATAAACTTTTTACATAGAACACAATAAAGCATAGCATAAGAGGTAAGAAAGTTATATTAAGTTATTTCATACTTCAATAGCCTTTTTTCTATAAAATTCGGTGAAGTCCAAATGTTTCTTTTCTGTTTTTCAAATGTCAGCTTTATTCTCTTTCATTAGGTCCTTAAAATAAGACAAAAATAAGAATAAAAATGCAAGCAAAATAATATAAGGGAATAATATTATCTTGAATAAATAGAAAATTAATTGTTTTTTATAATACTACTTTTTATGTCAATTTTGCATGTTTTTTGTGGGCATAACAGACTTCAAATTTGATGCTATTTTAAAATTATTTTTACTTTATTAATCTTTTTACTTGTTCCAATGATGTTCAAATTCTAATTTTTTTTAATTTTAAACTTTAATTTATTATTTTTACTACAAAAGAAATAGCTGAGACAAATGCTAAACAAGTGCATTGCTAAATTGACATTATAGATAAAAAGCGAGACTTATTTATGAATTAGATTTTTGGTTCACTTATCTCAGAGGTATACTCTTTTTACTTTTTTTAAAAAGCATCAATATAATGAATATTGATAATACTATACAAAGCAATAAAGTTTAGGAGAACTGATTCCCAAACATATCTTATAACATGAGGACAAAACATTCAACTAGGAGAGAGCAAAAAAAGATAAAATCTCAATTGTAGCTTTTGATTTAGAATAACTAATCCTTCGACAAAGTTATTTTGTTCTATATTTACATGTTGGAGGTTGTATGACCCAACTTTTCTCTACATATGGTTAATTAAGTAAATTAATGAAGTGATTTGTTATCACTTTAGATAATTGTAATTATTTATCCATAAAATGATCTATTTTATTTTAGTCTCCCTAACAAGTTCATTGAATCCTTCACCCTAAGCTAGCATCATTCCCTCGAATAGACCTTTAAGCACCCTAATTTCTAAGAGTTTCCATCTAGTTTTCATTCTAAATTTAAGCAAATACCCTTATAGTAGTCCCCAGTAACACCACTTACACAAATAGTGGAGTTAGGAAAGCTACAAGTTGCCACATTTTGTGTATTACTTACTATATTAGGAGTTGTTCATCTATAAAACCACTATATGAAGTATTTAGTTTTTTTTTTCTATTTCACTCCATAGACGTAAGGAATTCTTTCATAAATTTTTCGACTCCGTTGTTATCAAATTCATTATCATGTAGCAATTTGTTCCGCAATCTCAACAAAAAGTGTAGACCAAAGAACACTATCTACATTTTGAGAATTAGAGCATATGTTTTCTTTACTAGACTCCTTCACCTGAAAGATGAAAGCTGCCACATTTAGTTTTTTACATGCTTTATTTGAAGCTATTTATCTACAATAACCACCGTATGAATTCTTCAACTTTTTCTATTTCATTCCATATATGTAAATTATTATTTCATAAATTATGTGACTCAATTGTGTGGCTAATTAAGTTCATTACCCCGTAGCAGTTTGTTTTAATAAGTCCAGGTATTTTTCCCAGTCTCAACAAAAATAGCAGATCAAAGAACACCATTCACATTTTGAGAGTTATAGAGTATATATATTTTTTAACTTTACACCTTAACCACTAAGAGAAGGGAAAAAATTTAACATTCACTGGGATAAACTCTTTCCATATCTAAGCAAATAAAGGAAAATTGTGCAATGTATCTAAAATATTCTCCTAAAAATTATGGCATCGGGGACACTTGTAATTTGGAGATATTCCTTACTTAGATAACATATCATAAGGGGATAACTTACCTTAGGCAATTTTCTATATTAATATCTTCATGTTCTAGGCCATAGGGAGAGATTATAAAGCTCACCAAAAAGGTCTTAAATTCTCTATTACTTTATCTTTATGTACCTTAGTTTCTTTATCAAAGAAAGTAACTATTGTCTTAATCGTGTAGCTCCCCTTTTTTATTGGGTAACCATATTGAGGCTAGTTCTATCCCTATCAAGAATTGGTTTGATTTTTATTACAAAGTGATAAGGAAGTAATTTGGCAAATATCTTCTAAAGTAGGTGACCATCCAAATTTAATATTTCAGCCACTAGCAAATTTTGCTCTTCACCACTAATTATTCTATTGTAAAATTTATTAAAGGGTATAGGGATAAGCAATTATCTTGCAAACATCTTTGGTGTCATTTGAAAGGACCCATCCCAGAATTCCCCTACTGAAACTTAAGTGGAGTCCCTCAGGCAACCCCACGATAGCCCTCCAATCGATATTTAACTCAACTAAAGGGTTCTCACAAACCTAAGACATTCAACTGTTAAAAACCTTTTATACTTTAAAACTCAAAAGCGAGGAAAATAATGGGAAAATTTTTTATTTAACTTTATGTAAATCCAGCAGCATAACGACTCCTTTTTCTAAGATTCTCAATTTTCAAAAACTTGCATAACATGATTTGAACACTTCTAGTATTTCATATACCATCCCAACTTATGAAATGGGACCTTAAGTCTTCATCACAAACAACCATAAAATAATTTAAAACATATATACAAATAACTAAGCCAATTTCAAGAAAACACATACATAACAAAAATGACACAAGCATAACAGCACTCAATGATACAATTAATCCTGTGATGGAATCCCAGCTACTAAAGCACCTATATGCATACCTGGGGTGGTTTATTTAAAAAAATAAAAGAAAATTCCACTCTTTTCCACATTTTTAACTTTTAAAGTATAAAAGGTTTTTAATAGTTGAACAACTTATCTTTGTGGGAACCCTTAAGTTGAGTTAGATATCGATTGGAGGGCTACGGTGGGGTCATCTGAAGGGTTCCACTTAGGTTCTGAAAAGGGAACTCTGGGATGGGTCCTTTCAGGTGGCATTAAAGCAGTTTTTGAAATAGAGTTTTCTCTATACATGTTATGATTTTATAACATGTTTTTATGTTTTTTTGGTGAACAGGGCAACCTAGAAAGTTTTTTCTGATTTTAAAAATTTCCAATGTTATATAGTTTATCTTTGAATTCACAGTATTATGCACCAACAAAACCTTAGCAGTCCCAAAGCTACACTAGAGGCTCCAGCACTCGAAGAACCTTCAGCTTAGGTGGCCGAGCATAGGGATGGATCAATAAATATTTTTCTTGATGAATCAACCCTGTCTACAACCGTTCGACTAGCAAAACCGTCGGTGGAATTCTTTTAACCTTGAATGAACCTTACAGATACGTGCAACGACGTTTTTCCAGCTGTGAGAGGCTCTATTAGTTCCAGGGAGTTTGATCGAGCGTATTTGTAAGTTAGGCGTAAAATCGTTTGATAGGAGTAGAGATCCTCAAAGTGCCCTAATTTGGTTGGATCTAGTTAAAAATAATTAATTTAAATGGTTTAGCGATAGACGGATGAGATGAGGAATATTATTTAGTCAGAGGTCAGTCAAACCACCTACAATGTCCAAAGACTCTCAAATCACTAGGAGCTCAGTACCAAGGTGTAGCTAATATGGAAGGAGACCACTTCCATAGGCTAGGATAATTGTAGTAACCCAGCAAGATGCTAAGGATACATCCAGTATGGTGATAGGTATTATTATAGTTTCAGTAGTGATGAATATATTTATATTAATCCCAAAAATTTGCACTCTTATGTTTCTAAAAGATTTTGTTACATAGATTAGTGTGAAGTTAGAGCTTTTAGAGTGCTATATGAAAATAACTACTTTCACTAAAGATACACCAGTAGCGTAGAACATTCATAGATGTAGTTACATAGTAGTTAGAATTAGAAGCTTTCTAATGAGTTGATCTTATTAGACATCCATGACTATGAAATCATACTAGGAAGGGAATTTGAATAATAGCGCATTTTGTCGATGTGGATTGCTTCTAAAGGACGTTAGGATTAGTACACAAAGGAAGTTAGATATAGTATTATATGGAAAATGTAGAATGCTCCCATCTCTTAGTACATCAGCCATGATAGCTAGAAAAGTACTAAGAATTTAGTATATAAGTTTTTTAGTTTCTATGAATAGATAATTACATAAGTTTATTAGGTTATTTAGCCTTTTAATATTGGAAAAATAATTTGTGAATATATCTAGAGGATGAAATTGCTCATTACGGTTGAATTAATTGAGGATTAATTATTGATACAAGTAATTGGTGAGTGAATTTTAAGATGTTTAAATGTTATGACCTTATAGAGTGATTGATTAGAATAAATATCAATCGTAGCGTAAATTTTGTTTAGGTCAATTATATTTTTGATTGCAAGGCAATTTGTGGATTCATACAAATTAATGTTATGGATGACATTGTGATGGAAGTTTTAATCAAGATTGATGATTGACTAATAATTTTAGGAGAATTTTATTTTTTTAATTTTATTAATTGTAGTAATGATCAGTTTGATATGAGCTTTCAATTGTACATATATTAGTATATCGATTCTAAGTATTTACAATTCATTATTTTAAGTTTGTTTTTATGTAAGTCAATTGTTTTATTTCTTAAAAATCAAATGAGTGAAAATGGTGGTAAAATTTTCAAGGAAATTTTAGTTATACATAATGGAGAATTGTCTCGTTAGAATTTAGAGCTATTATTTTACAGATAATTATAATTGACGATTGGGAGAACAATAAGAATTATGTATAAGACTTTTAAACAAGTATGACATGGAGACTTTAGATGATTAAAAATTTTTAGTAACTAATATAGTCCTAAATTGAGTTCTAAGGTACCTAAAATCACATAAGTGTTTTTTAGTATTAGAAACGAACAAGTAAAGATATTTTTATTGAACATCAGAGTTGCGTAGTGGAAGTATGAGGTATATTCCTTGTTTGAAGAGACTGAGGATTGATAAGCTCAAAATTGCGATATGAGATAGTAAAATTTGAACTCTGAAGTAATTGAATGGTTTTTATGTAAATAGGATATTTTATTAGTGTCTTAAGATATGACTTAAATGATTGATTTGCTTCCAAAGAGTATGATGGTAATTGACAAAGGTATAATAAATAGTTCACTGATGGTTACGGATTTGAGATTTGAAAGCTAAGGAGTCCACGTAAGGCATAAAAAATACAAGAAAAATATTATCAAGTTTTATTTATGATTAGAGACAATGAGAAAGGAAATGTTTATTATCCAGAAGTATATGAGAATAATTGTTTTATGGAGAACCCAATTAAAGGTTTCATTAGTAGTAAACTAAGTGAATGTGAATCTTGATAGTGTTAAATCGATGGTCTGATGTATGGTTAAGTTAGCAAAGTTATGAATAAATTGATTATTAGTGAGAAAGTGAAAGCAATGATACAGAAAAAGGAGTTTCATGTGGAGATGCAAATTTTGAGGGCATTTTATTAAGAACTAACATTACGTTAATGATAGGTTAGGAATTGTGTGTACTAGTCATGGCTGAACTTAATAAAGAAATTGTAGATTAAGTCACTCACCCTTGTATATTAGCGTATAAAGAACAAAAAGAGGCATCATACCTGGAAAGTGTAATATGATCGAAAAGTTATGAAAAGGTTGATAACGAACTATACATTCAAATGCTTGTCAAATTAACAAGTCAAATTAATAAGTGTGAACTGCATCATATTTTAGGGCTTAGTTTGATATGTATTTAATTGTTAATTCAATCATTTAGTATGCGTTTAGGTTAGAATTATGTTAGTTTGTGAATTATTTATGTTTTAAGTGTTTTATGGGTTAGTACAAGTCTTTAAGCTTAATTATTATATTTTAGAGGTACCTTGACGTGTTTCTTAGTGTTTCAGGGTCAACATTGAAAAACGGAGAAGTTCTAAAGACACTTGGGCTAAAACAAAGGCCAGAAACAGTGGAGTTAGACCATGATTGTGACAGAATTCCAGGACATGGCCGATGATCCTGGCTTGCATGCCTCAATCTTAACAGAAGGCTCAGATGTGGCCCACGTTCGTGGCCTTGGTAGACATATAGATACTCAAAAACGTCAAGTTTCAAGGAATTTTTTGGACCTTTGGGACCTAAAAAAACCTAGGGTTGTTAAAAAAATGTATTTAAAGAATAAGACAAAGAGGCAAATGGAGCTTTTGCATCAGTCACTTTTAGAGAAACCCTAGAGAGAATTATTGAGAGATAGAGAAAGAGAAGAAGGAAGAGAGAAGAGGAGAAGAAGTCGACTCGACGTACTTCCCAGATCAGGAGTTTCTCGACATCGTTGCCTCTCATCGTCCATTCAATTTTGTATTTCTCGCCATTTTCAGTTTTATTATTGTATAGAATTGGAATAACAGTTGATAATAGGATTTTTGGATGTTCATATTGCTTCTAAACTCACCTTCAGGGTTTTATCTTTGATTTAATGAAATTTGATTCCTTATGTGTTATTTGGATTTATTGTGATTTAATTCTAGACGTGCATAATTCGATAATAAACTGAGAGGGTAAATCGAGTTAAACATAATTAAATTGAGCTAACAAGAGTTAGGTGATTTAATATAACAAGAATTAAATCAAATCGGTAAATTGTGCGAAGAAAGATCTTACATAAGTTTCTAATAGTTTATTGGACAACTTCATATTTAATTAGGGTTTTGGATAAGTTGTTAATTGAGAAATTGCAACTTCCATAATCTAATTAGGGTTTTGGATAAGTTGTTAATTGAGAAATTGCAACTTCCATAATCTAATTAGTGTTTATAATTTAGGGTTAATGGTTATAACTCGACAGAGAGTAATCAACCCTAAGATCGTCTAGAACAAATAATTCGGTAATTTATAATTAATTAGGTTAACGATAAGGATTAGTAAAATCCCCTTTCTCTAAATTGCTAATTCCTTAGGTTGATTCTTGAGTGTGTGTTGTTGCAACTGCTAAATTGTTAATATTCTCTTAATTGATTTTTGAATTGATTTGCTCGATTGAATTGAATTCTCATTTTAGTTATGTTAAATTTTAAATTTGTGCAAACTGTTTTGGCATTAGAATTTAGGATTAAATTACCCCCTCATGGGATCGACACTTTAGCTACTACGTAAATGACCCGCACTCTTGTTGATTATTGAGGTTAATTAATTAAAACTTACACTCATCGAAACAATTCGATCACGTTTTGGGGGTCATTGTCGGGTAGTGATTAATTTAATTCTATACTTTAAGGAGTTTAGTTGGTTTAATTTTTGTTTTCATTCTTTCTTTCTATTTATAAAATCTTGCTCTTGCATGAACACAAGAGTCACAAGAAGATCGAGTCATACAGCTAAAACCTTAAATTTAGACATAACTGGATTAGAACGATCAATTAGGAAAGCTCGGCATGAAGAAGAAGAGGAAATCGCGAAAGCAATAATGGTCAAGAAATTTCAGCAAGATTTGGACCATGAAGCGAACCAAAGATGTCAACAACGGACCCTTATGGACTTCATAAGACCAGGGTTCAATGCGGCAGTAGCTAGGCCGCCCATATAAGCAACACCTTTTGAAATCAAACTAGCCCTTCTAAACATGCTTCAATAGAACGTGCAATTCTGTGGACTAACGAATGAAGATCCTAACACACATATAGTGAAATTCCCTGAAATTTATCATACCTTTTACCCTTAGAGATAGAGCAAAGGCTTGGTATCATTCTCTTAACCTATCTAATGTCACAACTTGGGATCAATTAGTTCGTGCCTTTCTAGATAAGTGCTTTTCCCTTACCAAGACCACGAAAATTATCAAGGAAATTACCAATTTCCAGCAAAGTGACGGGGAATCAATTTGTGAAGCGTAGGAAAGATACAAAGATTTGCAACAAAAATGCCCTCACCATAATTTACCTAAGGAATTCTTATTGCATACATTTTATAATGGAGTAACCCCACATCCTAGAGGCATAATTATGGAGCTTTAGGAGGATCACTGATGAGAAAGACGGCAGATGAAGCAGAAGAGTTGATAGAGGAGATGGTCAGTAATGGCTGCCTATAGATGAACGAGCAGAGTAGACAAACCACTACTTTTTGAGAACAAAAAGGAATTGTAGTTGTTGATTAGATGACATAGATGAAAGCGAAAATTAATATCTTAACTCAACAGCTCAATAATATAAAGGCTTCATCCTCAGCTTCGATAAAAGCGGTGCAATTAAAGTTTAAACTCTATGGATAGATGAACCATAATACGATGAACTGTTTCTTGATAAAGGAAAGCAATCCATAGCAAATGAATTATATGGGAGCTCAATATGGAAGAGGAGAGAGAAACAACCCATACTCCAACACTTACAACTCTAAGTGAAAGAATCACCCTAACTATCTCGTGGACAAGCAATTTTGAAGGACAGTTTAGACCTCAATAACAATCAGGCTTCCAACAAGATAAACCAAGCTCAATGGAATTCAAGTTGGATAGAATTTTAGATAAGCTTGGAAGTCTAGATGATGCACAAAAGAAACTAGAAGGCAATTTTGAACAAGTAATAAAAAAAACCATGCCTCTTCAATCCACAATCTAAAGGTCCAAGTAAACCAATTGTCAAACACTTTCTCTATATGAAATGTGGGAAGTCTTCCTAGCACATCGGGATCAAAGCCAAGGGAGACACTAAAGGCTATTACACTTCAAAGTGAAAAGGAACTTAAACCGCCTACAAAGACAATAGAGGAAAATGTCCATCCTATTGAGAAATGTCAAGAAAAGGAGAAAGAAGTGAATATGAGTGAATACCCTCCTTATGTCACTAGTCCACCATATCAACCCAAGATCCCTTTTCCTCAACAATCACAAAAGAAGAAGCTAGATGCATAATTTACAAGATTCATTAAGAAATTAAAGATGCTATAGATAAATCTCTCATTCGTAGAGGTGTTAGAACATAAGCCTAAATATGAAAAATTTTTGGAGGACATATTATCAAAGAAGCGTTTTCAGGAAGATAATCAGACGGTAGCTGTAACTAACTCCTACAGTTCCATAGTCACCAACCAGATGCCATCTAAATTGAAGGACCCAAGGAGCTTCATAATACCCTGTTTAGTTAGTAAATTTGAATTTACAAAGTGTTTATGTGATTTAGGAGTAAGTATTAATCTTATGCCTTTATCAATATTCAATAAGTTGGGGCTAGGTGAGGTCAAGCCAACATCGATGTTAATTCAGTTGGTTGATCAATCCATTAAAAGATCGTTTAGAATAGCAGAAGATGTTTTAATGCAAGTGAACAAGTTCATTATTCCTGTAGATTTTCTGGTTCTCGATTTTGAAGAAGATAAGAACTGTCTACTGATCCTAGGTCAACCATTTATGAATATAAGGAAAGTCTTAATTGATGTTCGCCAAGGGAAATTAACACTTCAAATAGGTGAGGATCAGATCGAATTCAATATAAATAAGGCTTTAAAGAATCCAACAGCGAGCAACGCATGCATGAAGGTTGAAATTATGGATAAATATTAGCAAGAACAAGTTAAGAGGTACATCACAGAAGTACAGTCAGTGGAAGCAGAGACAGACAATAGATATTAGAAATTTGAATCTAAAGGAGACGATGAGATGGAGGAGTTAGATGTTCAAATGCATCAAGATAAATTAGTTCGAACCTAAGTACCCATACCACCATCTACAAAAAAAATCATCCATATTAGAGGTTAAACCTTTACCTGCACATCTCAAATATACCTTTCTAGGTGAAGGTCAAACGTTACTGATAATCATCTCCAATCAATTAAACAAGAAACTAAGGTGGTAGAAATTGTTAGAAAGTGAATGAAAGCCATCGGATGGCAGATTACTGATATTCGAGGTATAAGCCCAAATGTTTGCATACACCGAATAAACCTAGAGGAAGGATGTAGAATGGTGAGGGAGTGTCAACAAAGACTGAACCCTAACATAAAGGAGGTGGTCAAGAAGGAGATAATCAAACTCCTAGATGCAAGGATAATTTATCCTATCTTTGATAGTGAATAGGTCATTCCAGTTTAATGTGCACCTAAGAAGGGTGGAGTGATGGTAATAGAAAGTGATAGTAGAGAAGTGATTTCAACAAGAACAGTCACAGGATGGAGAGTATGCATAGAATATCACAAACTCAACTCAGTGACTATGAAAGATCATTTTCCTCTCCTGTTTATAGACCAAATGATAGAAAGGGTATCTAATCATTCGTTTTATTGCTTCCTAGATGGATATTTGAGATATAATTATATCTTCATCCACCCTAATGATCAAGAAAAGACTACGTTTACCTACCCTTATGGTACCTTCACGTACAGATGGATGCCTTTCAGACTATGCAATACTCCGACTACATTTCAAAGATATATGATGTCTATCTTTGCCGATATGATAGAAGATTTCAATTTTTGGAGATTCTTTCAAAATGTGTTTAACTAATTTGGACAGAGTTCTTCAAATATGTGAAGAGTCACACTTGGTGATGAATTAGGAGAAATGTCATTTTATGGTGCAAGAGGGGATAGTGCTAGGGCATAAAATCTCACAGTAAATATTTAAGGTCAACATAGCAAAAACAGAAGTGATAGAGAAAATTCCACCGCCAAGCAATGTAAAAGGTGTGCGAGGATTCTTAGGTCATGCAAGATTTTACTGTAGATTCATCAAAGACTTTTTATAAATCACAAGACCTTTGACAAATCTTTTAGTGAAGGAGGTGCCATTCTTATTTGATGATAAGTGTATGTCTGCATTCAACAAACTAAAGGAGGCATTAATATCAGCACCAATTCTATCACCAACGGACTAGACACTTCTATTTGATGTTATATGTGATGTGAGTGACCAAGCTATAGGTTTTATTAGGCCAAAGGAAAGATAAAAGGTTGTATGCGATTTACTATGCCAGCAAGACCCTTGCAGGACCTCAGTTGAATTACATTACTATAGAAAAGGAATTGCTCACTATAATATACGCGTGTGACAAGTTTGGACAATACCTTGTGGTCAAAGATAATCGTATTCATTGATCACGCGGTGTTAAAATACCTTTTCAACAAAAAAGATGCAAAACCAAGGCTCATTCGATGGTGTTACTTTTACAGGAATTTGATATAGAGGTGAGACATAAAAAGGGAGTAGAAAATGTGGTTGCAAACCACTTGTCTAGACTGGAAGGAGGGGAATGCAAGCTAAGCGATGATATTAATGAAAATTTTCCCGATCAAATCCTGATGCTACTCGTAAGTTTGACTACACTATGGTTTGCCGATATCACAAATTATATTGCTAGTGGTAAACTTACTTTAGATTTATCTTACCAACAAAGAAAGAGATTCTTGCATGAGCGTAACCAATATATATGGGATGTGCCAATTTTATATAAAGCATGAGCTGATGTGTTAATGCGATGATGTGTTCCACAGGAAAAAATGTTGGACGCCTTAAAGCAATGTCATGAAGGTCAGTATGTTAGACATTATGGAGCCAAAAAAATAGCGGCTCAGATACTCAAGAGTGGATTTTATAGGCCATAATTATTTAAGGATGCTCAGACTTCTGTAGCACAATGCGATCGATGTCAAAGAATAGGTAACATTTCCAAAAGAGATGAGATGCCTTTATCCAACATTTTGGAGGTGGTCGTTTTCGATGTATGAGGCATCAACTTTATGGGTCCTTTCTCATCCTCAATGGGAAATATGTACATTCTAGTGGGAGTGGATTATGTTTCGCGTTGGGTCGACGCAGTAACATCTCCAACCAATGATGGAAAGGTGGTGTGAAAGTTTATTAAATAATTATTCAATCGATTTGGGGTACCACGTACGATAATAAGTGATGGAGGTAAACATTTTTGCAACAGATCTTTTGATGCCCTTTTAAAAAGATATGGAGTGCATCACTATGTTGCTACACCATACCATCAGCAGACTAGTGGCCAAGTGGAAGTTTTCAATTAGGAGTTGAAACAAATTTTGAAAAAAATGGTGAACAACTCCAGGAAGTATTGGGCAATAAAGCTTGATGATGCCTTATGGGCTTATAGGACTACTTTCAAAATACCTATCGGAATAACTGCTTGTAGGCTTGTGTATGAAAAGCTTTTCACTTACCGATCGAACTAAAACATCGGGCATATTGGGCGACTAAAGCATTAAATTTTGATTGGAAGCAAGCAGGCAAAAAGAGACTTCTATAAGTGGACAAACTTTAAGAGTTTTTTTATAATGCGTGCTAAAACATCAAACTCTACAAGGAAAGGTAAAGAAATGGAACGACTCTCATCTCAAACAAAAGGAATTTAAAGTAGGAGATGCGGTTTTGCTATATAATTCAAGGTTGAGGCTATTTCTAAAGAAGTTAGAATTTTGATGGAGTGGACCTTTTATGATCATTCAAGTTTTTGATCATGGAGCTCTCAAATTGGAAAATGCTAACAAGGAAACTTTTAAGGTAAACGAGCATCGTTGCAAGCTATACCTCGGAGGAGTAATTTCCAAGGACAAGGAAGTGATTTCCTTATGTTCAAACAACTAAGATGCCACCATGGATGCAAGGTCAAGCTAAGGACTAATAGTCCGGTTGAAATAGTTAGGTTTAGTTATAGTTGTTTTGAATTTTCAATAAAACTTTATTAATTTGAATTGATCTATGATCACTAATTCCCTCACTCTTTTTAAGCAAATACTAGGTAAGACAACAATCTTAGGGGTTCAGTAGATTTGTCCTCACCTCCGTCACCATGAGGCTTTGTTCTTACCCTTTTATTTTTAAATTTAGTCTTTATTTTTTTGGTTTGGTTTTACTTTATTTTATGTATCTTCTTTCCATGTGTGTTTGTTTGTCCCCTTCTCACATTGAGGGCAATATGTTGGTCAAGTGTGGGGATATGTGTTTTGCTTTGAATGTGAATTTTGTACATTATATGATAGTTGTTAGGTTGTATTTTGTGAATCGTGTGAATGTGTCAATGGCTTAGATGGATTGAAATTGATTTAATTTTGAACATAATCTATTAAGTTATAAAGAATCATTAGCTCGCAAAATTAGTAAATTGGGTCTATGGCTAAATATGCAGCTTAACTAGGATTTAGTGTTAATTTGTAGCCCTATAAATTGTCACATTCATTCATAATTTGAGGTCTTTCGTTAAAGTAGCTCTGCTAGTTTTTTTTCATGAGAACGAGTAGCTTAAACAAGAAGGTAGGCAATAAAAAAATTGTGTTTGTTAATTTTAAGTAAATTACTATTCCACTGGCCTTCGGGTTATCAATAGATCTAGTAGCCAGTTAAGAACATAATGTAGCTGAGTAACCGGACTGACATGCATCAAAAATGTGTGCCTCCACATCAAATGGCTATAATAGCTTAATAAAAAAATGACTTAGTCGAGTAACCAGATCGACATTCATCACCAATGTTTACCTCCGAGTAAAAGATTAGGTCCATGTTCACAAAAAAGTAAATAAAAAATGTTTCTAATAAAAACCTACCAAAACTTATAATAGCTTGACTTTTCATGAACACGTATTTAGTAGTAGTTATAGAGTTTGAATGACCAAAGAATTATTAATATGTGTGTGCAATTAAAAAGGGTAAATAGTTTGACAGTTAGATCTAGATTAATATGTATATTTAGCTCAAAGCCCCTAAATACAGATTTTTTTTGTTAATGATTGATATAACTTGAATGATTGTGTTTGAAATTAAAATTATTTCATGAAGTTAAAGCCATTGTCTCATTATTGCACTGTGTGTTATGTGATTTTGTGTATTTGTTGTTTTGTTTCCTTGAGGACAAGCAAACGTTTAAGTGTAGAGATGTTTATAAGTGTGAATTGCATCGTGTTTAAGGCTTAGTTTGATATGTATTTAATTGTTAATTCAATCATTTAGTATGTGCTTAGGTTAGAATTGTGTTAATTTGTGAATTATTTATCTTTTAAGTATTTTATAAGTTAGTACAAGTCTTTGAGCTTAATTATTATGTTTTTGAGTTACCATGATGTGTTTGTTAGTATTTCAGGGTCAACATCGAAGAACGGAAAACTTTTAGAGACACTCGGGCTAAAACAACGGCCCGTGATCATGGTATAATAGGCCACGATTGTGACAAAAGCAGTGGCACGATCATGACAAAAGCCCAAGAATGGCCTTCGATCATGGCCTGTATGCCACGATCGTGATAGAAGGCTTGGATGTGGCCCACGATTGTGGCCTACGTCAAGCAGACGCTCATACACTAAGTCAAGTTTCGAGGGATTTTTGAGACCTTTTGGACCACAAAAAACCCTAGAGCTGTTCAGACTACAAAAGGTATTTAAAGAATAAGACAAAAAGGCAGAGGGAGCTTTTGCATTAGCTACTTTTAGAGAAACCCTAGAGAGAATTATTTAGAGATATAGGAAGAGAGAAGATGAGAAGAAGTCGACTCGACGTACTTCCTGGATCAAGAGTTTCCCGATGTCGTTGCCTCTCGTCATCAATCAAATTTCGTATTTCCTGCTATTTTCAGTTTTATTATTGTATAGAATTGGAATAACTAATGATGATAGGATTTTTAGATGCTGATCTTGCTTCTAAACTCACCTTCGGGGTTTTATTTTCCATGTAATGAAATTTGATTCCTTATGTGTTATTTGGATTTATGGTGATTTAATTCTAGACGTGTATAATTCGATAATAAAATGAGAAGGTGAATTGAGTGAAAAATAATTAAATTGGGCTAATGAGAGTTAGGTTATTTAATAGAACAAGAATTAAATCAAATTGGTAAATTGTGCAAAGAGAGATCTTGCATAGGTTTCCGATAGTTTATTAAACAACTTCAGATCTAATTAGTGTTTTGAATAGGTTGTTATTTGAGACATTATAACTTCTAAAATCTAATTAGGTTTATAATTTAAGATTAATGATTATAACTCAAGAGAGAGTAATCATCCCTAGGATCGTTTATAATTAATAATTCGGTAATTCATGATTAAGTAGGTTAGTGTTAAGGATTAGTAAAATCTCTCAATTGTTAATTCCTTAGGTTGGTTCTTGAGTGTATGTTGCAACTATTAAATTGTTAATAGTCTCGTGATTGATTTTTGAATTAATTTGCTAGATTAAATTGAATTCTTATTTTAGTTCTGTTACATTTTGAATTTGTGCGAATTGTTCTGGCCTTAGATTTTAGGATTAGATTATCCCTTTTCGTAGGATCAACAACTTAGGTATTACATGAACGACTCGTGCCTTTGTGAATTATTGAGGTTAATTAATTAAAACTTACACACATTGAAACAACCTGATCATAAAGTTGAGGGCCAAAGAACCAATAAAAATTGCTCAGCCACTCCCTATCTAGGAATGGAAATGAAACGAAGGATTTTATGGTAGCAATTTTGCGAAATCTAAACGAATAAGATAGTATACGGGAGATAAAGGATCAAATTACAAAATTTGCCTATTTCCTAACTATCTAAGAAGGTATTCTCTTGATAGATTAATGAAGCTGTAAGTGATTGGAAGTATATAGTTACATAGAGTGCTGGTATATTAGGATGAGATAGATGAAAGAAAATTAATTCGGCTGAACTAGTTTAGATAACCACAAATAAGATCAATGTTATTTGGGTCAAAATGATAGTACCCAAAATCGACATCAGAGTTTGGTGTAGAAAGGGAGGAAGAATTTGGACTTTAAATTTAAAAATTAAAGAATTTTTACGAATATCATCATAGGAAGGAATAGTCTATTTTAGACAATGTGACAAGTTAAGCTCACGATATGTTGGTCCCTATGAAGTGATCGACATAGTGGAAGCACGAAGAGTGAATGTGAAGTCAATATCTGTATTTTTTAGATGACTAAGTTTATTTAAAATTTTGAGGACAAAATTTTTATAAGGAGGGGAGAATTTGCAATATACCATTTTGGTTATTACACTGTGTTATATGTTGTATATGCATTTTATATAATATGCTCTATTTATGGTGCACTAAAGTAATTTAAGTGTTTAAATGTATTATTAAGGTTATAGCAAAGATCACAGATAGACCAAAGATGCTTCTAGACTCGATCGAAAATTTTCAAAAAAATTTTGAAAACTCCAAAAAGCTACGAAATGAGACTAAATGAACTTTAAACCCCCCAAAATGTACCTTGGAGAATTAGTTGACACTTTTGAATGAAATCCAGATGATTTCGATGACATTGGGTAATTTTCATATTCAATCCAAAAATCCTTCTGTAACTAAAAAATTTACCAAACAATTTCAAAATACGATGAAAACTCCAAAATTACGATTGGAGTCAAAATGGAATTGAAATTGGTCAAAACGGAATTGTTTGAATAGAATTAGGGTAATCTAAAATTATTGGACTAAAATTCCCTTTACTGAAAAATAATGGGAATTAGTGATTTTTCTCCCATTTAAAATTTTTAGACACCCAATTTAATTGTTTTTATGTCTAATTAGAGTATTTAATGGTCAATTTGAAGTTAGGGTTACCATAGAATATTTTTGGAATTTATTTGGGCATAAAATGCATTAAATTAAAAAAAAAAGGGACCAAATGGTCCTATTATCAAACCAAATGCATCCAAAATTCCATATGAGCATTACAAGTGAAGATTTCCATGAGATAAGCATGAATTAATTGGTTTGGAAAGTAACCAATAAAATGGTGATAAGTGGCATGGATTGAAGAGTAAATATGAGAAGTTTTGGTAAAGGCATAAGTATGAAATGTTATTAATGGAAATGATATGCACAAAGTGTAATTAAGCAAAAGTTTCATTTCTTTAAAAGGGTGTGGCCAGCCATTATTGGAGAAAGGAAGAAAAAGAGCGAAAAAAAGAAAAGAAAAAAAGTAGAAGAGAGAGGTTCGACTAGGCCATGGACAAATAATTCAAAGAGTTTTTCATGCTTTTCCAACTCCAATCAAGTATTCAACAAGATCTCATAAACATCCAAGTGAAAAGGAAGAAGAAATTGAGTTAGTAAGTTATAGTTTAGAGTTGGTTTTGATGGTGTGAATTGCACCTTTATGATGTGATATCAAGGTTTTATTGCATTGGAAGTGATTAGGAGAAGAAAATCAAGAAAACTAGTGTGTGAACCTTGGTCAAACTTGGTCAAAGGTAAGATCCATGACCTAAAGTGTTTTATTTTGCCATTTGATGATTTAAGATTAATGAATAGCATTAGGAAGTTAGTTTAATGATGAAAGAGTGGAAGAAAAATCATGGAAATGATTAGATGAAATTTTGGCCATAGCGAGGGTTTTTAATGGTATATGATCCAAAATTCTATTGATGTTTTGTGGTGTTCATAGCATGATTTTGATGCTAATGAAGTAAAGAAATGAAAAGGAATTGATTTGGTTTTGGTTTTGGCTGAAATTTGTCCAAGGGGGCATGATTATGTAAAAATTTGTGAATGAAATTTTATAGTTTAAATGTGTGTATTAAAATGTCATGGAAGTGAATTTGGATTGGTTTTAAGTGTTAGAAATCAAATGGAATTGAATTAGAAAATTTTAATATAAAATATGTTCGGTTTGGACTTAAGGGCATTTTGGTATAAAAGTATGGTTACGATGTAATGACCATGTGAATGTGATTAAGGGTAGTCATTAAATGTATTTGTCACACTGGAATTATTAGATTATTCTTTGGAAAAAAGTATTAGTATACGAAGTGTATGTGGAAAGTAAAGAAGTTGAAATAGTTTATAGTGTATTTGATTGGAAAATGCATTAAGGAGTTGAATGTATTTGTATTAGGTTTTTGGATCAAAAAATAAAGCCAACTGAATGATTTCAAAGTAGTGAAAAGGAAACTAGGAAGTTGGGAATGTACTTTAAATTGATTTTATGCAAATAGTTTTTATTTTATCATGAAATGAATATTTATGTTGAGTTTATGTGACTTATATATTACAAGTGAATATTGCTATTATAAATTTACGTTTAGCAATCTATGAATTTTAGTTGAAATTTAAATTTTATATGATTTGAATTTATATTGAAATTATGTTATTGTTGATAAAAAGGGAATGAATTTTTAGCCTATGGTATGCCTTGATGGTATTATAGATTTACCAGTCAGAATACCCTAAACATGCATGGCAGTATCTGAGGGGTGTCAGTTATTAACAATAGGTGTTATTATGTCTACCAATAGTCTAGTGAGTTGCTCTCTGCACGTATTGGGTATATATAATGCTAGCAAAAATTGTTACGAGTAAGTAATGTAAAACTAGCTCCGCAATTAGTGGTTAACAAGTCACAGGTAGGTGATATAGAACTAGCTTCGTGACTTTATGCCTAGGACACCGAGGGCCTGCCACCTGATACGACCTAAGCGATGTAGGAATTCCACGTCATTGTTTATACCTAGGGCACCGTATGGTACCAATTCTAATGGTTGACTTATTTTCAGAATAAAAATTTACAAAAAAACTTTTTGCCACCACTATTTATTATTTAAGGAAAAAGGAAAAAGGAAAATTTTATATCATGAGATTAATTTTGAAAAATCATTTTGAAATAGTATTTTAGAAAAATTAAAATTGTATTTTACGAAATGCTATTTTATTTCCAGATCTTATGGTGCATGAATGAATTTTTATGGCAGGTATTTTACTATGAGCTTTATTATTATATGGAAATATTTCAGTTCTGTTATTACGAAAGGTTTCCTTTTTAGTAAAATGATTAACTCTCATTGAGCTTGTTTAGCTCACCTTTTTTTATGTTTTTAAATAAAAAATGTTTCCACTATTTTCTATGCTTTTAACTTTTTAAAGTATTAAAGGTTTTTAACAGTTGAACGACTTAGCTTTACCGAAATGCTTTGGTTGAGTTAGATATCGATTAGAGGGCTACTGTGAGGTCACAAGGAAGCTTCCATTTAGGTTCTGAAAGGGGAACTTCGGGATGGGTCCTTTCATCATCTCCCATTCTCCTGATGTGTTATAATTTTACCTTATTTATAATAATTAAAATATTCTATAATCTTATAAAATATTATATAATCTTATCTTAGTATGTTCAAAACTTAGTTTTTTTTGTAGGATAAGAGTTAGTAATGTTACGTTACTTTTAAAAACATTTTTGTTTTAATTCAAATTTGAAATTTTAAGTAGAAAAGCAATCTCTACAATAATTAAGGGTGAATTAAGGGGATTTGGGCTAACAAAATATTTTATTTTATAGATTGAGATCAAATTTTGTGAATCAAAGTGAAATATGAAAAAAATAGTCTAGCACGATCTCAAACGTGAGCATCGGTGCAAACTGCAAATTTGGAAGAGAAAAGCATGTTAAAAGTGGTTTAAACCTTATCTTAGCTAGGTCTAGGTGAAAATCAATTGCAGACGAGATGAAACATGAGAGAATGAACATTGCTAGCAAAAGCTTGTCAAGAATACTTTCAATAGTCATATAAGATATTAAGTCTTGATCATACTCCCTTTCCCTCTACTCAAGAATTAGTATATCCATTCTGCCCAAAATGGGAATGGGATAAAATAATAATTAATTATTTATAAAGAATTAATTCATAACATAGACTATTTAGAATAAAACTGGAATAAAAAAGGAGGGGGTTAGACTATATGTAAATAACTATACTTATATTTGCATATTATTTTCATTTGTATATGGTTTAGAAAATTTATGATATGTAGAATCCATGCAATCATAACCATAAGATTTCTAAATAGGTTTCAATGGATATAAATAAAGCCAAGATGTGAAGAAGCAAGGCATCCATTTTCCGGCTACATTTTTCAATTTCTTAAAGTCCTTTTTCCTACTTTATTTAATAGATACTAGAGTTGTTTTTCCTTAGAAACTAGTTGTAGAATGGTCATTGATGGCTAAATCTTTTACTCTTGGTTGAAGGAAGTGGAAGACCTTTTGGAATTTTTGAATAAAAAAGCAAGTCGTAGTGATTAGTGAACAAGAATTCCTTACGAGATCGGCTCTTCCTTCCCTCTATTACATTTCTTTAATTACAGGAATTTAAGAATTAATTTAGGGTACTTATGATAGTGTCATAATCCCTATTTGACACCTTTTATAAGTGGCTTTTAATATTCTTTTTCAAAGGATGGATGAAGATTTGTTCAAAATACAATTCAAAAAATTGTCTCTACTAACATATTTATAAAAAATACCTATTTCCATATGTGGTTATCTTGTTTTAAAAGATTCTAAGCTAACTTCATGATGAATGCTTAATTCATAATGTTTATGCTTTTGAATCCTAACCCTCTTTCCCTTTTTTGCTTGCATACTATTTTCTAAGGAACCATATGAAATTTTTTGTTTCCATCAATACCTCCCATAAAAAGCGTCACTTTTCTTAGTTAAATTTATCATAAATTTCTTTAAGAAGTTTGGTGCCCTATATAGTGTATAAAAGAATAGATGAGAAGGTTGACTTAATAAGGGTCTATCTTAGCCATAGATAAGTTCTTTGCTTTCTAGCTTAATAGACGATTTTTAAATCCTTTAAGCAAGCCTTCATACACAAATTTAGTGGCTTTGGTATGCAGTAGAACTACTTCCAAATGAATGTTAAGATAATTCGTAGCTTTGATATCCAACTTGAATTAGTTTGTCTTATACTATTTGGTGAAAACCAAACTTTAAATTTATCAAAAAACACCTCGATTTCTAAGACAAGACAAAAGTTTCACAAATAATCCATCCTACAACTCACTTAGTGTATGAAGGTCTCATCAAAAGTAGTAAGGTCTTTTACAATGAACAAATAGAAGATCAACACCCTTTCCCCAGAAACTGTAACAGGTTTTAGTTTCCTCTTTGCTACATTGAGAATAAGTAATGCCATTTCTCTATGCAACAAAAAAAATGACAAGGGTAGGGTCGTTCCTAATGTTTTATAGGCCCTAGGCAAAGTGAAAAAAAGGTCTTTATAAGTGCAAAAGTGGGCCCTATTTTGCCTTAATTTGTTCTTTATGAAGATCAAGAATGGGCCTTATTTTATCCCATTTTACTCTTTATAAGGATCAAGAGTGAGCATATTTTGCCTCATTTTATTCTTTATGAGAATCAAGAGTGAGTCCTAATTTATTTTTCATAAGAGTGGGCCTTAGGTAGGGGACCTGGGCAGGTACCTGCCTGCCTTTACCTAGGGTTGGACTTAAATAAGGAATTCCCTTGTAGAAACCCTCTAAAAAATGTGAACTTTTTCAATTCTTCTCTGTTTTAGATTCAAAACATCATTGTCAAAATCATCCAAATGATGAGAACTTTAATTTTATAAGGTGCTTTTAATCCGTTGAGAACATTGTTTATAATTCCCATCTAATTTTTTATATGCCTTTTCAAAATCAATCTTTGAAATCATAAAACCCTTTCTTCCTTTCTTCTTTCTTGAAGTGTGAATTGCCTCATAGGATATGATTATATTCTCAACCTTGCTCTTCCAGGATTAAAGTTACTCTAGTAAAAATTAACCAACTGACTTATAAACAATTTAGTTATAGTGGCCAACACTTTAAAGATATTTCAATAACTACATTACAAAGAGAAATAAGCCTTAAGTCTTTATGAATTATAGTTAGGGAACCTTGGGAATTAACATAATCAGGGTCTTGTTTAAAGGAGTCATAAATGACTTATTCTTAAAAGCAGATTGCACCATTTCTACTCTTTTATTCCCTATCACCATCTAATTTTCTAGTAAAATAGGGGGTTCAAGTCATCTGTACATAGGGATTTTAGTGGATTCAAGCTTTTAATTGCTTGAGTACTTCATATGTAATTAGGTTGATTAATCACAATATAGTCTTATAGGGGAGCTTATGGAGTTTTAACAATAAAGAGGACTATTGGTTAAGTTGCTCCACTTTCTAAAGTTTGTAAAAGTGTTCTTGAAGTTCTTGCTTAAGGAGATCACCTTCTAGAGTTTTCTCATTGTTGTGGAGTGATTTAATAAAATTATGTCTTCCACAGATAATAGTATAGGTAAAAAAGCTTTATGTTCTTATCAACTCACTCAATCCAATCTTCCTTAAACCTCTGAAGCCAATACAATTCTTCCTCATCAATGATTAGATTGTATTTATTCTTCTATTTTGTAAATTAATGAGGTAATTGTTTTGTTTCCTTATTAGGCCTTCTGTATACAATTCAATCTCACTATAAGTCTTTTCTTCTTTATTGAAATAGAACCAAAAACTTTTTTGCTCCAAATCATTAAATATGTTCTTGACTTCTGAATTACAAAAGTGAGGTCTAGAGAGCTATCAAACTAGATATCCTTGATAATTTCCTTATAGCTCAGGAGTGCCTACTAAGTTGTTTTGAATTTGAATTTTTTATTATGGGAACAAAAGTGTTTCTCTTTAAAATCCAATATAATCGGGCAATAATTTGAGTATGTAATAACTAGATGAACTATTTTAGCCTTTGGAAACAGAACTTGTCATTGAGAACTATTAAAGGCACAATATAGATGTTCAAAAACTCATAATCTTCCTACTTAACCAATACACTAGGTAAAAGGATTACTCGTGAACTCCAAAAAGTGTTGGTTTTCTATCTAACATCAGAAGTAGGTGAGATTAGAAGCCTCCATTAAGTCTATATAACGAGGCATATGCTTAAGGTTTTATGTATGCCAAAATCTCTTTCCCATAACTTTGTGTATTAATTCTTGGTGTGGATTGTGAGATCTTCCTCTTGTAATATTTGTTTTCTATAGTGGAAAGTTCTCTATTCTTGCCTGTGGTTTTTTCCCATAGTCGTTAAGAGATTTTTCTACGTTAAATCTTGTGTGTCCCTTTTTACCTCAATTTCTTTTATTTGTGTGTTTGCTCTATCCAGATGGAGTTTATCTCCTATCAGTGGTATCAGAGCCCAAGGGTTGCTCAAGTATGCTATGTGCTTATAGCATAGTCTAATCTTCCACATTAGAAAACGAGTTTTTGTTTGGTATTCTTACTGGTTAAAGGATGGTTTTATTATCAGATTCTTGTTATTTTCTGGGCATATTTCACTGGTATTTGAGGTGATTGAGTACATATCTAGGAAAAACTCTATCTAAGAAGATTAGGTTTTAAATAGGACCATTTGTGACCCCTCCAGCCTTTCCTGGGAACTTTCTTGGTATACTATGGTCTTATTTCATACTAAGTGTAGGTAATTCAAGGTGATTTCCCTTTTTCACGTGAGAGAGTAGGAGTCAATTCTTGTGATAAACACAATGTCAACCAAATTAGATATTACAAAGTTTGATGGGGCAAAGTTCTCATAATTGAAGATGAAGGCAATATTAGTAAAAGATAACTTCTTGGATGTCATCAGTGCTAGGTCATTAAATTTCACAGATGATGTCTAATGGAAACAAATAGATTCCTTGGCCATGTCAGATTTGCATCTTAGTATATCGGATGATATTTTGAAGGAGTAGAGGAAAAGAAAATAGTCAAAGAGATATGGGATCATCTTACAAAGTTATATGAAGCTAAGTCTATTCACAATAAAATTTTTCTAAAGAGGAGATTCTACACATTCTGAATGTTTGAAGAACCAGGGAAAGAGAACTTAATTTGCAGGTTGAACAAATCTTTGTATAGTTTAAAACAGGCGCCAAAATGTTGATACAAAAGATTTGATTCCTTCATAATGAGCTGTGGATTCAACAGTTTAGTGCAGACCCTTGTGCATATTTTAAGAGGTTTAGTAATAATGATTTCATTGTATTATTGTTATATATTGACAACATGTTAGTTATAATCCATAACAAAGATCGTATTCAAGATTTGAGGGCTCAATTAGCTGGGGAGTGTGAAATGAAGGATTTAGGACTAACAAATAAGATTCTAGGGATGAAAATTTACTGAGACAGAAATAACATGAAAATTTAGTTTTCTCAGAAGAATTATTTGAAGAAAATCTTGCGACGCTTCAATATGCAAGATTGTAAGTCAATCTCTATCCCTCTTCATACTAATTTTAAGTTATCCTCAAGTAAAAACCCTAGCAGTGAAGCAGAGAGGAACGAGATGTCTTAAGTACCGTATGCGTCAGCTATGGAAAGTTTAATGTTCGCTATGATTTGCACAAGACCAGACATTACATAAGTAGTGGGAGTGGCTAGTCATTACATGGCAAATCCTGGTCAGGAACACTGGTGGGCTGTAAAGAGGATCATAAAATATATTAAAGGGACCTCAAATGTTGCTCTATGTTATAAAGGATCTGAATTTATTGTCAAAGGATATGTTGATTTTGATTTTGCAGGCAATCTTGATAAAAGAAAATCTACTGCTGGCTATGTGTTTATTATTGCAGGAGAAGTTGTGAGCTGAGTGTCTAAACTATAGACAGTTGTAGCATTAACTACAAAAGAAGCTGGGTATATGATAGCTACACAAGCTTGCAAGGAATCGATCTAGATAAAAAGGTTTTTGGAGGAGCTTGGGCATTGATAAGAGAAAATTCCTTTATATTATGATAGTCAGAGTAACTTGTATATTGCAAAGAATTTAGCTTTTCATTCCAGAACTAAACATATAGGAGTTTAATATCATTTATTCGTGAAGTGGAGGAAGATGGAAGTGTAGACATGCAGAAAATTCACACAAAAGAGAACCTAACAAAGCCAATCAACACTGATAAATTCATATAGTTTAAATCCTTGTATGGCATGGAGAAGACGTAGACAATAAAGAAATGGCAAGATAGAAATAACGATATGGAGATTGATTGGTTCTCAATCAAATCTCTAAATGGGAGATAGTTGATTTTCTATCCAACATCAAAAATGGGTGAGATTATAAGCCTTCATTAAGGCTATATAAGGAGACATATGCTTAAGGTTCTATATATCCCAAAATCTCTTTCTGATAACCTTGTGTATTAATTCTTGGTGGAGATTGTAAAATTTTCCTCTTGTAATCTTTGTTTTCTATATTGAAAAGTTTTCTATTTTTGTCCGTAGTTTTTTCCCATATTAGTTAAGGGGTCTTTCGCGTTAAATCTTACGTGTCTCTTTTTATCTCTATTTCTTTTATTGGTGTGTTTGCTCTACAGTTTAACTCCTATCAGTTAGATTATATTTATTGATCATTTCTTGTAAATACCTATTTTTCCTTATTTTGGAAAAGCCTCGTCCTTTCTTATGAGAGCTTAATACTTGATTATGTCACCAATAATTAGCTATGGACCAACAGCACAACTAGGGTTTAATACAAAGAAATTCCTCTGCTGCTTCCTCAGGCTTGGCAAAGGACTAGCATAGATGACATTGAAGAGCCTAGTGATTTTATAAGAAGCTACACCTTCTAATGAAATAGGTTGGTTGGAAGAATTAATTTCTCATAAATGCAGGTCCAGGTCTGTCCACAAGAGCTAGATTCCTCCTGAGGAGCCCAAAGAATAGACACGCATAGGTAATTAAAGCTTGCCTTTTCTATTATCTTACAAGCTTTCAGTCCACTGATATGTGGCTCAGCAACTGCTACAATGTTGGGGTAATGCTTCTGTAGTTAATTCCTTATATTTCTGCAAAATAAAATGTTACCTGATCTTCCAACATTTTAGAAAAGAACTTTCCTTTTAATGTAGTAGATGATAAAAGCTAAAAAAGACAGAAAAGGAGCTTCACCTGTGTTATACTATACGTTGGAGGGTGCTACCACTACTATACATGCTTCTCAGCTAAGGTGATACTATTACTAATACTTATTTCCATACACTCCAAGATACCGTCATTTTGAGCAATAATTGAGCTCTAGTCTCTTGGACTAATTCTTGTCCACTGGATCCCCAGTTGAGAAAAGTCGATTTGGGCTTGGAACTTTATATGACTCCTAATACTCCGAATTATTTGAGTTTGCATTAGATGGAGCGATTTTTTGGGGGTGATTTATGAGGTTTTGACAGGTGTTTTTCCTTTTTTGCCCTTTTTGCCTTGTCATTCCTCTGCTACGTGAGTACTGAAAAGAACGGAGTTTGACTTCTCCCACATTTGTGGTGAGGAACTTTCTAACTCCTGATGGTAGCGTTGTCCCATATTTTTCGGTTGAGTCATGTATGTAATAACAGTTTATTACTTCCTTGCCCTTTTGAATGCTCAGATGGTAAAAGAATTAGAGCTTTGCGGATTAGCCTTGGGGTTTTTTGTGATGATTGAGTTTACCTTTAAGTCTAAAAGGTGTTTTCCCTTTACGAACTCTTACTATATCTAACATCCACTAACCAAATTCCTTTTCTTCAGCCTGGCTTCCTACTTAGGCACTGAAGTTTGTTCTGCATTTGAACTTGAGGATTTTATGGGGTTGCATTTTAAGCAACTTAATTTCATACTTCCAACCATTCTACACCCAAAAGAAATAAACAACTTTCCTTCATATTCAACCCTTTGGCATAATTTACCTATAAGTTTTCTTGGAATCAACTCCTTGGACAGTTTAAGCTCAGACACATATTCTTGCAAACTTACCCCTTGTTGTCTTTATTGTGCTTTTGTCGACTCAAATCGTATGCCTCAAAATTGTTTCTTATTGTTGAAAATATTTTAGTGTCATACAGTTCTAGAGGAAGACTCAGGAGTCTAACTCATGCTTGTAATGACTTTGGAGGAGCAGTATCTGGTGTAAACTACGCGTCCAGCGTCGAAGAAGACTGTAGCGCTGTCTAAGCCACCATGTTAAGCCAATTTGAAGTCTAATACTTGTGAAATGTAGCAAGTAGAAGCCTTTATCCATATCAACTATATTTAACTTACCCCTAAAGGTTCCTCAATGAGAATGGGCGTTTAGATAGCAAGGTAAACACCACATTCCTTCCTAATATATTTGTAATCAATAAACCTTTATGCTTTTCTGGTTCTCTATTTGATTACCACATTCCTTCCTAATATATTTGTAATCAGTGCAAACCTTTATGCTTTTCTGGTTCTCTGTTTCATCGCCTTAGTAATTTCTATTTTTGACCATGGTATTTCTTCTAGAAATTCTTCACCTAAAGAGTCATCTAGGTAAACACCGAACTCGTATTGATCCTTAATAACAGGTTGTGTACCTTGACCTTATATGATCCTCTTGGGTGGAGCTTGGAATCGCGTGGGTGAGTAGACTATGCGAGTGCCAACGCCGAAAATAGGACAGAGCAGCCCACGATAGCACATCGGTGGAGCACGATAAGCACTCATAAATATTTATGATGTGTCATAACTAGATTCTATGCAAAGTGTTGTCCTAAGGTGTTCCATTCCATGACATGGCATAAGAAAAAGAAAACTTTTACTTTCTCATGTCGTGCTTCCTTTGATAGATTGATTATCACATATTTGGTTCCTCTCTGATGTAAAAGTCTCATGTACAAGGTAATTGAAACTCTCGTGGCAAGCAAGAATAAGATTGAAAATCCCACTTTTGATGGCACTTTAAGAAGAACGTTTAAAGAGCCTTTCTTTTTTCCAACTCATGAAGTATTGTCTAACTCATGAATGTTTAAAGAATCTAGCTATTGCAGCTAGTGGATATAAAAAAAAAGAATATTAAAGCTATCGAAAATAAAGGCAAGACAAACCTATTCTTCGTGGATATTGCCAATTAATTCCTTCCTCATAAGTTCTTCACCATTTCGCTCATATTTATTTTCATGACTTCCACATAACCATCATACAAAAGTGAAGGCATCACAGTTGGTGATGATAAAAGGATCTTGCTAATGAAAGCGTTCCCTGCCATCTTGGATGTCCGGATAAAGATGCTAGATCCATTTGAATATGCTACGTTGACACAAGGAGGTTTTATTTGGCTGCACTTCCTTTCAATTTCTTGCCCAATGTCTGTGTCCCTAAATTCTGTTATTCGAGCAAAGTGCCTTGCAACTTCTTGTCTCCTGACAAGATGGCGACCGTAGCCTGACTATGCCTTTTAGTGCCTTGCATGCCGGGCGTGTCATTCCCCTCTCTTGAAGACGATGATAACTTCAAACCTTTATTCGCCAGTTTGGTACTGGCAATGGGTGCTCTTCGTGTCCTTGGTGCCTGAGACTAGCTTTGCCATTAGTTAGAGACGGTAGAGAATGATGCCGAGTCTCAAGCCCATTTTAACTAAACTTTGGGGAATTGGGGAAACACTAAAATCAAGTTTGGGAACTCCAAACAAGGTGAAGAGGTTCGTTTATCAAGGCTGGAACTCCAGCAACACTTACTAAAACTGAATGGACCAGAAACATGGTCCACATTTTGAAGACGATTATTGCCTTCAAATTTCCTCAAAACTTCAAGAAAAGGGCATAGGTATCAATGATATATGTTCATTTCGCATGTGCCATCTTGAAAATGAACAATATTGCGCAGTATCCTGTTGGGGCGAGACGACCCAACCTTTGAAACCGGTCTGTTTCGCAGACATATAAACAATGAAAATACAAATAACAAATACAGCTCTCTTCGTTAACATTTACCAACAGAATCTATAATCAATATGCACGTCGTTGAACTCAAGGATCCGAGAGTCACATTTTGTACTCGACAAACAAGGAAAAAGAGTTGAAGTGCGTCTCTCAGAAACTACTCGCTATTATATGCCCAATAAAAACTGAAAGAAGTAAACATTTAATTATGACTCCGCTAATCCAAGCAACCCGATGGGAAGGAAAGTTTCTGAGAAACCTTACGTTATTTTCTTCACGCATAAACGACCAATAACGGTTGATAAACTGGGAAATTCACACCTCACCGTTCTGGGATTCTCGTTCTTTTCCTTTCCATCATGATTGTACTCGTTTTCAAGTCCCTCTTGTTGGTAACCTTTCTTGCTGACAGGAACGACATTTTTTTCTACGGGCATCATCTTTGATCGCATATTGAATCGTTTTGAGCATTCTCTTGCAAATGGCAAAGCCAGCATGTTTCTTTCTATAACATGACCAAGTGAAGCTATTTCGTACGAGTCATATAAGGGACTCCCACAGTCCCACATAACAGCAGCTTTTGCTTGCCTTATTTTGTCATCCATTTCCATCGACTAAGATCGATGCGTATAGCTTAGTTCTATATAAGTTTATGATCTCTTAAATCTGTAATGCAAAGTTCTATGAGCTTTTGTATAAATTATTTCAATATATAGTTGTGGAGTCCACGACATGATACCATTTGAATTAGTCGTAAAAGTTAATGATGAAGCGTTGAAGATTGATGAACAATCAGAATTTGAAACACGAGTGCTTGAGTTGAAGTTTACTACATAATATAATGGTTTTTATAATTTGAAATTTGAATTCATAGATATTTGCTTAATTAATAAAATGTATATATATAGTCCTAATATTATTAGTTTATTTAGGTTATAATGTTTGTAGTGTAAGAGAGATGTAACACCTTTCTCTTGGATAATACAGGTGAAGGAAAGGCAATGATGGTAGAGGATGTCCAGTGATATAAATTATATTATCATCTTTTGTGGTATGGATTTGTTTTATTTCAATTTTTATGTTTTGAAACTTTTTACGGTTTTGCTTAATTATCACCTAATTTTTGATTATATTCCATTAGTTATTTTTTCTTAAAACTACCTACTATTGAATTTTTTTGTATTTTAATGTGACATTATTTTATAAATGTAAATAAACAGAAAGCTTTTTAAAAAATGATATAAGGACTTATATGATAACTAAATAACGTTATAAAATATAAATTTGAAATAAAAAATAAAAAATCCAATCTAATTACCCAAAATAATATTATATCTAACGATGACCATATGATTAATTTAGAATACGTGGTTGTTTTGTAAGGTGTTCTTGAGTTAGAGGCAAGAGCTCAAAAGCTTTATCGTTTATATCTTATCTAAAATTTTACAAGTATGAAGAATAAAATGTACTTTTGATAAAAATTTAGAAAATATCTAACAAGAATTATTTTTTAAAATAGAAAAAAATTTAAAAACACAAAAAGAAAAAATTTATGTTAAATTTTGTAAGAATATAAAAAAGGTATTAATTACTGTAAAATACAAACAAAACTCAACTCATCTTTAGAATTTTATTTTATTAAACAACCAATATTTAAAATAATATCAATAAAATTCTAAAATTATCCGGTACATAAAAATATTGACTTTAACAAATTTCTAGTGTATTCTATTCACTCACTTTTTTTTTAATTTTATAAATGGCATAATAAACAAAAAAGTTGGAAACATTAAAATATGAAAAGAGCATCGATTAAACTTTAAAATATTTTATTGTGCTTCAATAGTAATAAATTGCATTTTCACCATTAATTGCAGTTCAAACACTTGCACTTTTATCTAGTTGACAACATTAAATTGTATCTTTCTTTGATAACTAAAATAAATTTAAATTTTAAAGAAGTTAATTACAGTTTAAATAGTTATACTCCTTTTGTGTTATTTAGTATTAATTTAATAATCAATTAAATACTTATTCCACCACCCCCACCCTCGTCACCGTCGGATGAGGGATAGGTGGCTACAAACAGTGTTCAGATTTGTCATCTCCACTTGCTCGGAATGGACCGGGACCGAGAGGAAATGACTGAGACATTTGCGAAGCATATTACCTTGCACAATTAATACATTCAATTAAAGTGGCATGTAAACCATTATCCTTTTCCTCGGACCCCGTAAAAAAACAACTGTTCAACAAAAAAGTTTTGGATTCCAAATTCTAAATCCCTTGCTTTATATTCCCCGCGAATCACTAGCTTTCATGTTCTCATACCACTTGAAAACTTGGCTGTTTCACATTGTTTTTTTAAAAGAGGTACAGTGCCGCCTTACGTGTTAGATACCCTCACTTGTAGCGGAGCAAAGCCGTGGTTACAAGCAAAAATATTATCCAAATATGCTAATCTATACACAACAAATGGAATAACATTAAAATCATGGATGCCAAATTGTTGGTATAAACCATTTCGGGCAATCCAATGAACGCAAGAATTCAATGAGCGAGTTACAAAGAACACCTTAAGATCCAATTCCTGAATCAAACCTTGAATATCTTCAACC
>JANZXR010000171.1:29015482-29034994 GCA_027575705.1 Erythroxylum echinodendron
TGATTTCTGCAAAAAGTTGCATACTTTTGAAAACAAGTTTCTGATCTGAAAGTAAGAACTTCAAGAACTGCCATTTTAGGCAGAAAGTTTTGAAGAGCATGAACATTCTGTGATTATGTGGGTTTATGGTGGTTCCCTAAGTTATGACAGTGCACTCTTCTAAAAGCCTTCTCCCGGCTACCCTCTAGTGGCATGGATCTCCTTTCAGGACTCCCATAATTTCACAGCTATACAAGACCAGAAATGGAATTGCCTAGTATGTTCTGTTCATGGCTACACAGGACCCTTCGAGGAAATGAGTAGTACGTTCTGTTTTGGATCCACCCAAACCATTCTGATGTGCTTATGTGCTCATGAATCATGAAACAAGACCAATGCCTGTATGTTTGAAACTAAAAATGTTTTAACTTTAAAAAAGATCTTCTACTTGTGGCTCTATTATAAATCTGTTTCCTAGGAGCTTTATGCTCACCCCCTCCACTTCTGTCCAAACTCAAGTGAATTCATATTAATACATATCTCATTCATTCATTTCCAAATGTATCTGTTTTACAAAGATTTAAAATCCTTACAAGCCATAACTACATCAGTACTTATAGACAATACAACTTGAAAGGAGTCTAAAGCCTTAGCCATCAAAGATCAGTCCTAACTATTACAAAAGACATTTACAGACTTGAGCTACCTTGCATCCTGACTTAATCACTTTCTATAACTTAACCTGAGTTTGACAGAAGTTGGAGGGGGTGAGCTTAAAGCTCGTGGGAAACATACTTATAACTTAGAACAAGCAGAAAACCCTTTTTCACAGTTAAAACCTACTTAGTTTCAAATCATGCATGCATTCATCATGTCAGACAATTCATGAACACTTAAGCACATCAGAATGGTTTGGGTAGATCCAAAACAGAACGTATTACACATTTCCCTTAAGGGTCCTGTGTAGTCGTGAACAGAACGTACTAGCGTAATTCTATTTCATGGTCTTGCGTAGCAGTGAACTTATGGGAGTCCATGAAGGAGCTCTATGCCACTAGAAGGTAGGCGGGAGAAGCCTTTAGACAAGTGCACTGTCTTAACAGAGGGAAGCACTATAAACCCACATAACACAAAATTTTCAAGTTGTTGAAAGCTTAATGCCCAAAATGACAGTTCTTGAAATTCTTGCTTTTCAAATCAAAACTCAGTTTCATAAAGTATGTAACTTCTTTTGCAGAAAATAGTTTTGTATGCAAAACATGCAACAATAAATAATACTTCATGCCACACCAAGACAGAACATGCAAATGCACATTTATACAGAAAAATGAAATCATTGAAGGCAAATGTTTATGGATTATTTCTTTATTATAAAACTGTAACCCATCTTAAGATCTTTGCTTGGTTCTGTATCCGACTTATGAATGCTTTTCCTCTTGATTTCCTTGCCTCTCTTGAACCCCTCCTTGATTTCCTTCATAAAAGAACACAACTTCTATTTAACCAAGATATCCAGTTTCGGCTAAACCATAATGTACAATCCTAAAATGACTTACTGTTAATCTTCACCAAGCAATAAGATTCTTAACTTCAAAGAAAGCTCCTTTCTCCTTCTTTCTTTTTCTTCTCTTGCATGCACTCAGATTCTCTCTTTAAGCCATACAAAAATGAAAACTTAGCTCACAACTCTCTTCTCTCCACTCTCATCCAAAGCCTCTCTTTCTCTTCTGTTTTTCTTTCATTCACGCCACCACCTGCTAAGAAGACATGTCCACCATGTCTTTCCCAAAAGTCCACTTTACCCTTGGTACTTAAGCTATATACCAAAAATGCCCTCAATTTCCTCTCATGCATTTATTCCATAAGCTATTATGCTTAAGTTAATGGAAAAAATTTTTAGGGGGCCGACAATGCCAACTAGTTGTTTTCTCACTTAAGTTAGAGAGCAAATGTTACAATGGGATCGTTTCTCGCAAAAAGTTCCCAATGATTGTCTCAACGGGTTGTTTTATTCCCAAAAAGCGCCCATCGACCATGACAATTGGTTGTTTTTCCATTTGAAGGTGCCTAGTAACCAGGCCTGTGGGTTGTTTTGCTCATCGAAGGTGCCAGTGACAACGTCATTAGGTTGTTTTTCTTATCGAAGGTGCCCAGTGACCATGCCAACTAGTTTTTTTCTCATTGAAGGTGAACAATGGCCGTTGCAATGGGCAATTGTCTCAGCAAATCGTCCAACGACTATGTGAATGGGTTGTTTTTATTACCGAAGTTGCCCAACGACTATGTCAACTAGTGTTTTCTCACTAAAGGTGCCTAGAAACGGTGCCAATGGCAATTTTCTTAATGAAAGTGCCTAGCAATTGTGTCAACGGGTTGTTTTACTCACTGAAGGTGCCTAGAAATTATGCCAACGTATTATTTTACTCACTGAAGCTTCCTAACAACCATGCCAACCGGTTGTTTTCACATCAAATCTACCTAGAGACCTTTACAATTGGTTCTTTACTCCTCGAAAGTGCCAAGTGACTATGCCAACAGGTTGTTTTGCCCACCTAAAGTGCCCAGCGACTGTGTCAACTAGTTGTTTGCTCACCAAAAGTGCCCATCGATCATGACAGTTGGTTGTTTTTCCAACAAAAGAAGTGCCAATGAGTTGTTTTGTCACAGAAAATGCCTATTGACAATGTTAATGGGTTGTTTTGCTCACCAGAGGTGACCAGTGACCATGTCAATTAATTATTTTCTCACCGAAGGTGCTTTACAATGATGTCAATGGGCAATTTACTCTCCGAATGTGCCTGGTGACTATGTGAATAGGTTGTTTTCCTCAACGAAGGTGCCCAGTGACCATGCTAACTAGTTGTTTTCTAACTGAAGGTGCCCAAACACTGTACCAATAAGCAATTTTCTTAGCAAAACTACCCAGCGAATGGGTTGTTTTTCTCACCGAAGGTGCCAAACGACCATATCAACTAGTGTTTTCTCATTAAAGGTTCCTAAAAACAATGCCAATGGGTAATTTTCTTAGCGAAAGTGCCCATCAATTATATCAACAGATTGTTTTGCTCACAGAAGGTTCTCAACAACCATGCCAACTGGTTTTTTTCTCATCGAAGCTACCCAACGACCATTATAATTAGATCTTCACTCACCGAAAGTGCCCAGTGCCTATGCCAACAAATTGTTTTGCTCAACTAAGGTGCCCAATGGTCATGCCAATAGGTTGTTTTGCTTACCAAAGGTGCCTAACGACCATGCCAACTAGTTATTTTCTCACCTAAGCTAGCCAGTGAACGTTACAATTGGATCTTTTCTCGTCAAAACTGCACATAGATTGTGTCAACAGATTGTTTTTCACTAAAAGTGCCCATCGACTATGACAACCGATTGTTTTTCCATTCGAAGGTGCCCAGCAATCAGGCCAGTGGGTTGTTTCACTCATCGGAGGTGCCTAGCGACAATGTCAACTAGTTTCTTCTATTGGAACGCTTTTGGCGCATGCATTAACAATACATAGAGGAATGGACTATAGAACTTTAGATCTTGTGCCTTGATTAACTGAAAACACAACAAGAAGTATACAAAATTGCCTCTTTAAACGTTCAGATTATGATTCGTTTCAAATTTGTTGACACTGCAGCATGCGAACGTCCTCTACCGGTATCCATATGAGAGTGAACAATCTGGGTAGTGGCTAATGTGTGCTAATATGTTCTAAAACACTTTCAAATGCTGCACAATTTTTCTCTCAAAAAAAGAAAGAGCGGTTAGGTCTAGGTGGCCAGGTTTTTTAGTATGTCTTCTAATGAGACATAAGTTCTCTATTTATAGAGAAACCCTAATCCCTACTCCTATTAGGAATAAGAATATCATAATCCTAAACCCATTACAATTATGAAAGCCCAATAAGTTTCGGCCCATATTATATCTCATATAATAAAATTCCGACAACTTATTCAATCTAACCCAATAAATACATCCACATATATTTATTCGGCGTCTAATAAATTAGGCCCAAGAGAATAAGCCCAAATCATATCACTCTTTGTGTACGACGCTGTAGGCTAATTTGATGTTGGAAATGGGCTTCATCACACTTCAAGGTCCATAAGTCATAAGCAGACTCTAGTAAGACATTATGATTACCCAAATGAAATAAGGATCGGTAATCTAAGTTAACCTGTAACCATGGTTACAAACTCAGTCCCTTTGTAACATGATATCAAATTAATCATAAGGCATGGTGTCTTTTAAGCTTTGTTTAATCATAATTTCTTGATTCCCAAGTTGACTGACTATAAAAAATGACATTGATGGCTCCTCATCAATTCATTTGAGCCCATGCATTTCTTCAGTAATATTTATCAAAAGGCCTATATGATATCTCTCTCATTTAAGAGAGGTATAAATCCCATCAACATCATTCATATCCCTCTGCATGATTTGTTTAATGTCCAATATAAGACAACTTATTATCTAGTTAAAGATAACTTAGTCTAATTTCAAAACACTGAATTCCTCATGTAGGGAACCATGATGACTTCAGGTCAAAGGACTAAAGTCAAACCTTATTGAGAATCACTAATGGCATGAAACCATGTGGTGTTCTCTCTGTGGGTTGGTCCAATATATGTTTTCTAACATGTATCTATATATCTTTTTGATAACTTATATCCATGATTAGTAAAATGTGATAATCAATCAAAACATATACTAGCCTTAATTCATTATTGTTCCACCAATAATGATTGACCAGGGACACTGTAGAATAGTATTATAATGCTTATGGTTTTACTATAAAGTCATATACTTGATGACATAAGTCTAATACTATTTATTGAATGTAAATCACATTACATAAACAATATACATGCATACATAGAAGAACCTAATAATATATTATTAATAAGTCAGAATGTCAGTATAAAAGTCACATATGACCATTGGCCTAGGGCACACTACTAACAACTTTCTCACTGAAGGTGCCTAGCAATGGTGCCAATTAGTAATTTCTCAACGAAAGTACCTAGCGATTGTGTCAACGAGTTGTTTTCCTCACAAAAGGGGTACAGCGATTACGCCAACAGATTGTTTTGCTCACTGAAAGTTCCTAACGAACATGCCAACTGGTTGTTTTCAAATCGAAGCTACCTAGTGACTGCTACAATGAGTTCTTTACTTATCGAGAGTGCAAGTGACTATGCAACAGGTTGTTTGCTCACCTAATGTGCCTAGCGACCATGTCAATAGGTTGTTTTGCTCATCGAAGGTGCATAACAACCATGCCAAATGATTTTTTCTCATTAAAGTTGACCAGTGACTATTACAACGAGTTAATTACCCACCGAAAGTGCACTGTGACTGTGTCAATAGGTTGTTTTGCTCACCGAACGTGCCCAACAATTATGACAACTTGTTGCTTTGCCCACCAAAGATTTTCCAACGGGTTGTTTGCTCAACGATGGTGCCCAGCGATCATGCCAATAAGTTGTTTTACACACCTAAGTTCCCAATGAACATGCCAACAAGTTGTTTTCTCATTGAAACTGCCCAGTGACTATAACAATGGACTCTTTTCTTTACATGTCAACTGGTTGTTTTCTTATCCAAGCTACCTAATGACCATAACAATGGGCTCTTTTCTTGCCCAAAATGCCCAGCGACTTCATCAACAAGTTGTTTTGCTCACTAAAAGTGCCCATCGACCATGCCAATTGATTGTTTTTCTATCCAAAGATGTGCCCACAAGCTATTTTCTCACCGAAGTTGCCCAACAACCATGCCAGTGGGTTGTTTTTCCTAACAAATATGTGCCAATGGGTTGTTATGTCACTAAAAATTCCCAACGACTATGTGAACGGGATGTTTTGCTTACCGAATGTGCCTAGCGAACTTGGCAACTAGTCATTTTCACACCAAAGGTACCTAGCAACGATGGGCAATTTACTCTCTGAATGTACACAGCAACTATGTCATTAGGTTGTTTTCCTCACCGAAGGTGCCCAGTAACCAGCCAACTAGTTGTTTTCTCACTAAAGGTGCCCAATTATCATGCCAATGGGCAAATTTCTTGGTAAAAGTACCTAGCAACTGTGAATGGGTTGTTTTTCTCACCAAAGGTGCCCAACAACTATTTCAACTAGTGTTTTCTCACCAAAGGTGCCTACCAATAGTGTAAATAGGCAATTTTCTCAGTGAAAGTACCTAAAGATTATCTCAACGGGTTGTTTTACTCACTGAAGGTGCCTAGCGATTATGCCAACATATTGTTTTTTGCATTTAGGGTTCCCAATGACCATGCCAACTAGTTGTTTTCACATCGTGGCTGCCTAGAGATCGTTACAATTGGTTTTTTACTTGCCGAAAGTGCCTAGCGACCATGTCAACAGGTTGCTTTGCTCACCTAAAGTGCTCAGTGACCATGCCAATTAGTTGTTTTCCTCACCAAAGGTGCCTAGGAACCATGCCAACTGGTTGTTTTCTCACCTAAGTTGGACAATGATCGTTATAATAGAATCTTTTCTTGCCAAAAGTGCCCAACAATTGTGTTAACATGTTGTTTTGTTCGCTGAAAGTACCCATTGACTATGACAACTAGTTGTTTTTCCAACCAAAGGTGCCCAGCAACCATCCTTGGGGGTTGTTTTGCCTACCAAATATCCACCAATGGGTTATTTTCTTAATGAAAGTGCCCAACTACCGGGTGAGTGAGTTATTTTTCTCACCATTGGTACCCTACCACCATGTCAACTAGTTGTTTTCTCACGAAAGGTGCATAGCAATAGTGCCAATGTGCAATTTTCTCAGTGAAGGTGCCCAACGATTATGTTGACTGGTTGTTTTCCTTACAAAAGGTGCCCAGCGATCATGACAACGGAATGTTTTGCTCACCCAAGGCGTCCAATGACCATGCCAAATATTTTTCTCATCGAAACTGCTTAGTTACCATTACAATGGGTTATTTACTCATCAAAAATGCATATTATGGAAAATCATTAGGTATGAATATGTTAGATACCTGTAACTAGATTGTTAAAATAGATACCTTAGTAAACATGTTTTTTTTTACCGTCATACAAAGAAAATATTTTGTTTCGAATGAACAAGATATTAAGGAATTATCCATGCGTTAAATTTGTTTAGAATTTAGTGTTAATTTGAGTGTTTAGTGTGTATTTAGATTTTAATTGTGCTAGTTTATGTGTTTAAGTGCTTTTATGGGTTAATATGAGTCTTTGAGCTTAGTTATTATATTTTTGATGTGTTTATTAGTGTTTCATGGTAAGCTATGAAGAACAAAAAAGTTGCGAGGAATTTCTGGCTAAAGACATAGCCCAAGATCGTGGCACAAAAAGTCACGATTGTGACAGAGAGACATGAGCTAGCAGCAGCTAGGAGAGCTTTCATTCAGGCCATGATCTTGCACATTAGGCCACGATTGCGTCAGAAAGGTTTAGGCACTGACCTAGATCATGGCAGGAAGGGCGATGATCATGGCCTACGTCAAGCTGAAGCAAAAACTCGAATTTCACAAGTTATTTAGATCATTTCAACCTCAACTTTAACCTAAAGCGTCCAAATTATAAATACGTGTTTGAACCCAAGTCATCTATATTATTTAGTGATATTTTCATAGTTCTTGTTGTGCTTTTTGGCTCTTTTTGTTGGATATTGTGCTTAATTTAACTTAAGAGTGCTTGTTTTGAATTAATATAGTTTGAGGGTACAATTGTCACAATTAGTTAGTAATTGCATTCACTTGGTTTATAGGATAATTGATATTGCAAACTATTGCTTTTCATTGCAGGACACTCAAGAAGTGGAGCCAAGAGTGAGGACCAAGAAATTGTTGAGCCATAGGATCAAGAAAGAATACATTGCGGGATAAGTTAGCCACGGTGAACTAAATACTTTGCCGCAACGAAGCCTTAAAATCAGTAGCTCAAACCTTTCGAGAAAAGTTAGGTATGGTGAACTCATTACTTCGTTGCGGCAAAAACTTTGAAGAAACAACCTTAAACCTGAACTACTTTTGGAAATTTCACTTACCCATGCATTTGAACTGACCCGAATACTAATTAAAAAATCTATTTTGTCCTAAAAGGAGGGAGGCAGTAGGAGAGAGGGAGAGATAGTTTTTCTTTCATTTTCTTTCAAAAACGGGAAATCTTTTCTATACTACCACTGCCAAATCCTCTAGTATGGGTGACTTAGATTCATTCCGAGTTGTGAAGCTTCCGAGTGCTATGCATGGCTAGGCGTTTCTTTACCTCTTGAAACTGCAGCAATGGCTGGAGTTCAAATGGCTTAAAAGGGGAGTAGTTTAATCCATGGTTCAGCTATGAATTTATAACATACTAGGTCTAGGATTTATAATTTTTGGTTGAGCTATTTGATTATAGTTTTAATCAAATGCTTGATATTCATTGTGTGTAGGATGGATTGGTTTATGTAGAACTTTGATCTTAAATGTATGAGGTTTCGTATATGTCTATTTGTAATCTTTTTGATTCTCTCTTATCTGGCATGGTTATGTTTGATGTTGAGATGAATTTAGATTCCATTTCACCCCTTGCAATTGTTAATCCTACTACACATACTAAGAGCATTCAACAGGATTTTGAAAAAATGGAGTCTTATTGATTAAGATCCTGGACTTGAAGAGTACTTTAATGTTTACCATTTTGAAGCATAGTGGTTCCCACTCTCACTTAAATCAATTTCGAACTATGATGGCCAAAGCTCACTTTTAAGAGGACTCTATCACTGTTTAACCTCTTGTGTTTTTCATTCTTCTATTTTTATATCCCTAAAATCCAAAAACATTCGTTTTACATTCAAATTAGTTCAATTAATGAGTTTAAAAGTCAAAACCCCCTATTTCTCCAATTAGTTTGCATAGCATGGCATATAGGTTAACTTAGGTCCAATCATTTAGGTTCCAATTAAGTGAACGACCTAGGGTTGCATCCTATAGTGCAATTCTTGGATTATTTTGATTCAACCTCCAAGGATTTAACGAACAAGGTAAGAATCAAATGGTGTCATTGCCAGGGAACCAATCAATTGGTTCTCTAGGTTAATTTTCTATCATTTTACTACTAAGTGGGGTTAAGAGTCTCTAAATTGCATTCTAAATAGTTTAGTGTCACACTTGTTAATAGTATAGGTTTTCATTTTGCTTAGAAACTAAATTTTTGGAAATACAAACAAAATACTGATTTTCTTCTTTTCTTTGTACTTAGCATTTTACATCTACATTGTTCAGAGCTCTGTTTACTGCCTTCTATGAAAGTTCGTCATAGCCAACTATTTACTTCGTCGCGACCAACTTGCAGGATTTTACTAAGATTCCTATGGAGTCATTTACGCTGCGGCCAACTTTCCTACTCATTTTTTAATATTCTTTACCTGTGCATATATATTTTTACATACCCATACACACTTGCACCCATCACATCTCATTTTTTTCCTAAATTTGTGAACTTGCAAGTCAATTTTCTTTATTTTCTTTTCTTTTAAATTTTTCCTTTTCATGCCCTAAAAAAACAAAATCCTATCCTTACCTTGAAATTGAGAAAAGTTTAAGAAAATTTAGGAAGGAAAAGTGTGTAGGAGAGATATGTAAGGTAGTGGAGTCTAGCCTGTCAAGCAGGGGAGATAATGGCTGAAAATCTAGTTAATCAACAAAACCAAAATCTTGATGCTAGCCAACCTAAGAATGGTGATAATGGAGGTAATAGAGAGCAGGAGAGAATTGGTGAGAATAATGGCAACCTTAGAAGGGGAACCATTAGGGAAGCTACTACCTCTTATATGAATTATGATCCTTTTGCCACTATTTGCCCTAATTTTGATGTAAATTTTGAGATAAAGGATTGCTTATTATCTCTCTCCCTATATTTCATGGTTTGAAAGGGGAAGATCCCTACATTCACCTACATTCGCTATTTATGATGCCAGAGCATAAAACCAGTGAGCACTTCTCTGGATCAAGTGTTGTGGAAAGTTTTTCATCTATCACTGGAGGGTAAAGCAAGGGAGTGGTACATAAGTCTTCCGATACATATGGCAAATGCCTATCATAGCTGGGGAAATTTGAGGAATGCATACTTGGAAAAACATTTTCTTGCCTCCAAAACTTCATCAGTGAGAAAGGAAATCTACTATACTCGACAAGACTTCTATGAGTCTCTCTATGATCATTGGAACCATTCCCAGGATCTATTGTCAAGATGCCCTCACCATCAAATGTCGGACGAGTAGTTGGTGCAATACTTTTATTATGGGCTAAAGAGTCAAGACAAGGGTATGTTAGATGAAGCCTTAAGAGGTTCACTGATAGACCTCACCACTTAAGAGGTTTAGGATCTGATTAAGAAAATGGCTCTGAATCACCACCAGTATAGTGCTAGAGACACTAGAGGAATACATAAGTTGGAAGTTCAACAGTACACTCTAGAAGAATGGAAAGTCTTAAGACTAAGGTAGATTCTTGGGAGAATAAAATGATTACTCAACTAGCCCTCATTACTGCAGAGTTGAAAAATATGAGTGTCCATCATCCACAAACCTTTATGGATCTTATTGTACCTAGTTGCGAAACTTATGGTTCCATGATGCACATTGCTAGTATCTGCCCTAATTGATATCAAGATCTATCTGTTGTATATCAGGGTCGGCCAAATTAGAAATGGGACCCCTATTTTAATACATATAACGAGGGATGGAAATCAAACCCTCAATTTAGTTAGAGAAATGAAGAGAGCTGACCTCCAAACAATTTCAGCGAGGTAGAGGGGCTAGTCCATCCACTAAGTAGTTCTAAAACCAACAGCAAGCTTTAATTGTTCCACAAAGGGAAGACACCAATCAATTCTTGCATAATATGATGACGTTGATGACAAAGGAGAGGACTTTTAATGAAAGCCAATTCAATTCTTTATTTTCTTAGATTCAACAAGACTCTTCCAAGAGTGCTGTTAGATTCAACACCTTAGAGAAAAGAATGGAGCAATGCGAGACAAAGACTGAAACATCAACTCCTTTATCACTCAGTTATTTGATAACATGAGTGAGTAACAAGCTAGGAACAGTGGTACTATTCCCTCAAACATTGTTATAAACCCTAAGGGTTTGAATGCCATCACTCTTTGAAGTGGGAAGCAAGTAAAGTTCCATGATGCAGATGAGGAAGTAGTTGAGTAGGAGATTGAATATGATGAGTTGTCTCCCATACTTGCAAAGATGAAGAATTCTGAAATCTCTAAGGAGAAAGCATTACTAGCTGAAAAGAAGTCCACGTTTCTGAATAGCGAAGGAACAAATGTTGAGGGCAACGATGAACAAACAATAGCATGGAAGCATGTTGAGTCAAGTGAGTATGGAGCTAATAGCACCAATGGTAAAGAGATAAATCTTAAAGATCTTCCTTTTCCTAATTCTTATTTGATGAGTAAAGAATGACTAAAACTAAGTATGAAAAGGATATTATTGATTTGTTTAGTAGAGTGGAAGTCAATATTCCTTTGCTTGATCTTGTGAAGCGGGTTCCTGCTTATGCCAAGTACCTTAAAGACCTATGTATATATAAGAGGAAGTTTGGGCCAAATGAAAAAGTTCGAGTAAGATCAAATATGTATACCCTATTTAAACCTCAAATCCCTGTGAAATGCCAGGACCCTAGATCCTTTACTATCCCTTGTACTTTAGGTAAAGTTACTATAGGGGGAGCTTTGTTAGATCTAGGGGCAGCTATTAATGTTATGACTAAGTTAGTTTACACTTCATTAGGAGTTAAGACTCTAAACTCTACCACATTAGTACTCCAATTAGCTGATAGGTCTATTAGGTATCCTAAGGGTATCATAGAGGATATTTTGGTCCAAGTTAAAGGTTTAGTTTTTCCTACTAATTTTTATATGCTTGATATGTCTTCTGAACATGCTCATAACACCATACTGATTCTTGGTAGACCTTTCTTAAGGACTGCTAATACCATGATTAATATGAAAGAACGCACTATCGTAATGGAAGTAGGTGACCAAAAAGTTTGTTTCAACATGTATGAAGTAATGAAGCATCCATAAAAAGATTACTCACTTTTAGGTGTTAACACAATTGATATTGCCATTGATTATGCTTTCTCTAAATTTGAACTGTGAGATGATTCATTTTACTCTGAACTGGATTCACCTAATTCTATTGTTAGTGATGACCCCCTTTGGGAAAGGTTTTCTGTTAATGTTTCAGGTGATTCTGGCATTGAGGAGGCTAACACTGATGTAGAAATTGATGAAGTTGTTTCGCTATAGCAAAAATCTCAGATTAAAGGTTTAACTCTTGGAATCGATGAAGATTGTAAAGTTGATCGCATGGAACTTTGACTACTATTGGTTGAAGGAAAAGGAAGAAATCTGTTCTCTTTTGAACTTTATGAATTAATCCCTTCTGTTGTGAAACCTCATGAAATCGAATTGAAACCCCTACACTCTACTTTAAAGTATGCTTTCCTTGAGTCTAATGGGCAATTACTTATTATAATTGCCAATTCCTAGTCTAGTAGTGAAGAAGAGAGACTCCTTGCCGTTTTAAGAGAGCATAAGAGGGCTATAGGGTGGACTTTAGCGGACATACCCGGGATTAGTGCAAATATTTGCACACATAAGATTCTACTGAGTAAGGTTTCTAAACCTGTGAGACGGCCCCAAAGGATATTAAACCCACTTATCCTAGATGTGGTTAAGAAATAAATCACCAAACTTTTGAGTATTAGGATCATCTATCCCTATATCTGATAGCGAGTGGGTTAGTCCAGTTCATATAGTGGCTAAAAAAATTGGGGTCACTGTGGTTAGAAATGATAGGATGAGCTTATTCCTATACGAGTACAAAATTTTTGGCATGTATGCATAGACTATAAAAGATTAAATGATGACACACGAAAAGATCATTTCCCTCTTCCTTTTATTGACCAGATGCTAGAGCGACTTGCAGGCAAATCTCATTACTATTTTCTGGATGGTTTCTCTGGTATTTTCAAGTACCTATTACACCAGATGTCCAAGATAAAACCACTTTTACTTGTCCTTTTGGTACCTTCTCTTATCGAATGATGCCTTTTGGATTATGTAATGCTCTGGGGACTTTCCAGCATTGTAGGATGGATACTTTTTGTGAATTTTTTGAAGAATGCATGGAAGTCCTTATGGATGATTTCACTATTTATAGCGGTTCTTTTGATAATTGCCTTGCTAGTCTTAACAAAGTTTTGAAATGATGCATTGAGAAGAATTTGATTTTAAACTTTGAAAAATGTCATTTCATGGTCAATGAGGGCATTATGCTAGGTCATTTGATTTCTTGCAAGTGAATTGAGGTTGATAAAGCAAAGATTGAGGTAATATCTTCATTGCCTTATCATGTCTACGTTAAAGATATAAGATCATTTTAAATGGAGTTATGAACTAACCATTAAATGGTGTAATGGTCATCTTTTAATGTTAGCATGTAACCTATTAGCATTCATTCGATTCAAGAAGAAAGATGTACATTGGATGGACCATCTTCCTTTTTTCTTCTTACAAAAACTGAAATTGGTAACTTAATTTTAGGTTATGGTTTTTTCATATAACCATTTTAAAGATAAATGAAGAGAGTCTGATTTATTGGTTGCTTTATGATTGATTAATGAAAGAAGTGATGCATTGGATGCCTCTCTCTTCTTCCATTCCATGCATAACCGAATTTTCTAGTGTAAGAAAGACTTGTTACAAGTTTTTAGTCTCTCTCTCCTTTCATGTAAAGGTGAATCGAAATTAACAAGTGAGAGAATCTCATTCTTGGTTCATCTTCTTGTAAGAAAATCTCCTCCAAACATTTCTTCTCCTTTCCCGCCAAAGGATTTTGTTAACCTAGTTATCCTTGAAGAACAAGAGGTAAGTCAAATTGGTTGAGGATACAAAAACAAGGAGAAGATAGATTGCTAAAGGAAAAGATTCAAAAGCAAAGGATTTGGATACAACAAGAAGGATAGGATAACACAGCGAGGATTTAAAGCTGTAGCATAGGAGTAGGTAATACTCTTCATCTTGTTTATATTTGTTATTATCCTTATACCATATCATGTATGGATTGGCATGATGATTTGGATTTTTTTCTTCCACTGGAAAAATGATTTCTTCAAAGTTTTGAAATCTACAATTTCTCCAAATATATCATGCTTTCTTTTTCCAATCCAACATTAGAGATAGAGCGAAGGCTTGGTATCATTCACTGAGCCCCGCTAACATCATAACATAGGAGCAGATTGTGCGTGCCCTTCTAGATAAGTACTTCCCATTGACAAAGACAATGAAGATAATAAAGGAAATCACTAATTTCCAATAAGGTGATAAGGATTCAATTTATGAAGCATGGGAGATATACAAGGATTTGTAAAGGAAGTGTCCACACCACAACCTACTGAAGGAGCGAACCCACCTACTAGAGGCACCATAGAGGCAGCGTCAGGAGGATCATTAATATGGAAAACTGTTGAAGAAGCAGAGGAGCTAATTGCAGAGATGGCGAGCAATAGTTGTTTATGGAATAGTGAGCGAGGAAAGCAAACTGCTACATTTAGAGAGCATACAGGAATTGTCGCGGTCGATTAGATGATAGAGATGCAAGAAACAAACAACAAATTGATGAGACAACTAAATAGCATGAGGGCATCCTCCTCAACTCAAGTGAAGGCTGCACATTTGAATTATGGGCTATACAGCCGGTTGGATCATGATACCGTAGACTGGTATCTCATGAAAGAAGATAATCGAGGGCAAGTGAACTATATCAGGGTGAAATTTGGACAAGGAGTCCCTACTCCAACACTTACAACCCCAAGTGGAAGAATCACCCTAATTTCTCCTAGTTGAACAACAACAATGGAGAACAGTTTACCCCTCAAAGGCAATCGAGCTTCTAGCAAGGTAAAGCAAGCTCGATGGAGTCAAAGTTGGACAGGATTTTAGACAAGATAGGAGGTATGGAGGAGGCACATGGCATAAGATTTGAGGTCATTGGTGTAACATACTACTTCAATAGAGCATATTCTACTATCTCATACCTATTGTGGATATCGAGCTCATTAATCACAGAGCCAGGCTCTACGTGTAGATTTTTGGGCTTTAAACTCTTTCAGACTGGTCACTCTGGTTACAATGCCTTTTTCTGATCATGCATATTAAAGTGATGCATCAAATCACAAAATATGCCAACAGTATCATTTATTCATAAAGCACAGTCAGATTCACATATTCATCGGACCTAAATCTAGCATCCAACTTTTCATTGAGTTTACAGATATCTTTTAGATTCATATGCAAATAGAACACTCCTAATACATTCCAAAATAACAAAGTCCTCAGACTATTAAAGTTTAGAATTATCATAAGCAAATCATTTACAGTTCAATAACTAGGAGTTAAGCGAAAAATTGAGCATGCTATGATGTTGTTAGGATCTCATATAGGCCTTTATGACCTAGCCTGTAAATTGGACCTTATGAGCCTCTAAAATATCCTTTATACCATGATCAATACCTCCTTTTAAGTGATGTTAGAACCAACTAATAATAGTGTACTTTATTATAATGTATTTAAGCTTGAATAAGGATCGAATTAAACCTAATTAGATGTTGAATAATTTAGTTGAAATGAATGATTGATGACCTTAGAATAATTAAGTTATTTTGAGGTGTAAACCTAAGAGCAAACAAGACATAACTAAGTGATAATGTTTGAATGATTATTAATTATGAGTAAGGAAATATACCTGGGGTCATTGAGTGTGCATTGAATATGGCACATACATATGTCCATAATTGAATATGTATTTGAATGATCAACTTTGTAATATGAATTATATGTGAATTGTATGATTTTAGACACTTGAGATGAATGCCATCATTTTGACATTGTCGGTCCATCTAGGCAATAGCTTAATCTAGAGCATACTGTGAGTAACCTAGATGTTCTCACTAAGATTGATATTTTTCTGTTTAACTCCTAGTTATTGAACTGTAAATGATTTGATTATGATAATTTCGAACTTTGATAGTCTGAGGAGTTTGTTATTTAGGAATGTATTGGGAGTGTTCTATTTATATATGAATCTAAAAAATATTCGTATACTCAACAAAAAATTGAATGTTGGACTCAGGTCTAATGAATATGTGAATCTAACTGTGTTTCATTAATAAATGATATTGTTGGCATATTTTGTGATTTGATGCATCACATTAATATGCATGATCAGATAAAGGTGTTGTGACCGAAGTGACCAATCTAAAAGTGCTTAAAGCTTAGAAATCTGCACGTAGATCCTGACTCCTCGATTAATGAGCCCAGTATCCATAATAGGTACGAAACATTATCAAGATAAGCCCGATATCCACAAGAGAATGGGACAGTGAAAGGCGCACGGTCAAAATAAATAAAAACAAAAGTGAGTCTCATATATATCTGCATTTGTATATATACATGATTGTGAATTCATTTAAGAAATTGTGATGATGAAGTGATATGCCATATATGTGTATTTATGGATAATATGATTGATTAGGATAAATTTTCAAATTATGCTTTAAAAAAGTATATGAAATGTGTGACATTCATTATGTCATATTGAGATAAGGAATGTTGTGAATTTTGTTATATGTGAGACATTTGTGTTTTTGATATTAGTGAGCTTATCAATGATGGTTCACTTATTGAGTTCGCAAAACTCATCAAATTTGCAGCGTGGCTTTTCAAGTACAAAAGAGGAGAGCTAGTTCTTAAGAAACTCTAGAGGAATATTTTCGAGATTAAGAAATGGCTCAAAGGTCAATCAACTCATATCTGAGGAGATTGTGTTATGTAGAACCTTTTATAAAAAAAAAATAGAAAACTATCATATAATTTTGACAATGTAAATATTTGTGTATCTGAAAATGAACTACTATAATGTAAATTATGTAAGTAAATGAAATGAGGAGTTGAGTTTTTAAATATTACATTATTCTGTATGATGCCATATAAGTGAAAGTTGTTGCTCTAACATGTCATTGTTATAGGGTATGTTCTTGAATGTCCTTTGGATGTTTAGGTATATACTCTATGGTAGTAGGGTGTTGCACAACCCATCACAACATAACACGATTCATCATTTTCAAATACGTAAATTCCATATTCAAAAATAACAAAAAAGTATCAAAGCAATAAAATAGTGAATATCGAAATGGGCTATCAATTTTTAGTAAGGAAGACAAGTTCAAAAGACAAAGATAAAAGAGTTAAATAATAGCAACATAGATTAAAAAAGAAATGACAAACAAAATAAACTCTTAAATGAGAAAGCCAGTGGTGGATCTCCTCCTAGCTTAGAATTTTGGTGTTGGTTCTTAGCTTTTGCTTTTTGTCTACTCCTCACCCAATAGCTTCCTGTTATATTCTTCTTATTTTTCCCTACATTAGCTCTCTTGTTTTTGTCTCTATCTCTCTACGTCATCTCTCCCTCTATTCTTTTTTGTTCCAGCCGAATCTATCTCCAGTGTGAGTGAAGATTCAATAATGAGTATATCCCTAACCCTTTCAGTTCAACCCCCCTTTTACCTCTCATTCCGTTTCCATTTATAGTGCGATATTAGGTTTAAGGTTGTGGGGTTGTTACACCATCAACCTGTGCATGTAAGAATTAAGTGAATCTAATGGAGTAATCACATGTGTGACAAGTTGAGTCATCCTTATAAAGGCACTTATCACGGTGGTGATAAGTTGAGTCACCACCGTGACTAACACCTCCACCTTGACTAACACTTGACGATGGTGACACTTATAACCATTTTTCTTCCTTTTTATTTCTCATTTCATGCAAAATTTTCATGACTTTCCCTTCAACCTTCATAAAAAATTCACAAAATAATCCAATTAAAATTCATTCAACATCCACACCAATTTCAATCGATCCACCTCACATTTAGATCAGAACATACAGATGTATAACCAAAATTAAGATATGAAGGCAATTAAAAGCAATAGAAACTATACATAAAAATTGCCCACACTTAAACTATGCTTGTCCTCAAGCATATTAAAGAACACCAGACTATAAAGGAACAAATAATAAAAACAACAATTTTCCTAAATAATAGTCAAAGATATCAACGATCATTTTAGTAAACACAACCTAAGAACTTAAAACTCACAATACTCCATGAACAAACTATTTGTCTCATATTTAGCCTAAATCAATAAGCACCTCAATTCAAAGAACCCTTAATAAGTATGATAGATACTCATTCGACTCTCCATTTTATCCAACAGTCAAAGGTAGGGTATATTCACCCATTATTCATTTCATGTAAGGCATCTACCATAAGATTGCTTACTAATCCAATCTCCACTACTCATATCAAACACAAGGTCTTTATTTTGGTTGTAATGGGGTAGGGCTAAGGGTAGGAAAAAGGAAAATTTTATTTTAAAACCACATCACAATTTTAGCATTTAAAATAACACAAAACAATGAACTATAAAACACTCAAATTCTTTCCTCTCTTTTAACAAAATTAACACTACCTTTTTTTAACTTATTTATTCTTCTTTTCGTTTTCTGGTCATCTTCTCTTCTTTTCTTTCCTTTTCTATTTTTTTCTTTTATTTTTATCTTTTTTATGATTTTTTCTTCTTTATTTATTTATAACAAGATCAAGTTTAGAAGAGAAAAAATGTAGAGGAGAGATACAAGTTATTACAACCCTACATATTCATAACTCAAAAGCTAATTATATATTATGATTCCCCTACACTTTTTCAAAAGTTATTCCCTAAACCAATCATATACATTCAAATTCTCAACTTTTCTTATGGTAGGTACAACAAAGAGGATAAATAATAAGCTCAAGCCTTATATTTTTTGGGTTTAAAGAAAGAAAAGGTTTCATTTTAAGCTCAAAGTGGGTTCATTAAAGGTAACATCATGGTGTCATTTTAAGTAAAAGTGCTAAATCCTAATTGCCTTCATCAACTAGTATTTGCAAGCAAGTTCTAGAGTTTCTCAATCATGAAAGAACACTCTCAATAAAGAATACTTAAATTTGGTGTTTAATATTTCAAAAAGGCTCAAATTCTTACCAAATGAAAGGTGTCATTCATCCATCATAACATGCTAATGTCCTTCTAGAAATCCAAGTCAATTAGTTTAAGTATGCAAGTATACTCATTCACTCATATTATGCATTTCTAATTCCGATCCAGTTTATGTCATGACAATGCATCTCTAACTACTAAATGGGAAAACAAACACAGAACACACAAATAATAATTTTTTTAATTAGTACTACCCCTACACTTAAACATCACATTGCTACTAATTTGATATAAAAAGTAAAAGAGGGATCTAAAACACAAAATAGCACAAATAAGGACAAGTTTTCTGCCCCCTGAAATTTTTTTCCATTAACTTAAGCATAATAGCTTATGGAATAAATGCATGAGAGGAAATTGAGGGTAT
>JANZXR010000171.1:29038077-29062382 GCA_027575705.1 Erythroxylum echinodendron
TGTCTTAAGTTTCTAATAACATCAATTTATTTAGATTGGTTCAGTGTTCTGCGAGTTATGTTCGAAATTCTAAAACTGTTCTCAAGCAATGACAGCACTCAGTACTCAACTTCAAACCAAATTTAGCCTTAGAGATAGAATTCAAATTCGACTCCTTCATAAACATTGTATCTGTATGTCTCTAGTTCAATTGAAATTAAAAATAATCCAATTTGGATATCAACAAATTAAGATATGGACAAAATACAGATGCATGTTCAGTGAAAACACTCCATCTAACATATTCCAACACACTTCATCATCAACCTTCAATAAATCATGATCAAGAAATTACTAACCAAGCCTTTTAACAGAAAAGTTAGTAAGACATCATTAATCATTTTTCACGTTTTATACTTCTACTAATTCGGACTCTAAGGTCTTCAAAATCAGGAAATAATATAAGGTTCCTGCATAGGGGTCTATCACAGGTAGTACTGAGGAAATAGACATAACTAGAACTCTAGTCACTATTTTCTTAAGGCACTTTCAAAGAGGTCAAGTTAATACCTATATATAAAATTTTCATTCTTTGAGTTTCTTCAAAGTCGTGTTCTAAGGATATGAAAAATAGGTCGAAAGAGAAAGATGAAATTGAAATTAGAATTTCAACTTACCTTGATAACTTCTTTCCATCTCCTCTTCTCCTTCCCTTTTGCTCTCCTTCTTTTTTCATTTTCGTTTTTCTCCCTCTTCTAACCTTATAGCCGATCTTCACTCTCACTTTTGTTGCCTTTTTTGTCCATTTTATCTGGAAAATTCAAAGAAACCCAAACTAATCCGTGTCACCATTTCATTGGTCCTTGTATCACCATTCTATTGGTACATATGTTATCCTTCTATTGTTCGTTATGTTACCATTATATTGGTCCATGTGTCACTTACTTTTGTCTCCATATGTAACTCATTTAATTCTCCATATGTTACTACTTATAAGCCTACACATGTCACCAATTGTAAGGCTACACATGGCGCTAATTATAAGGCTACATATGTCATCATTTGTAAAGCTACACATGTCACCATTCTATTGCTCCACATGTCACAAGTCTAAGGTTCCATTTGGCATAGTGTTAAAGGGCCACTTGTCGTAGTTATACTTAAACCACTTGTCATTCATTTAACTGAGCCATTTGTCTCTTATTCACAATGCCACATGTCACTATTTCATAGACCTAATCAACCTAAATTCCCATGTATCAATTTGTCTTGCTCTTTAACATTTTTCTTAGACTAGATGCATATGTCACCTTATCAATTACTCAATTGTAACAATAAATTCCCAATTCATAAATTATAATCCATCAATTCATGTTATTGTTAAATTACAATGCAAAACATTGGAAATGCCATTCATATCACATTCATTTTTGTTCCATACCCCAGAGTATGTCAATTGAGTGCATATACTATCTTGCAATGTTTTCTAAATCATGATTCATATGTGTACATGAATATTATGCATGTAAATGAAATGCACCTCGTAAATTTTTAAATGAAATAACTTATGTAACTCAATCTAACAGTTTAATATCTTAACAATTTTTAGGAGGCAGGATATTAGAACTCTCCCCCCTTAAGAAATTTCTTCCTCGAAATTCTTACTTGATTAATCGAAAATTTGGGGAAAATGGTGTCTCATGTTTTCCATGGTCTCTTAAATAGCCTCTTCTCTTGAATGATTTCTCACATAACTTTTACTAGAGGAATTACTCAATTCCTCAAACTCTTAAACTTTTAAACTTCTTAGTATGATATCCAACTATTTTTACTGGTTTCTCCATATAACTCAAATTACTTGTAATCTTAACTTCCTAAGCTGGTAACATATGCTTCAATATATTATCCATATAACGAAAATGTACATTTATAAGCCAAATATTGATATTAAACGCTAATTTATACAAATTATCATTAAAATTGCACATTAGTACAATTCATTACTACAACCAATATAAATGTTAATCAATACCAATTATTCATGTTGTCATGTCGTATTTCTTATTTATGGCTGCTAAGTTTCCTTTCTATGTTAAGCTTGCACATTTTCTGTGGGCATGGATATCGAGTGCTGTGAATATCTGAAGATATCAAACTATGGATACCAAAGGTATCAAATTGTGGCTACCCGAAGGTATCAAAATCACACTTGCATAATCATACTGTACATATATAAGTAATGAATATGCATACAAATCAGTTATGTACATGTGTGTGGTTATTGTATGTGTAGTAGAACTTTTGAAAATGTTAGCAATGATATATAACAAAAGAATATGTTTATGAAATTAAATGGTAGAAGATGTCGAACACTCTTGTATTAGGACGAAGAGGGCCTGAGGAATATTCATTACCCATAATTGATTTAAGATACGGTTGATAAGGTGAAAATGACCTGCAACTGGATTAAGGCAACTTAGGACTGACAAAAAGAGTTACACAAAACAACACAAGAGTGATATAGAGTGCCAAGTGGGAGACAAAGTATTTTTGAAAGTGTCACACTATGGAGAGGAGTGATGAGGTTTGATAATAGGGTAAGAGGAACTTTAGGTATAATGACCCTTACGAAATTACTGAGCTAGAGGGTCTATTGGCTTAGAGATTAGCATTATCACTAGAAAGAACTTAGATCTATAATGTATTTCATGTCAATATGCTTAGAAAATATAGGTCAATTCTGAAGCATAATGCTTTCAAAAATAAACCTCAAGTTGTACTTTGTAAGTCTCAAACTAAACTTTGCAAATGTCCACCAAATTCTGTTATAGAGCAGTCTATTATAAGAAAAGTAATCTGTAGATTGCAAATCTAACATAAATGTTTTTAATATGCAATTTCTATACAACTACATTCCATTTCTCATACCTTAATTTTTTGTAGCACGAGCGACCTCAATTACATCTATTAATCATTAAATAATTTATAATATCAAGTACAGCAAGTATCTCAATTATGATATCCGATCATCTATAACAGGTAGATATAGTTGATCATCACACGTAATCATTGTGCAATAACAGCTTAACACTCTTTGTATGATAATACCATCCAATTCATGCACTTAAAGATCTCAGTATTATGTAGGACATATCCATTCATACAAAACAATCCGTATCTAACAATAGCACCAGACAAGACAATATATCAATGTTCATAACTCATATTTTTAATTCGAAAAAATAAGAGATCATATCTGTTCTGTTTCCAGTAATGCATTTTGCATGATGTATAATGCAAATTTCTTCTAACATTTCTCAGTTTTGGATTTCGAATTAACCAAAAACTTAACCCACAATATATATATGATACCTTACAACAACAAAATGTATATACAATCTCTATATTATGTTCAGCTCTTTATCCCCAAATATTATAATGATCTGACTCCAATATTCACCTTTGATGCGTTCAATATTCACTAATTACCAAAAATGGAACATTTGATCTTCGTGATATAATTCGGTGAAAGTCTTCATAAAAGAAGATTTCTCTCCAAAGTTACTTGTATTATTCATGAAATCTTTCTCACTCAACGATATTCATCATTACTTTTCAATCATTCATAATATTTTAACAAAATCAATTTCTCTCATATCTTACAGAATCAAAATATTCGATATACTAAAGCTCGGTGATGCAGCAAGCATGTATATTTTCTCTTATGCCTTGGTATGTATCATTAAGACCATTACACCTTATCTAGAGATTTTTTTTCAAAAGGTCACTAATTAATATCTGAAGCTAATGATACGGTGATCTCAATTGATTCTAGATAACATTTAGGTATCTTATGTCTATACAAAAATTACCTATCCTTAGTGGTTATCATTTCAATATATCCACATAAATCCACACTTCCATTGTGCTACTCTGAGTCGTCTCAAAATTTTTCCTATGGGGGCTAGGGATTAAGACCATTCAATATGTTATAGATCACTCCCTGTACAATATCCAAATATGTAATACTTATGTGCTCGGTATAATCATTCGTTAAGGTAACCACATTATCGGATGTGCATTCACAATAACTGGTCAACTTGACCTTGAAGACTTCCATATATATCGCTATCATTTATTTCATCTCTCAGTTATCATTTATTTCATCTTACATAAATATGTTCTAAATCACTTCAGAAATATAAAATGTGTAACCATCATAAAATTCTGATATGAGATTCAATGATATAACCTTATACTAAATCATAAGCTCTTAACATGATTGTTAAACAACCATTTCAGTTCCAAGTTAAACCTCTCAAAGTAGTAGAAATTTTGGTTTTCTTTCAACTTTATTTGTACATTTTAAATCTTATCATTTCCACTTGCATCTTAGTCAATCCACGAAAATGTATTCACATTAACATCAATTCAAATGTGTACGACCACAGCTTAAGACTAATGTCACATTTGATATTATAACCATGAATACAAATTCATTAAATCTAAGCCTAACATCCTAAACCATGTAAGATCTCCCATACCTATATAATAAATATTAAATCACATGATTGATACAACATTTTCACTTCCTTTTTTAACCTATTTTTGGTCTCTCCTAAATCAACTATGTTAAGGTATTAACTACTTTTCATTTTCTCACATCATTCTTCTCACTATTTCTAAAATTCCTAACTCTTAATATATGTTCATGCATGTGACCTATTTAAATGCAACTAAGACTGGGGATCAGTTGCCTGTGCATGCCTAATTGAACAATACTCTATAATAATGATAGTGCATGACATGTTTAAGATGCATGTAACTTGACGTATATTATGATAAATGCCCAAGTAAGATGCTAAACTTGGGCTCTGATACCAAAATGTAACATATCACTCCCATAGAGCATATACCTGAAATACTAAAGGATATTCAGGAACATACTTTACGAAAACAATACATTAAGATGGTTAAATCAATTCATTTTACATTTTAATTCATTGTACATAATATAAAACATTCCAATAATCATGTTGTTCCATTTTTATTCGATATAATTCTTGAAATAACATAATTAAGACATTTAAAGGTACAATTGATCCTGATACTGACCCATATCCAAATGTAGAAGTTACTTCAACTAGACTAGCTAGATTTCTCCTGAACCTGAAAAACAATGTCGTAATTTTGATGAGTTTGCAAACTTAGTGAGTGAACCATCATCGATGTGCTCACTCAAAATAGATATAAATATCACAAGTATATAACACAGTTCAATCAGTATTTTATATCACTTAAAATTAAATCTCATATATCACATCATTAAAAATTTAGTACCTGATCACAAAATACATCATATTCTAACAAGTTCGTTATGAACAAAAGCAATTCATATGATCATTTCAGGATAATATAATCATTCATTTCATCTCATTCATATCATCCACATATACATAAACATAGCATATCATTATGTCCACATAAGTCAGTCATTCTTTGCAAATATTCACATAGTACATGTAAAGATGTGGATGTAATGCACATGAGACTCCACTTTCATTTTTATTTCATTGTGATCAAGTGCTTATTAATTGGATCATATCCCTTGTGGATACCGGGCTTATTTAAGGTACTGACCCATATCCCTCATAGATACCGGGCTTATTTTAGTCACTAGCCCATATCCCTCGTGGATACCAGACTTATTTCAGGTGTTAACCCATACCCTTTGTAGATACCGAACTTATTTCAGGCACTAATACATATCCCTTGTAGATACCGAGCTTATTTCAGACCGGTCATTCCGGTCACAAATCCTTTATTTGATCATGCACATCAATGTATTGAAGTGCATCATCTTATATAATGTGCTATCAATCACTTTCATTGGGTGTGTACAGGCATTTATCACAATCATTAGATTAGAGTCCAACATTTAACTCATTTGAGTATCACTTATTCCATTCATATTCACATTCACAATTATCATCAGATTTTGTTCTTGCATTCAACAATAATGATAAGCATCACTTATTCAGTTAAATTCATATACAATGAGCACTTTCAATACAGTCCTGAACAATCATCTCCTCAAACAATTGATTTCTGGAATTATCATAATCAAACCAGTAGCAGTTTATTATGTAAAATTTTAAATGAGAGTAATTTAAGCATAGTAAGATGCATCTAAGTCAACTTACTACACATACAACTTAACACAGAAAAGCACATATAATTAAGTTGACATATCTAGGTTAACTAACAATATATTCTAGGTGAGCTATTACCTTGATGGTTCGGCAGCGTCTGTATGTTGTTGATCAACTTGTGCTTCTATATCATACAATACACACATATCCACACATTACTAAGTTGATCAATCATATGATTGTTTAACCATGCACATGTATAGGTATCATGTTCAATGCATGCTCAATTGATTATCTCGGGGATTTATCCCTAATCACATCACTTGACCATTAATATCATCATTTGTGTATGTTAAGCTTACGCTTTGGTTCATAAATTAAAGAAATTAGTTAATCTAGTATCATCAATCATATGTCTATCATATATTTAATCACTTTATCCATCATCCACTACATTCAATTCAAGCTTCAATCTAGTCTAAATGCATCATAGAAAACACCTTATGTTAGGTATGGCTTTCTAGAATATGTAAAAGCTTATAGTAAGTAAAAGAAGAAAATAAGGGGTGCACGATCGCCCTTCTCAGGACATATTTTCAGGTCAGTTTTGTTTGATCATTATGACCAAGAAAATGAGGTACAGCATCATATTCTTCTAAAAATTTTTTATTATATGTCTCAAGTTTCTAATGACATTAAATTTATTCAGATTGGTTCAGTATTCTGTAAGTTATGTCCTAATTACTAAAGACTATTCTCAAGCTATAACAACACCCAATACTCAAATTCAATCTAAATTTAGAAACCACTAAAGACAGAATTCAAATACGACTCCTCCATGGACATTGTAGCCATATGTCTCTAACTCAAAATAAATTAAAAATAACATAAATTGAATATCTAAAGGTTAAGATATGGACAAAGTATAGATGCATGTTTAGTGAAAACACTCCATCTAACATATTCTAGTATACTTCATAATCAACCTTCAATAAATCATTATATAGACATCTCTTAATGAAACCGTTTCACAGAAGAAATAATAAGACATCATTGACCATTTTTCATGTTTTATAAATCCACTAATTCATATTGTAATGTCCTCAAAATCAGGAAATAATACAAAGATCTTACACAGGGGTCTGTCATAGGCAGTATTGGGGAAACAGACATAACTTGACCTGTAGTCACTATTTTCTCCATCCATTTTTAGAGAGGTCAAGTTAAGACGTATATATACAACTTTAACTTTTTGAGATTCTTCAAATTCATGCTCTAAGGATATGAAAAATAGATTGAAAGAGAAAGATGAAGTTGAAACTAGAATTCCAACTTACCTTGATAACTTCTTTCTTTCTCCTCTTCTCTTCCACTTTTTCTCTCCTTCTCTTCTCATTTTCATTTTTCTCCCTCTTATAAACTTATGGCCGACCTTCACTCTCACTTCTATTGCCTTTTTCATCCATTTTCTCTAGAAAATTTAAAGAAAGTTAAATTAATTCATGTGTCAACATTCCATCGGTCCATGTGTCACCATTCTATTAGTACATATGTTATCCTTCTATTAGTCCATATGTTATCATTCTATTGGTCCATGTGTTACTTAATTTAGGCTCTACATGTAACTCATTTAAGCCTCACTATTTATAAGGCTACACATGTCACCAATTGTAATACTACACATGGCACCAATTATAAGGCTATATATGTCTTCATTTGTAAAGCTACACATATCACCATTCTATTACTCCATATGTCATAAGTCTAAGGTTCCATTTGTCACAATGCTAAAGGACCTCTTCTCGTAATTATACTCAAGCCACTTTTCATCCATTTAACTGAGCCATTTGTCACTTATTCCCAATGCCACATGTCACCATTTCATAGGCCTAACCAACCTAAATTCCCATGTATCAATTTGTCTTGTTCTTTAACATTTTTCTTTGACTAGATGCACATTTCACCTCATCAATTACTCAATTGTAGTGATAAATTCCCAATTCACTAATTATAATCCATCAATTCATGTTATTGGTAAATCAAAATGCAAAACATTGGGAATGCACATTCATATCACATTCATTTTTGTTCCATACCCTGAAATATGTCAATTGAGTGCATATACTATCTTGTAATGTTTTCTAAATCATGATCCATATATGTATACGAATATTATGCATGTGAATGAAATGCACCACGTAAATTCTTAAATGAAATACGTCATGTGATTTAATCTAACAGTTTAATCTCTTAATAATTTTTAGGAGGTAGGATATTACACTCTATCCCGATTTATTAAATAAAGGCTTAAAAATCACCAAATTAAATTGAAAAGTAAACGAAATTAACTGGGAGAAAAAATGGATTGATAAATCGAAGTGGGAAACTCTTGAGAATTAATTTCACTAATTTAATCTCTTATTGATGAAAAAGGGGAAATGATTGGATAGTTATCTTATTAAAATTATCTAAAATCAATTCAAATAACAAACTAATCTACAAGTTTATCATCCAAATTAATTGTTAAAGCTAACTAATAATTACCCACTTAACTTATTCTCTCGATCCTTTGTTTAATACTAAAATGATACAAAGTTTGTTCATACTATTACACCCATTTTGCTCAGAAACTATAGTAAAAATTAGACAACAACATAATCCCTCAATCGTTGACTAAAATAGGTACATTAATCATCAAGAAAAAGATATCATCCATCGCAGGAATAAAAAGATTCATCGTATTCAAATAGTTCAATCCCATCATGATCAATATAAGAGAAGTATTAAACTAATAAACCAAGTGAATAATCGCAATAAACTATCAAAAGCTAACAAAGTATGTGTCCATTAACCAACAGAGGAGTAAGTTCAGTAAAGCAATAAAGAAATAATAAATGGAATGAGCAAATGAGTGTTTGGATGAGGGAGTTGTAGTGATCTCCAATCACTCTCAAGCTTCCTGCATTAGCTCTCGCCTTTTGATTCTGCTTCGTTCTCACCCAAATGATCAACTGCCCACATATCTTAATTAAAGTCAGTGCCAAGGAGTATTCACAGGGGTGACTATGTTTCCGTTGCGAGGGATGGTGGTGTATTCACCACTGTGACTTAACTTGTCACGGCACTATCACCACTTTTCTTTTTTTTCTTCTCATGTAAAAGTTATGTGAACTTTATTTTTTCATACAAAATTCAAAAAAAATCTAATTAACATGCATGCAATATTCACACTATTTTCACTCAATTTATCTCTCATTTGGATCAAAACACAAGAATTTATAACCAAAATAAAGATATGAAAGCAAGAAAAGTTAATAGAAATTAGACCCAACGATTCCCCCACACTTAAACTATAATTGTCTATAAGAAAAATAAAGAAAACTAGACTATACAAGAACAAACAATGGAAACAACAATTTTCCCAAATAATAGTGAAAGATATCAACAATCATTTCAATAAACACAACCTAAGAACTTAAAACTCATAATAATCCATGAATAAGTTATTCTTTGCATATTTTGCCAAAATCAACAAGTACTTCAATTCAAAGAACCATCAACAAGTGTGATAGATACTCACTCCACTCTCTATCCTCTCAAGCATTCAAAGGTAGGATATATTCTCTCATAATGTAAGGCATCTACCATTGGCTTACTTACTAATCCAATCTCCACCACTCATATCGAACATAAACATCAATCCAAAGGTCTTTATTTTAGTTGTAATGGTGTCGGGTTAAGGGTAGGAAAAATGAAAAATCGCTGTTTAAAACTACAAAACTAATCGATCATTTAAAGTACTATAAATAATTGAGCATAAAATACTTTATTCTTTCCTTTCAAGTTAACAAGATTAGCACTCCCCTTTTTATGTCTCTCCTCTTCCTTTTCATTTTTTTGGCTATCTTCTCTTCCTTCCTTTCTTTTCTATTTTTTTATTTTCTTTTCTTTTCTTCTTTTTTATCTCTTCTTTTCTGTTATCTTTTTTAATTTTTTAAAACATGCAAAAGAAGAAAAATATAAAGGAGAGATAATTACTACAGCTATACCCATTCTTAATGCATTAGCCAACTATATCTTATGATTACCCCCGCACTTATTCAAAATATTATTCCTTAAACCTAATTACACACATTCAAATGCTCAACTTGCCTTATGGTAAGTACAACGAAGATGATAAATAATTAAAGTCAAGGCTCGTATTTTGGGTTTAAAGAAATAAAAGGTTTCATGATAAGCTCAAAGGGGGTCACTAATGGTAAAATTATGGTGGCTTTTTAAGCAAAAGGGGTAAATCCTAATTGCTTTTATCATTTCAATGTGTGTATAAGATTATGTGATCTCAACTAGGATTTACAAGCAAATTATAGAGGTCCATAATTGATTGAAACCAAGTTTTCTATATTATTTAGTGATATTTTCATAGTTTTTGTTATACTTTTCGGCCCTTTTTGTTAGATATTGTGCTTAATTTAGCTTAAGAGTACCTATTTTGAATTAATGTAGTTTGAGGATAAATTTGTCATAATTAGTTAGTAATTGTACTCACTTCGTTTCTAGCATAATTGATATTGCAAACTATTGCTTTTCATTGCCAGACACTCAAGAAGTAGAGCCAAAAGTGAAGACCAAGAAATTGCAAGTCACAAGATCAAGAAAGAAGACCTTTCGGTAAAAGTTAGCCACGACAAAACCTCCGAATTAGCAACCCAAACTGGAACCATTTTTGTAAATTTCACTTACCCATTCGTGTAAACAGACTCAAATACTGATTTAGAAACCCTATTTCTAGATAAGTGACAAAGGGACTCAAGGAGAGCAACATCCATCGATCCTCTATCATCTTTCTCTCTTTTAACCCTCATTTCTTCCATTTTTCTGCTGTCAAACCTCCACCATAGGTGGCTCATATTCATTCCTAGTTGTGAAGCTTCTGAGTGCAATGTATGGCTAGGCCTTTCTTTTCCTCTAGAAGGTGTAGCAATGGCTGGAGTTTAATGAGCTTAAAAGGGGAGTAGTTTAATCCATGGTTTAGCTATGAATTTATAAATTCCTAAGTATAGGATTTGTTATTTGTGGTTAGGCTACTTGATTATAGTTTTAATCAAGTGTTGGATATTCATTATATGTAGTTTGGATTGGTTTATATAGAACTTTGAGCTTAAATATATCAAGTTTCATATATGTCTATTTGTAATATTCTTGATTCTCTCTTATCATGCATGGTCATGTTTAATATTGAGTTGATTCTGGATTTCATTTGACCTATTGCATTGGATGATCCTACTACACGCACTAAGAGCACTAAACTGGATCTTAAGAAATGGAGTCCTATTGATTAAGATCCTGGACTTAAAGGGTACTTTAAGGTTTACCATTTTAAAGCTTAGTGATTTCTACTCACGCTAAAATCAATTTCAAACTATGATAGCCAAAGCTCACTTTTAAGAGGATTCTATCATTGTTTACTCTCCTGTTTTTCATCTTTCCATTTTCTATATCCCTAGAATCCAAAAATACAATTTACAATTCAATTTATTTCAATTAATTATTTCAAAAATCAAAACCCCCATTTTTCCCAATTAGCTTACATAATATGGCATATAGGTTAATTTAGGTCCATTCATTTTAAATTTCGATTAAGTGAATGATCCAGGGTTGCACCCTATAGTGCAATCCTTGGATTATTTTGATTTAACCTCTAAGGGCTTAATGACCAGGTTCGAATCAAATGTTAGGGAGCCGAGAAATTGGTTCTCTAGTTAACTTCTGCCATTTTGCTACTAAGTGGGGTTAAGAGTTTTTTTTTTAGATTGCATTCTAGATAGTTTAGCTTCTTACTTGACAATAGTATAGGTCTTCAGTTTGCATAGCATCAAAATTTTTGGAAATACAAACAAAGATACTAATTTTCTTCATTTTTCATCCTTAGAATTTTACATCTGCATAGTTCAAAGTCCTATTTGCTGCTTCCTGTGAACACTCACCGCAGCTAACATTCCTACTTAGCTTTGAAAATTTCTTTATTTGTGCATACATACTTTCACACACACCCAAACATTTGCATCCATCACATCTCATCTTTTTACTTGACTTTTGTGAGCTTGCAAGTCAATTTTGTTCACTTTTATTCTCTTTTGAATTTTTACCTTGCATGCCCCAAAAAACCAAACTCCTACCCTTCAACCCTGAAATTGAGAGCAGTCTGAGAAAAATTAGAAAGGAGAAGAAGTCTAGTCAGTCAAGTAGTGAGAGTGAATCATTAGCAGGTGAGATAGTGGATGAAAATCCAACTAATTTGCAAAACCTAACCTTAATGCTAACTAACCTAGGAATGGTGATAACGGAGGTAATATGGAGCAAGAGCGAGTTGGTGAGAACAATGGCAACCTTAGAAGGAGAACCATTAGGGAAGCTACTACCTTTGATGTGAGTTATGATCCTTTTACTATTTTTTGCCCTAATTTTGATGTGAATTTTAAGATTAAAGTATTTCTTATTAACTCTATTCCTAAATTTCAAGGTTTGAAAGGAGAAGATCCCTACATTCACTTATAGTAGTTGTCCATGATTTTCCAGAGCATGAAACCAGTGGGCAAACTAATAGGCGCTTTTCTAGATCAAGTGCTATATAAAGTCTTTCATCTATCCTTAGAGGGTAAGGCAAAGGAGTTGTACATGAGCCTTCTGAGACACATGGAGAATGCCTACCACAGTTGGGAAAATTTGAGAAAGACATTCTTGGAGAAGTACTTTCCTGCCTTTAGAACTTCATTAATGAGAAAGGAGATTTACTCTACACAACAAGACTTTGATGATTATTAGAACCATTTTTAGGATCTATTGTCAAGATGCCTTCACCATCGAATACTAGACAAGTAGTTGGTGCAGTACTTATATAATGGGTTAAAGAGTCAAGACAAGAGTATGTTGGATGCAGCCTCAGGAGGTTCACTGATAGATCTCACCACTGAAGAGGTTTAGGATCTGATTAAGAAAATGGCTCTGAATCACTAGCAGTACAGTGCTAGGGACACAAGAGGAGTACATGAGTTAGAAGGTTCAACATTTCACTCTAGAAGAATGGCAAGTCTTGACTCTAAGGTCAACTCTTTAGAGAGTAAAATGACTACTCAACTATTCCTCATTGCTGAAGGGATGAAAGATATAAGTGTGCATCATCCACCAACCCTATGCATCTTACTGCACCTAGTTACGAAACTTATGGTTTTGTGATGCATATTTCTAGTGCCTATCCCAATTGTTATGAAGAGGTATCTACTGTCTATCAGGGTCGGCTAAATCATAAGTGGGACCCTTATTCTAATACATATAATGAGGGATGGAAATCAAATCCTTGACTTGATTGGAGAAATAAAGAAAGTAGACCTTCAAACATATTGCAACAATGTGAAGGAGCTGGTCCATCTAGTAACTAGTTCTAAAATCAACAGTAAGCTTTAACCATTCCACAAAAGAAAGACACAAATAAACTCTTGCATAATATGATGGCATTAATGAAGGAGGAGAGGACTTCTAATGACAACCAGCTCAATTCCCTAGCTTCTTTAATTTAACATGACTCTTCTAAGAATGCCGGTAGATTCAATGCCTTAGAGAAAAGAATGGAGAAATGGGAGACAAAGACTAAAATCATCAACTCCTATGTTACTCAGCTATCCAATAACATAACCGAGCAACAAGCTAGAAGTAGTGGCACTATTCCCTTAAACATTGTTATAAACCCTAATGGTTTGAATGCCATCACTCTTCAAAGTAGGAAGCAAGTTAATTTTAGTGATGAGGATGAGGAAGTAGTTGAGGAGGAGATTGAATGTGATGAGTTGCCTCCCACACCTATAAGGGTAAAGAATTTTGAAAAATCTAAGGAGAAAGCATTATTAATTGAAAAGGAGTCCATATTTTTAAAAAGTAAAGGAACAAATTCTGAGAGCAACCATGAATAAGCAATAGCAAGGGAGAATGTTGAGTCAAGCAAGCATGGAGGCAATAAAACCAATGGTAAGGAGGTAAATCTTAAATATCTTCCTTTTAATAATTCATATTTGATGAACAAAAGAATGATTGAAACTAAGCATGAAAAAGACATTATCGATTTGTTTAGTAGAGTGGAAGTCAATATTCCTTTGCTTGATCTTATGAAATAGGTTCCTACTTATGCAAAATACCTTACAGACCTGTGTACCCATAAGAGCAAGTTTAGGTCAAATGAAAGAGTTCAAGTAAGCTCAAATGCGTTTGCCCTATTTAAACCTCAAATCCCTTTGAAATGCCAAGACCCTGGATCTTTTACTATCCCTTGAACTTTAGGTAAAGTTACTGTAAGGGAGCTTTGCTAGATCTAGTGGTAGCTATTAATGTCATGCCTAAGTCTGTTTACACTTTATTGGGAGTCAAGACTCTTAAGTCTACCACTGAGTTGCTCCAGTTGGTTGATAGGTCTATTAGGTGTCCTGAGGGCATTATAGAGGATATTTTGGTCCAGGTTAAGGATTTGGTTTTTCTTGTTAATTTTTATGTGCTTGACATGTCTTCTGAACTTGTCCTTGACAACATACTGATTCTTGGTAGACCTTTCTTAAGAACTGCTAACACCATGATTATCATGAAAGAAGGCACCATCATAATGGAAGTAGGTGATCACAAAGTTTGTTTTAATATGTATGAAGCAATGAAACATCCTTATGAAGATTACTCACTTTTGGGTGTTAATATGAATGATATTGCTGTTAATGGTGCTTGCTCTGAATTTGAACTACAAGATGATTCCTTTGGCTCTGAATTGTATTCACTTGATTCTACTGATGAGGAAGACAACATTTCTTCCTTTTCATCTCTTTATTCTTTTCCCTCCACTTGATCATGTGGAGGTGACATAATATGCCTTAACTGTATAGTATTTAATTGCAAAGTAATGGAATCATCTACTGACTCACATGTGAGTTCTATTCCTTCTATTGTCAGTTTCTGTTAATATTTCAGGTGATTTTGGCATCATACAGGTTGACACTAACGTGACAATTGATGAAGTTGTTTCACTGCAAAAAAAGTGTCTAAATGTAGATAACAAAGATGGTCCACTTTTAGCTATTCGACCTACTTATTTCATACAAAGGCACCTTGACTCTAAGGATTATTCGTAATCCCTTACATCTCCTAACTTCTCTATTTTTAATTCTTCTCATACCTCGAGATAATTTGATGATTTGTTGTCTAGTGATGATTCAAGTATGAAGAAGAATTTATCCAAGGTAGTTGCTACTATAGATCAACCTGAGGTTAGTTCAATGATTGGAATAAATGGAGATTGTAAAGCTGACAGCATGGTACCGAAACTATCATTAGTTGAAGGAAAGGGAGAAATCTGTTCCCTCTTGAACTTTATAAATTGATCCCTTCTGTTGAGTAACCTCCTAAGATTGAATTAAAACTCCTACCCCTTACTTTAAAGTATGCTTTCTTTGAGTCTAATGAGTGATTACCTGTCATAATTGCCAATTCCCTGTCTAACGGTAAGGAAGAGAGACTCTTTGTTATGTTGAGAGAGCATAGGGGGGCTATAAGGTGGACTTCATCAAACATACGTGGGATTAGTCCAGCTATTTGCACGCATTGGATCCTACCGAGTGAGGGTTTCAAACCTATGAGACAGCCCCAAAGGAGAATGAACCCACTTATCCTAGATATGGTTAAGAAAGAAATCACCAAAATTCTAAGTGCTAGGATCATCTATCTAATATCTGATACCAAGTGGGTTAGTCTGATGCATGTAGTGCTTAAAAAGAGTTGGGTCACTGTGGTTAGAAATGATAGGGATGAGCTTATTCCTACAAGAGTGCAAAATTCTTAGCGTGTGTGTATAGACTATAGAAGATAAAACCACTTTTACATGTCCTTTTAGTGCCATCGCTTATCGAAGGATGTCTTTTAGATTATATAACGCTCCAGCTATTTTCCAGCATTGTATGATGGCTTTTTTCTTTGAATTTTCAGAGGAATGCATGGAAGTCTTTATGGATGACGTCACTGTTTATGGTGGTTCTTTTGATAATTGCCTTTCTACTATTGAAAAAGTTTTGAAAAGATGCATTGAAAAGAATTTGATTTTAAACTTTGAAAAATGTCATTTCATGATCAACAAGGGCATAGGGCTTGGTCATTTGATTTCTAGCAAGGGAATTGAAGTTGATAAAGCTAAGAATAAGGTCATATATTCTTTGCCTTATACTATCTGTGTTAAAGATATAAGATCATTTTTGGGTCCTGTAGGATTTAAAGATATAAGATCATTTTTGGGTCCTGTAGGATTCTATAGGCGCTTTATAAAAGATTTTAGCAAGATTGCATTACCTCTTTCAAAGCTTTTACAAAAAGATGTAAAATTTGACTTTGATGATTCGTGTAGAGATGTTTTTGATGATTTAAAGTGTAAACTCATTTCTCCCCCTATTCTGATTTCCCCTTATTGGAAATCACCTTTTAAGCTATCATGTGATGCTTCTAATTGTGTTGTAGGAGCTATGTTGGGCCAAAGGGAGGAGAATCTCTCAAGATCCATCGCGTATGCCTCAAAAACACTAGATGCAACTCAAATCAAGCACACAATAAAAGAGAAAAAGCTATTTGCAGTAGTTTTCGCCTTAGAAAAGTTTAGGCCTTATTTGTTAAATTCTTATGTAACTATTTTCACTAACCATACATTTGTCCGCTATCTTCTCAAGAAACCACAATCTAATTCAAGATTGATAAAATGGGAATTAATTCTTCAAGAATTTGACATTGAGATAAAGTATCGAGCTGGGGCAATGAATCATGCAGCCGATTACTTGAGTAGGCTACTAGAGGATACAAGGGGAGTAGACTCTTCTGAACTCATTTATGATTCTTTTCCTGATGCAGCTTTATATGCTTTAGTCTTAAAAGAGCCTTGGTATGAGCATATAGTTAATTATCTCATGGCTAGTCTCACCCCTCCTTTTATGTCTAAGTTGCAGGCACAAAAGCTCAGGAGCGAAGCAAGGCATTACATTTGAGATGCTCCTCATCTATGGTAGATGTGCAGTGACCAAGTCATAAGAAAGTGTGTTCCTAGTGAAGAATTCGATGCCATTATTTTAGCTTGCCATTCCATAGTTTGTGAAGGGCATTTTAGTGCAAGGAGAAAATCTAGGAAAATTCTAAACTTTGGTTTTTACTAGCCAACCCTTTTTAAAGATTCTTTTACATTTTTTCGGTTCTGTGACAAATGTCAACGTTTTGGAGGGTTAGTTAAAAGGCATGAAATGCCTCAACAACCTTTATTGTTTTGCGAAATCTTTGATGTTTGGGGGATTAATTCCATAGGTCCTTTTTCTCCATCTTTTGGTTTTGCATATATCCTTTTAGTGGTAGATTATATATCCAAAAGGATAGAGGTTGTGCCTGCTAGAAAAGATAATGCCCAAATACTGCCTAAAATTCTTAAGTCTAACATTTTCTATACATTTGGAATTCCAAGGGTTGTGGTGAATGATAAGGGTACACACTTTCATAATAGGGTAGTTGATAACTTGTTTTCAAAATTTGGTGTCACTCACAAAGTCTCTATTGGATATCACCCCCAAACTAATGGTCAAGCTGAAATCTCTAATAAAGAGGTTAAGCACATCTTGGAGAAGATAGTAAAGCCATCCAAGAAAGATTGGAGCTTACGACTAGAAGAAGCACTGTGGGCTTATCGGACTTCCTATAAGTCGCTAATTGGGATGTCTCCCTACTGCTTAATTTATTGCAAAGCTTGCCACTTGCTAGTGGAGTTGGAGCATAAAGCATATTGGTAGTCAAGCAGTGCAACATGGACTTAGAATCTTTTGGGATGGAAGGAAAGCTGCAATTGCAAGAATTAGAAGCATTGAGGCTATCGATGTATAAGAAATCTTGACTCTAGAAGGAGAAAACAAAGTTTGTGCATGATAAAGTTCTCCTGAGGAAGAACTTCAAAGAGGGAGACAAAGTGTTGTTGTTTAAGGCTCGTTTCACTTTTAAAGAATGAGAGTTTAACACTCGATGGGATGGGTCGTACACAGTCACAAAGGTGCACAACTTTGGTATGGTAGAGCTTCTATATGAAGAGACTAGAGCCAAGCTTAAGGTGAATGGCCATCTATTAAAGCTTTACCATGAGAACTAGAAACCTTCATGACTCTTAAGTTGTTTCTTTCCTTCACTTGTTTACTTACTTTTGCCCTGTGATTGCTCATGACATGTTTTGATGCATTAGTTTGTTGAGTAAGTGTGGGGGATAAACTACCCCATTAGGAAAAATAATTTAGTATTTAGTTTAATTAGTAGTTTTTCAATTCAATAATATCCCCTTCTAGTTCTATCTCTTGCCTTTATTTTGCTGTGCCTAATTGCCCTGATACAAGATATATCCTCAAGTTTGGAGAAGTTTAGTATTGTTGATTATGATGCATTTTCTTTTCTTGAGCTTATTTGGTACATTATGATCATATATATGCACTTAAATTTTTTCTAAATATCCAACCTATGTCATGTGTTTCTTCTTCATGTTGGTCATTTCTTTGTTGATGTTTTCTGTATGTCTTTTTAAGTACTAGCTACTTCTGCTGTTGTAAAGTCCCCTTAGTTTTTATGTTGTTTTCGAGATATCTTCTCCGCGGAGTTCATTCTACATCGCCGATGTGAAGTACTCCTGTTTCTTTTCCTTTCCTCTCAAGATATTTTCGTCTTAGTAAAGATAGAATCTGCGCAGACCCCCCTCTCATTTATACAATTTTTACTTCTTAGATTACCATTCTGCCCCTATATATCGTTTACCCATTATATTTTTTCTACCCGTTCGTCTTTTCACACTCACACCCCCTTAAGCCTTCCGACTCTCCCCATTTAGTTTAATCACACATTTGGAGATTCCCCTCGTCTCCCTCTTCTCTGTTTTATCTCTTCTCCCTCTCCTTCCATCTCCCACTCCTCTACCCTTCACTCTTGGTTCATCTCACTCTCTCTATGTAGATTTCTTCCTCCTCTCTGTACGTATCTCCATCTTCTCTTATTCTTCCATTTCTATCTTATTTTCTGTTGGTGTTTAGGTTAAAATAGTTATACATTTAGTTCTTTCTTCAATTCTCAGTTTAGATTAGTTTTGTTTAGGTTACATAGAATCATTAAGTAATCGTTGTTAGTTGCTTAGGTTGTCAGTTTTGGTTTGCTCTGTTTAGTTATTTAGTTTGTTTATCTGTGTGTTCTCTCCGTATGAAAATGCCTCAAACCAAACACCCTTCTCCTCTTAAGTCTCCCCTAATAATTATACCTTTGAGGAACTGTATGAAAAAATCGATGCTCAACTATTTATTAAAGAGCGACCTTTTCCTCTAGCCACCTAGACAACCCTTTTGTCCAATAACTTCAAGCCTCTCAACTAATTGGTTTAGTTCAAGAATGTACCCAAGGTAATGATAAGTTTGTTTGCCATTTTTACACTTATGCCCAGCTCCACGGTCGGCTGGACATTGACTTCTATGGTATTAGGGAGCTACATGCCTTCATCATTACTATTATCTGCTGCCATTATGGTCTTCCTGTTGGACCCCGAAACTTTTCTTAGAAAATTTCGAGCAGTACATGAGAAGTGTGGATAGGTTCATGTTTTTCTTTGGTGATTTTGGTTGTGAGAGACTACGAAATGGGCAGAATTAGGGTGAAAGTGATGAAGAACACGTACATATATATATATATATATACATCTATGTATGTATGTTCTTTTATTGGTGTTCATGATTAATCATGGACTCTAATATCTTTATAGATGATATGAAGTTGAAAATGAAGTAGAGAAGATGATCTTGGTATGAGTTGTGATAAGAAAAGATTTAGAAACAAAAGTAGTAGTGATCTCGAAAATGTTCACTGAGTGTGCTTCAGTCTAGTAGCCATAACTTTTTTTTTCTAGTTATCCAAATGAGATGATTATCTACTTGGATTACACTAGAAACATGTGGCTACATTTCTTATGAAGAAATCGAATTTCAATTCTATCTCTAAGAGCCTCAAAATTTCATGAAGTTGAGAACTGGCTGCAGTACATTGGTGGATGAATGTAAAATTCACCTTTGTACTTAAGAGGAAAACCTGGATTGATCTAGGCTGAATTAGATGAAGTTGCCTACTTGGAAATTGTAGATTATTTTTCTAGTTTTCCAATTATACATAGTATGAAATTTTTGGACATCTGATTCTAAAGTTAGGATCTTTATAAGTGAAGATATTTAGAAGTTTAGAGGTATCATCTGTAATGACGTCATCTTCTTCTGGGTGACGTTATCTTCTTCTGTAAATTAACTCCTTCTGTAAACAAACTTCTTCTGTGATGACGCCATCTTCCTCTGGGCGACGTCATCTTCCTCTGTAAGGATGCATCGTCTATGTTTTGTATACTCTGTGAACCAACTTCTCATATGTAACTGTTTATGAACTTCTTCTATGTTACTGTTCATGAACTTCTTCTATGTAACTGTTCATGAACTTCCTCTATATTACTGTTCGTGAACTTCGTCTATGTTACTGTTCATGAACTTCATCTATGTTACTGTTCACAAACTTCTTCTGTGATGACGTCATCTTCTTCTATGTTTTGCTTCATCTATTTATCATCTATACCTATCTTCTGTCCTATTTTTGACCCTTCAAAAGATAAAATTGGCCTTTAAGGTCTTCATGGAGTTTATACATCTTGATGCCTTCTTTCGTATCATATCAAGAACAATTCAATCCGATGTCTGTAGGAAATGTTATGCTAATAGTAAAACTTCTTCTATGATGATGTCATCTCTCTCTGGGTGACGTCATCTCCTTCTGTAAAGCATCTTCGTCTGTGACTCATCTTTTTCTGTGTTTTGCTTCTTCTATTTTTTGTCTATACCTATCTTCTGTTCGATTTTTGACCACTAAGAAGATACAAATTTTTCTTTGAGGTCTTCTGGAACGTTGTAGCTCTTGAAGTCTCTTTCAAACCATATAAATAACAGCTTTATCCGATATCTCTAGAGAAAGTTATACTAATTGTAAAAACACTTTCTGTGTGTACTATTCATAAACTCCTTCTGGGTTACTGTTCATCACCTATCTTCTGTCCCATTTTCGACCTCTCAGAAGATAGAATCTGTCTTTGAAGTCTTCAAGAAAGTTTTAGATATTGCATTTCTCTTCTAAATAGTCCTAATATGATCTTAATCTAACATCTCGAGTGGAAGTTATCTCATTTGTTCCCAGACAAGTTCAGTATGATTGAAGACAAAAATATGTTGGATTCTTTTGGCTATAACTTCTTCACTAGACACCCAAATGACTTGATTCTTAAACCAGTGGAATCATAAGACATTTCTCTACATCCTCACAAAAAATCATAGTTATTTGAAATGAATTAAGAAAGATTGAGTGAAAAACGTGGGGCAGGTACAGTGTGTGTACTATTGAATAATATGAACTGGTGTTATTCCACTGAACATACTTCAGTATTTTGATGATTTCTGGATCGGTAGAGCTGAAAATAAGATGATTTCTGATTTTTGGTACACTAGCGACATGGAGATACAAATGGTATGAAGAAATGGGAATCTAATTCAGTGTTTAAGATGTTCAAATTTTAGATGGAAGTTGTTCATAGTATACTGTTATGGACAAGAGCAGTCCAAAAATATTTGAAGTATATCTTTCAAATCGCTGAACTAAATTGAATGATTTTGATGTCATTAGAAACTTGAGACAATGGAGGTCATTTTTTGGAATAAACTGTTATGTTAGAATGCTCAAGGGTAATGTTGGCAAGAGACTTAAGTATAAAAGACAAAAGGCATAAATGGAAGGGCCAATGGGACAATTCTCAATCATTAAGGGCATAATTGGAAGAAGAAGTTTTGTCTTGCCTATAAATGAAGAAGAGTAACGTGAATGCAAGGATAAGCAGTAGAGAATTCCAAGAATGAGAGAGAAAGAGAAAGAAGAGCAAATAAGCTAGGGTTTGATTTTTTCTTAGCCTTCAAGAAAGATTTTGAAATTGTCCAAGAAGAGAAAAAGGAAGAGGAAGAAAAGAGCTCTCTTTTGAGCCAAGGATCCCTTCATTTGGTGAAGAATGAAGGTAAGGCCATTTTGAGATATTTGGGTTTTTGAAAGGATTTCATTTCCTAGAATTTGGGAAATGTTTGGGTTTAAGGATTCTAGAACAAATTTTGGTGATTATGCTTTAGGGATTTTCAATTGAAAACCCTAATAAGTGGTTTTTGTTATTGTATAAAGGGATCAAAAAAAAGCAAGAGGAATAAGAAAAGAGACATGTTTGAGCAAGGTTATAAGCAAGGAAATCAAGGTGGGTACATGCTTATAATAGAGTAAATAAGTCATTTATTGTTTTCTTTGAATCAAAGAAGTTTAATGATTTTAATTGCATCTTAAGTGTTGCATCTATTGTTTTTTGAATGCGTTGAGAAATTGTTATATGTTTGCTATATGAAATGTGTTGATGATTTATGAACACATTTTGAAAATGTGATTTTTGGAAAGGAAGCAATTTTATGAAAGCATGTTTTCGAAATATTTCAAGGCTATGAAAAACAAGAATTTCAAGAATTGCCATATTTAGGCAACAAGTTTACAAGTCGTGAATTATGTGTTATGTGGGTTTGTGGTGGTCCCCTAAGTTAAGTTAAGTGCACTTGTCTAAAGGCTTCTCCCGCCTGCCAGCTAGTGATATGGAGCTCCTCTATGGACTCCCATAAGTTCACGGCTACGTAAGACCATAAATTGGAATTGCACTAATACGTTTTGTTCACGGCTACACAGGACTTGTATGGGAAATGTGCAGTACGTTCTGTTTTGGATCCACCCAAACCATTTTGATGTGCTTATGTGCTAATGTATGTTAACAAGTTTGATGCATTCACATTTTGTAATTTATGAATTTTGGCGTGAAAACTTAAGAAACATCTGCTTTATAAATTCGATGGAAATTTTCGATGACAAGTAAAAATGATTTCAAAAGTTTTGCTTATCCTTTTATTATAAACTGTTACCCACGAGCTTTTAAGCTCACCCCCTTCCATCCCATCTTCAGGTGAAGAAAATGAGATCGAGTGATAAAGAGGGTCAAGGCATCGCTTCAAGTTACATATTTTTGTATTTTAAGCTAGATTTTGTAACGATGAGGATTTTAGTTACATTTGAGTATTATTAGTTCAAGTACCTTATATATTTTGGGATTATGAGATATGGATGTATTGTGGGTTGAAATGCCTTTATGGCTTTGTGAAAACTTTTATCTTTTGATGTTAATGAATTATGAATTATGTATGGACGAATTTGAGTGGACATATGAATTTGCATATGGATAAGATTGAGTTGAAATTTGGTATACTTGAAAAAGCTATCGATTAGAGATTATGAATTTTGAACAGGAATTGTGGTGACATATAAGTAAGATATGTTATGGTATAAAAGCATGAAGATGAAGTAATAATGGTTAAGGTGTTCTTCATTGGATTATGCCCACGATATATGATTCCAAATAGTTGGCGAATAAGGGCTCTTGAAATAACCCTACAGGGTAATAAGCTCACGTTTTATGATATTCTGGATAGTTGTACTTCGAAAACAGGGCCCAATAGTTGTGGTATCGGAGCAAGTAGGAGTTAGACTCCGAAAACGGCGTCTAACATGTGTGGTATGAGAGCACCAGTATTACGATCTTACCTGGGAAACTTTTAAGATAGGTGTCCATCGTGAAAGCGATTGTTAAGAGTTCGAATAGGTGTTAATCGCAAGAGTGATTGTTAATAGTTTAAGTTGATAGAATTAGTGAGAAAATAATGATACCATTTCCTGATATGAGGATATGAAAGTTGAGAATAAGTATGCGATTGTATTGGAGGATGTATTATCGAATATGACCCCAGTTTTGTACTATGGTGTTGTATTTTCAAAAGTGATGTAGATATGCATATATTGTCATGGTTGAGGAATATAGGGATATAAGCATAAATAATAAAATTAGAGTGTACGAGCAGAATGCAAAGAAAACATACCCTTGTTATGATCTTAAGAAGAGGAAATTGGAAACGAAGTGGTTGTTCGACTAATGCGACAAGAGTTATGATCCACAGT
>JANZXR010000171.1:29062482-29099208 GCA_027575705.1 Erythroxylum echinodendron
CTTAGGCTCTTTTGATACTTAAGTTACATGCCAAAATGCCCTCAATTCATTCTTATGCATTTATTTCACTAACTAGCCACATAAAATTTTACTCACATTGTAATAAATAATTAATCTCCAAAAACGATTCTATCATGACCCTAAAAATTATTCTAAGGCAAAAATTCAAATCTCATGCTTATTCCATAAACTATTATGCTTAATTTAACAAGAAATTTCGGGTGCCAACAAACCAGGGCAGCCAAGCCATGATCATGTAGTTTTTGTCATGATTATGAAAGAAAGGTTTAGCCGCTGGTCATGATTGTGGCAGGTAGTGCCACGATTATGACCTGCATCTAACTGAAGCAAAAACTTGAATTTCATAAGATTTTTTAGACCGTTTCGAACCCAAATTTGACCTAGAGTTCCCAAACTATAAATCGAACAGTATGAGACAATCTTTAGAGAGTCTAGAAAGTCATACAAGGGAGCTTTGATTCAACTAATTCTGAGAGAAAGCCTAGAAAGAAATCAAGAGATTAAGGAACGAGACAAAGGAAGAGAGACATAGAGACGAGCTAGACGTGATGTACTTCCCAGAACAGGTGATTTCTCGCTGTTGCCGCCTGCCAAACTCTATTCCCAACATATTTTCCATTTATTTCAGTTTTATTCATGTATAGGAGTGAAATAGGTGTTGAGAATCGTTTGTGTTAAATGTTGATTTTATGTTTATACTCACCTTTGGATCTTAATTTTTGAGATTAATAAAAATCGATTGATTGTGTTTTTATTAATTTAGTTGTGATTTCAAATCTACTCTCAATAACTTAGCAATAAACTGAGAGGGTGAGCCAGGTAAAAATAATCAATTTGGGCTAATGAGATTTAGGTGAATTAATAGGTTAAGAAGTGAGTCAAACTGGTAGAATTGTGTAACGAGAGATTGAGCATAGGTTTTTTTGGTAAATTAGTAATAAGATAAATTAAAATTTATGTACAGAAAAAGTTTGCCAAAGATGGCAGCCGGTTACCTATCCTGAAGAAGCTACCATGAAAGCATGCGGAACCCTAACTGTTCCTCAAAAAATTAAAACAAGAGCAAGACAAACCACTGCTTACACCAAAATCATATCAATGATCTTCTAGTCGATAATACAACAATGCCTGCAAAAGATTCAAGTAACAAACAATACATTTCCTACTAATCATCTCCTCTGACAGCCGAGGACGGAGGGAGGGTAGCCATTCATTTCTTGATCAGTAGTGAAAGCCATGCTTGACACTTGGAGGAATATTGCCGACGAGTGAGCTAAATTATACTTGCCAATCCAACTTTCAGACCTACAAAATAACTTAAAAGTAGCAAGAAAACAAACCAAAACCCCTCTATTTAACTTCTCACAGTGTTTTAGCTGACTTGTTCCATTACTAGGATGATCGCTTTAGTAGTAATGTCGCCCACTTTTGTGGTAGCATTTTGGAAGGTTCTAAGGTATCCTTCAGACTATAAGATGTAAACAGTAACAGAAAGAACGACGTTAAAAAGGTTAAGGTCAATGTTTATGTGGCTTTAAGGGTGGTTAAACCAAAGTAGGATGGATTGAAGATTTTACAGGTGTGGAATGTTTATCTAAAAGTGACTGAGGCAGTGTAACCACACTGATTTAGAGAAGGAACCGTCAAAGAAGAGGTGATTGATAGACTCATTATCCAAGTAGCACAGGGAGCAATGATTAGGAATATAAGTATAAAGGAGTTGATCCCTAGTCTGCAGCTTATTAATGATAGCTAACCACAAAATAAAGGCATACCTTAGGTTAGAACCCTTATGCCACACTAATGGATACCAAGGTACCTTCGACAAATGTGGTCTCATCAGGGAATAAGCTGAAGCATTGTTGTAAATTCTTGCAGGGCTTGCAGTCCATTCTAATCGATCATGTTGAGACCAACCAGGCTGGTATGGTCAAGGTTTGAGCATGCGAATGGTTTCAATTGCAGTATCTTGCCAGCACAACATTTTATCTCTAATAATATCAATGACTTTTGCATTCATTAGAAGTTCTGATCCATTGATAATTCTAGGTGTAGAGAGATCCTTGAGGATGCCTCTAGGGTGCCAAGGATCTTGACATAAGAAAGTAGAAATTCCACCGCCTATCTTAAATCGGAAATGGTTCCTAATAATATCCCTAACCTGAATAATTTTCCTCCAGCTCCAAGAACTATTATGAGGCAGTTGGGCACACCAGAAGTTGTTCCTTCTAAGAATAATAGTGCTGACTCATTTTACCCACAGAGCTTCCTTATCATTGAAAAGAAACCAAATTCTTTTATCTTCCTAAGTTTGGACTAAATTTCTTTAATGATAGAAATAGGAAGTAAGAAATGGCTAGCCCAGTAAACTTGAAAAGTAGATAACACAGAGATTACAAATTGAAGTCTACCAGCATAAGACAAGGCCTTATGAGTCCATTTGTTAACTATGGAATCAATTTTATCCAATAGGGGAATAGAATCTCTCTTAGTTAATGGACCTGTTAAAAAAGGAACACCTAGATATTGGATAGGAAGCTCCCCCCTTTTAAGACCCGAAATAGTTTCCAGCTGTATGGCCAAATGATCCACATCAGGAGAGAAAAAGAATTGGCTTTTGCTAAGGTTCATATCCGTCCCTGAATAATTTGAGAAAGTTCTCAGGCATTTAAAAAAGGTATTCACCGAAGAAGTGTGAGCATGACAGAACAATAACAAATCATCAGCAAACAAGAGATAGGTGAGTTTTAAAGATTTACATCTCCAAAGGATTTGAAAAGTAGGATTGTCAGCTTTTGTTACATTCAGGGATTGAGAAAGCACCTCTATACAGATAATGAATAGGTACGGAGAGAGAGGATCTCTTTGTCTTAAGCCTAATTTCCTACTGAAAATTTTAATAAGACACCCATTGATTAGGATTGAGTAGGAAGGTAAGGTTACACACTCTTTGATCTTAATTTGTTTATAATTTATAGCCTTGGTTTTATTTAATTAAGTATGAGTTTTGTTTATGCAATGTCTATTTTGCTTAATATGAACATATGTGGCTAGACTACTTAGGGGTTTGGAGATATTATAAGGATAAAGGGATGGAAATTGTGAGAATGGAGTTGAACTTGTCTTGAATTGGTGCTTGTAGGTCTAAGATGGTTTGGGATCTAGGATAAATTTCATGAATTAGGAGTTACTTATAGGCTTGATCACCCTTTAGGTAACTTTCTAATTCGAAAGTTAGGGTTGAGCGTGTGATATGTAATAGTCCATAATGATTACTGGAAGTAGAAATAGGTTAGTAAAATTTGTCAGGATACTTAATCAACTAATCTAGGATCTCGTACCTTTAGGTTACACCTTCCGAGCTTATGAGTAGGTGGCCTAAGTTAGTTGTTTCGTAGCACCTAATGCATCTTCGATATTAAACTTAGAGAGCATATTCTAGGTCATAGTGGAGATCAGGGAATTTCTAAAGGTTATTAGTTTTGCCTATTTTAAAGAAATTAAGGGTGATGAGGGTACCTTTTATTTAGATTCAAGGATCAATGAATCTCAAGTGCAAGGTGTAGTTGTAGCTAGCACAGACAAGTATGATGATCCCATAAAGACTATAAGTACTAGTATCTTTTATCTAATTTATGAATCATATTTTAGATTTTAATTAAAAATTACACTAAATAAAACTAAAAATTAAAATAATTCTTAATGCAAGACAAAGGAATGTACTTAAAAAATCAATATGGAATAATAATGTCTAGGTGATGAATTCCCCTAAGAATCCTTTTATTATTAACTCTTTATCTTGCAATTATATTATTGATTATTAGACTGTGAAAAATCCTATCTTATGTTAATTTCTTTCTTCAGACTATTAACAACCAATCCATCAATTGATTAATAGAAATCTTTCCAATTGAAACCCTAGAATTACTTTTTCGATTTATGAATTTCGCTATTAGGTTTGACCATAATCCTAAGGATTTATGTTATCATATCTCTACGTTTGCATACAACTTCTTCAAATTATGGTAGATCTATTCATATAAGAGAATTTCTCATTCTCAATCATATAAAATCAAATCATGCACTAATTTTTGGATATATTAGAATAAGAATAAAATGCATAATTTAATCACAATATTTCAATCAATATAATATCATTAAATGAAAGAATAAATCATATTGTTATCACAAACTAGGGTTCATCACACCTAGACACTAAACAAGTTTAGTTATTCATAGAAAATGAAATCAATAACAAACATGTAAAATAAATATAAAAGAAAGAAATCACAATTCTAAATCTCCCTTTCTCTTTTATTTAATCTTCTTGCAAGTTTGAATTGGATGTAGCTTATTGAATCTCTTCACATATTCTTCATTTTTTTCACATCCCATAATTAGAGCTATCACCTCTAAATATGTTTCATGACTTAAAATCTTTTAAAAACTTGACTCTCCCTTGTTTGCCTCCTTAGGTCCTTTTATAGTAAAAATTAGTGGTTTTGGGATATACACTATCGACTTACATGGGCGTGTGAGTGACCAAATATCTTTAAAAGGACCTAAATGAACAATTTCATATAGACATAGAGACTTATACAGGGGATATAACTCCACATGACCAGAACTAAAATTCTTCAATCTTCACATGTTTAAAAAGACTTACACGGTTACTCTACACTGTCATATAGGTCCTTAGTTGCTTCAAATCTTTGTTCCACACTAAGATTTCATCTCGGTCTTTAAAGGCAATTATGACCTACAAATGCACTTAGAGTGAATAACAAGAAAATTATGTTAAATATTAATGTACAATTATAGTCAAATAAGCATCTATCATACATCCCCGCGCTTAAGTTTTTCTTGTCCCAAGCAAATAATAATCTAAATTATCAACTTTACGAACATACATCTTTTATTAATCTTAAGTTGTCCATCCATACTCTAAGTCATTATGTCATATCAATCAAATTAATATACAATTAGTTTCAAGTTATCCTAAAACTAACTTTATATGTCAATATCCTTAGTAATCACATCAATAATCTTTTTAAAATCAAAAGCATAAATCCTTACATCCTCAGTAAGGTTTCACTCAATGCACTCTGGTGTTTAGGGTGTAAAGTATTAAAATCTCAAATCAATGCATAGTAGAACTCTTAACCATATGCTGTCAATATTATCACATCTCTAACACTCATAAGTAAACTAGAAACAAAAATCAAAAGGTCTTTATAAGGGTTTAATAGGGCTTAGGTAAGGTATGATTAGGATAATAAAAGTGTGATAACTTTGAAGGAAATTTACAAAAGAAGCATTACAAGAAACTTATTACTTCACAATATATAGGTCCTTACATTATAAATCCATTAGTGTTATACATTTTCTACTCTTGCAACATAATTTTTTTAAATTGATATTTTTCGAACATTCATCATATAACACATTTAAAGAAATATTGTACCTTTCAAAATTTCAAGATTTAAACATTCAGTAACATAAATAACCTTCGGGGTTTATATTAATGAAAAGGTTTCAAGAAAAATAGGATAAAGATTAATAATGTGGTTATAATCAATGAAAAAGGCTAAGTCTCAAAATCGGCTACTCCTAGGGGATAAAATATGGTAAGGTAATTTTCAAAGAAATAGGCTTAAACAATTGTTAAATCTAAGTGCCTTTATCACTTCAATGCTTTTAATTTAACAAATGTGATCTCAATATGTATAATAAAAGCAAGTTCTATAATCATCCAACTATACATAATAACATACTTGAAATAATAAATGACCTCAAATGATCCTAGTCTCAAAAGATCATAAAAAATTAGTCTTATGTGTGTAAATAATACGTAATTTTCATTCAAATTAACTACTTTAATGACTATTAAAAATATACTTATAAAAGTAAGTTCATTCTAACTTTTATTCTTTTACATACTAATTCAATTCAATAATCAATAATGATCTAAAGTATTTATAGATAGATTTTAACTAATTTATGATAATAGTTAACAAAATTTGATAACAAAGATTCTAATAAGCTTAACAAATCCCTTCTCTATACTTAAAATTGTACATTGAGCCCAATGTACATAATATAAGCATATCAAAATAAAAAGTCAAAGGAAGTGTAGGAAAGTAATAAGAATTTTAGAATTATTATTTCGTTGAGGATTCATATAATAATAGATAAAGTCATCCTTACAAAATATAAATAAAATGGATAAAAAGATAAAAGAAAATAAAAATAAAAAGTAAACTAAAAATAACAAACATGGAAATAATATAACATAAACTAACATGAAATAAAGTCCTACGTTAACACAGAAAATGAAAACCAAATAAAATAAAAGTGAAACCTATCATAATTCATAGATTACTACCCATGCAACACTTGTTTAATGTCGTTAGTTTGATGTACCCTGCACTTTACCATCAACCTAGGTTTATAATTAGTGGCTTACTTCAACCTATTTCTAAACAAAGCATTTTTGTAGTTTATGAATAAGCTATATGTTGTAAGATAATAATAAGGACATAGTTTATCAAATTATGAAATCCAATCAGTTTCAATAAGTCCTTTTCAATGATAAAATATTAATAAAATAAGAAATAATAAAACTCCCTGAATCTTCAATTGACCTAAAAAGTTTGTCTTATGGGGAGTGGAGCCATCCCTACTCAAGCAACTACCAATAATTCATCAATAGTTTCCTAATTTGGCTCCTCCTATTGTTCCTTTTCAATCTCTTTTGTTCATTCTTCTAGTTTCTCTTCCTGGGTAAAGGTTTCCTCCTCTTCTTCTTCTTTAATAATTTTTTTCACCTCTCTACTTTCTCTTATTAATTTGACAGAGGCATCCTCTTCTTTTGCTTCTTTAATTCCTCTTTCATATGTTCTTCCTTCTCTTCTAAAGCATTAATTACCTTCATCTTCTTTAATAAAACTTAATTTATGAAATTGACATTTGTCTCTTCTTCACTCTAAGCTGTTAATAAGACCAAATAATAAGTTGTATTATGTTTAACGTATATAAGTGAATAAAATCTTGTTTTGAATTCACATTAGCTACCTTCACTTTTGGCAAGGTATTTCATTATTATATCTGTAAGTTGAGTCTTGATAATGTTTTTGTAAATATTCATTTGAAGCATAATTATTCTATCTATAAGCATAAGATTTTCTACATTATGAATTATAAGTATTCTTGTACTGAGTAATTTAAGGTTGTTTCTGCATGCTTGGTTGCTCTTACGTATAATTTGGCACTTAATATTCATGATTGTAGTGGTTACTCCCACAAATGCCACAACACGGCATGGATATCAGTTGAGCTTTTGGAAACATGTCACCATACTTTTCTTTCCAAGATGATGATGTTGCTATAAGCAATGGCATATCATAACTCTTATGAGAATATTGGCTACTTTATCCTTCCATTGTGATTCATGGCTTTGGCAAAGAATCTCAAATCCTAACAATAAACTACAAACTCATAGTTAAAGAAGTTTACAAAATAAATAAATAAATAATAAAAAATAAAAATAAAATTGAAATAAAAATAAATAAATACGAAAAATAATGGTTAGAGTAACAAAAGCCAGGTTTCCTTAATATTATCATCCCCTGTAATGGCACCAAAAACTTGATTAGTCCTATTTTATATTAATAATTAAAATTTATCACACGTGCATGACATAACTATAGCTAACATAAATAGGTACTGGTCTATCCAATGAAGACTATAGGTACTAGTAATTACCCTTTTCTATTATCTAACATATGAATCAAATTTTGGATTTTAATTAAAATTGAAATAAATAAACAAACTAAGAGTTAAAACAATTCTTAACATAAGGCAGACGAAAGTACTTAGAAAATTTGATATCAAATAATAATGTCTAGGTGGTGAATTCCCATAAGAATCCTTTAATTATTAACACTTTATCATGCAATTATATTATTGATTATTGGATTGTGAAAATTCTTATCTTATATTAATATCTATCTCAAGACTATTAATAACTAATCCATCATTTGATCAATAGAAATCTTTCTAGTTAAAACTCTTAAGATTTCTTTATCAATTTATGAATTATGCTATTAGGTTTGATCCTTATCTATAGGATTTATGTCATCCTATCACTAGGTTTGCATGCAACCCCTTCCAATTATGGTCGATCTATTCATATAAGAGAATTTATCAATCTTAATCATATGAAATCAAATAGTGCACTAATATTCCAGATATATTAGAACAATAATAAAATGCATAATAAAATCACAATAAATTAATCAATATAATTGCATTAAATAAAAGAATAAATCATATTGTTATCATAATCTACGGTTCATTACACCTAAACAATAAACAAGTTTAGTTATTTATAAAAAACAAAGCAATAGAAAACATGTAAAAAAATAATAGAAAACAAAGAAATCATAATTCTAAATTTGCATTTCTCGTCTACTGATTCTTTTTGCAATTTCAGGTTGGATGTAGCTTTCTATTAGATCTCTTAAAGTATTTTTTGTGTTTTCCTTATCGCTTGATCAAGATTATTGCTTTGAATGTATCCACGAATTAAAATCTCTTAAAACATTGGGTCTTCCGTGTTTGCCTCTACTCACGTCCTTTTAATGTAAAAAATAGGGTTTTTGGGATATACATGGTTAACTTACACAGGGCGTGTGAGTGATCGTGTATCTACAAAAATATCTGAATTCATAATTTCACTCGAGTAGAGACTTATACAGATGTGTAACCCCATATGATCAAAACTAATACTCTCCAATCTTCACACATGTATATTTACGCAGTTATTGTACATGGTTGTGTAGGTCCTTAATTACTTTAAATCTTTATTTTACGTGACAATTTCATACGAATTCTTCTCCTTTTGGTCCATAAAGGTAATTATGACCTAAAATGCACTTAGATTGAATAAAGGACTAAATGTTCAACAAAAATATTGAATGAAAAGATTAAAAGATATACATGTTAAATATGGGTCTATAATTATATTTAAACAAACATCTATTAATAATGTAGCTTTTGTCTCTGTTACTATCAAGCCCAAAACAAGCATTTAATTCCTTTGAATATCTCATTACGTAAGCCACTGAGGCTTTATTAGCTTTACAAAATAACAACAAACTATCAATAAAAGCAAGATCAGTTATGTCCAACTTGTTACACAATTATTTCAAATATATTAGAATATGAATTAAACATATAATTGAATCACAATAAATTAATCAATATAACTGCATTGAATAAAAGATCAAATTATATTATTATCACAATTTAGGGTTCATCACACCTAAACACTAAACAAGTTTAGTTATTCATAGAAAAAGAAACCAGTAGCAAACATGTAAAAAAAACTAATAAAAAATAAAGAAATCATAATTCTAAATCTATATTTCTTGTTTATTGAATCTTCTTGCAATTTTAACTTATATGTAGCTTTTTTTCAAATATCTTGACATATTCTTTGAGTTTTCCTTGTCTCATCAATAAGACTATAGCCTCTGAACGTGTCTCACGAATTAAAATCTCTAAACAAATTAGGCCTTTTTTAGGTTATTGTTGAGTGTAATTATGTAAAACAATCTACTCATTTTATGCTCAAAAACCCCAAGTGAATGGGTCGTGACTTGTAGTTGAAAATAGCAAATATCAATCCCTCAAGGATTGATGCACAGACACCATTTAATTTAGACAAGAATTTCTTTAAGAAACAAAATTGTGTAATGCAAATAATCTAAAAAATTAAATTAGAATTAAAAGACTATCACAAAGTAATAAACAAGCTAAAATGCAAAAAATCGAAATTCAAGAATCTAAAGACTAGAGATTACTTTTTCCCTATTTTGTGTCCCTTCTATTTTATTAATTAAATTGTGTCTCACCCTAGATTTCTGCATGTATTAATTACCCTATCTCAAGGTGTAACTAATTATCCCTAATTGAATCAAAAGGAATCAATTGGACAATCTCTCAACCTACCTAATGGCTTTATCGATTCAACTAGTTATTAAACTATCCTATATGTGATCAACTGACTTTGCCGAGGTCTCTCTTCTAACAAATCAATTGACGTCATGATTGAAAGCTTATAGGTCGCCAACTCTCATTGTATAATCTCACACAATTAATCTCACTTTCTCAATTTGTTGTAAGATAACAAATAAAATCACCAATCATTGAAGACAACTTCATTCAATTCAATGAAATAGGAGTTCTAAAAAAATAGTTCAAAAGCAATCCCTAAAACTAAATCAGCCTAACATGGTCTCTATAACATCATCAACATTCAAATAAACCATTTTACAAAGAATAGAAGAAGTAAAATTGATGGAAAATTAAATAAAGGAACTCCTTCTCTTTTTTGTCAAAATCTGAAAATTTTGGTATTGATGTGCTATTTTCTCCAATGTTGATGATGATCCTTGACTTCAATCCTTCCCCAAGGCTCTAAACATGTGTTCTTTACTTAAGGACAATGTTTCTACAGAAGGGTTTTTGTCACCCCTTGATGATGGAGGCTTAATTATGCTTTAATAGTCCAAAAATCCTAAGTTTATTGAAGGCCCTCGTATTGTCTCGGATTGTAATTCCCACGATAGTAGGAATTGGTCATAGAAAACTTCCTCTTTTGCTTTCCTCTTTGATCTCTAACCCAATCTCCAAGTTTCTCCATCTTCCTTCCTACATAAAAATAGTCAATTCTTATCCTAAATTAACATCAAACATAAAAGAACAACGATGGAAATCAAACTACGTGCAAACATAAAAAATGAATCCTAAACTATAATAATAATCAAAAATTATGCAAGAAACACATGCCAATTACATAGAAAACATAGACTAATGCACACCTATCAGTTATACATGGTCAACTAACACGAGTAAGTGAGTGAACTTGTATCTCCAAAAATTCTTGAATTCATGACATGACATGACCATAAAGACTTACACAGGGATGTAACTCCATATTACCAAAACTTAAATTCTTTAATCTTCACACATTTATAAAAACTTGCAAAGTCACTGTACATTGCCATTTATGTCCTTAGTTACTTCAAATCTTTGTTCCATGCTATGATTTCATCTAAATTCCACTTCGTTTGGTCCATGAAGGAAATTACGACCAAAAAATGTACTTAGAGCGAATTAAGTACTAAATATAGAAGAAAAATATCAAATAACAAGATAAACATGTTAACTATGGGTTTATAATTATAGTGATTGAACCCAAGTTTTCTATATTGTTTAGTGATATTCTCATAGTTCTTGTTATATTTTTTGGCTCTTTTTATTGTATACTGTGCTTAATTTAGTTTAAGAGTTCTTATTTTTAATTAATGTAGTTTGAGGGTAAAATTGTCATAAAATGTTGATAATTACACCAAATTGGTTTCTAAAACAATTGATACTGCAAACTATTACTTTTTAGTGCAGGACACTCATCAAGTACAGGCAAGAGTGAAGACCGAGAAATTGTAGCGCACAAAGATAAGAGCATCAATATTGGCAGCATTCGCCGTGGCGAACCTAAGAACCATTACCGAAGACCTTTCAGGAAAAGTCTGCCACAGCCAAGATTTGGTTTCGTCATGGCAAAGTCACAAGATCAAGCAAGAAAACCTCTTTGTATATTTTCACTACGGCGAAACCTTCGAATCAGCAACTCAAACTTGAACCATTTTTGGAAAATTCACTTACCCATTAATGTAAAATGACCCGAAATAATAATGTAAAAACACTATTTCGGGATAAGTGAAGGCAGACAAGTGGAGAGTGAGCCTCCATCGTTTACATCTCATCTATTCTCTCATCTAACCCAAATCTCCTCCATTTTTCCACTGTCAAACCTCCACCATGGTTGACCAAGATTTCTTCCCAGTTGTGAAATTTCTAAGTGCAATGCGTGGCAAGACGTTTCTCTTCCTCTTGAAGATGTAGTAACGTTTGGAGTTCAATGCGCTTAAAAGGGAAGTAGTTAATCTATTGTTTATCTAGGAATTTATAAATTCCTAGGTCTAGGAATTGTAATTTGAAGTTGAGCTACTTGATTATAGTTTTAATCAAATGTTGGATTCATTATGTGTAGTTTGGATTAGTTTATGTAGAACTTTGAGCTTAAATATATGAAGTTTCATATATGTCTATTTGTAATCTTCTTGATTCTCTCTTATCTTGCATGGTTATGTTTGATATTGAGTTGATTCTGGATTTCATTTGACCCATTGCATTGGCTCATCCCACTGCACACACTAAGACTCTTAACAGAATCTTAAGAAATGCAGTCTCATTGATTAAGATCCTGGACTTAAAGAGTTCTTTAAGGTTCACATTTTGAAACTTAGTGATTTCTACTCCCACAAAAATCAATTTCGAACAATATAGCCAGAGCCCACTTTCAAGAGGATTCTATCACTATTTAATCTCTTGATCTCATCTTTCTATTTTCTATATCCCAAAAATCCAAAAGTACTTTTGTACAATTTAATTTAGTTCAATTATTGTTTTCAAAAAAATCAGAACCCTTCTTTTTCCTAATAAGTTTGCATAACATGGCATATAGGTTAACTTAGATCCGTTCATTTTAGGTTTCGATTAAGTGAACGACCCAAGGTTGCACCCTATAGTGCAATCCTTGGATTATTTTAATTCAACCTCCAAGGGCTTTACAAATAGGGAGAATCAAATGGCGCCATTACCGGGAACTAAAAAATTGGTTCTCTAGGTTAACTTTTGTCCTTTTACTATTTAGTGTGCTTAGGAGCCTTTTTAGATTGCATTCGATATAGTATAGCTTCATACTTGTCAATAGTATTGGTTTTCTTTTAGCATAGCATCAAAATTTTTGGAAATACAAACAAAGAATCTTATTTTCTTCATTTTTATACTTAGGATTTTACATTTGCATAGTTCAAAGTTCTGTTTCCTGCTCTCTGTGAACGTTCGTCACGGCTAACTCTTTGTTTCGCTGTGGCTAAATCGCATAATTTTTATGTGGATTCCTCTCAGGAACTTTCTTAAACAACTTTTAAAATTTCTTTACTTGTGCATACATACTTTCACACACCAATAAACTTGCATCCATCGCATCTCATTTATTTACTTGACTTTGTGAGCTTGCAAATTCCCTTTTTAATTCTTCCCTTACATGCCTCGAAAAACCAAACTCTTACACTTCAATCTTAAAATTGAGAGAAGTCTGAGAAAAATTAGAAAGAGAAGAGAGTAGAGGGGACAAGTAAGGTAGTTGTTGAAGAGGAAAATATTCCAGTGGAGTCTAAACTGTCAAGAAGCGAGAGTGAATCATTAGAAGGTGAGATAGTGGCTAAAAACCTGGCTTATCTGCAAAACCCTATCCTTAATGCTAACCAACCTAGGAATGGTGATAACAGAGGTAATGAGGAGTAGAGCGAATTGGTGAAAACAATGGTAACCTTAAAAGGAGGACTATTAGGGAAGCTCCTACCTTAGATGTGAATTATGATCCTTTTACTATTATTTGCAATAATTTTGATGTGAATTTTGAGATTAAAGGATTAATTATTAACTCTCTTCCTAAATTTCATAGTTTGATAGCAGAAGATCCCTACATTCATTTGCAATCGCTGTCTATGATTTGATAGAGCATGAAACCGGTGGGCACTTCTCTAGATCAAGTGCTATGGAAAGTCTTTCATCTATCTTTGGAGGCTAAAGGGAATGGTACGTGAGCCTTCCGAGACATGTGACGAATGCCTACCATAGTTGGGGAAATTTTAGAAAGGCATTCTTTAAGAAAGACTTTCCTGCCTCCAGAACTTCATCAATGAGAAAGGAGATTTACTCTGCATGTCAAGATTTTGATGAGTTCCTCTATAATTATTAGAATCGTTTTTAGGATCTATTGTCAAGATACACTCACCATTAAATACTAGACAAGCAGTTGGTGCAGTGCTTCTATGATGGGCTGAAGAGTCAAGATAAGGACATGTTCGATGCAGCCTCAAGAGGTTCACTGATAGACCTCACCACTGAAGAGGCTTAGGAACTGCCTAAAAAAATGACTTTGCATCACCAGAAGTATAATGTTAGGGACACTAGAGGAGTACATGAGTTGGGAGCTTCAACAGTTCACTCTAGAAGAATGGAAAGTCTTGCGTCTAAGGTCGACTCTTTGGAGAGTAAAATGACTACTCAATTATCCCTCATTATTGTAGAGTTGAAAAATATGAGTGTGCATCATCCACCAGCCCCTATGGATCTTACTGCACCTAGTTACGAAACTTGTGGTTCTATGATGAATATTTCTAATGTCTGTCCTAATCGTTATGAAGAGGTATCTGCTGTCTATTAGGGTCTGTTGAATCAGAAGTGGGACCCTTATTCTAATACATATAACGAGGGATGGAAATCAAATCCTCGACTTGGTTAGAGAAATGACGAAAGTAGACCTCTAAATAGAATTCAGTGAGGTGGAGGGGCTGGTCCATCTACTAACCAGTTCCAAATCCAATAGCAAGCTTTAAATGTTCCACAAAAGGAAGACACAAATCAACTCTTGCATAATATGATGGCATTGATGAAGGAGGAGAGGACTTCTAATGACAACCAGTTCAATTCATTAGCTTCTTTGATTCAACAAGACTCTTCTAAGATTGCTGGAAGATTTAATGCCCTTGAAAAAAATGGAGCAATGGGAGACAAAGATTGAGAACATCAACTCTTATATCACTCAGCTATCCAACAACATGAGTGAGCAACAAGCTAGGAGCAGTGGCACTATTCCCTCAAACACTGTTATAAACCCTAAAGGTTTGAATGCCATCACTCTTCGAAGTGGGAAGCATGTGAAGTTCAGTGATCAGGATGAGGAAGTAGTTGAGGAGGAGATTGAATGTGATGAGTTACCTCCCACACTAAGGAAAAAGAAGTCTGAAAGCTCTAAGGAGAGAGCATTATTAGCTGAAAAGGAGTCCACATTTTTAAATAGCAAAGGAACAAATTTTGAGAGCAATCATAAGCAAACAACAACAAGGGAGCATGTTAAGTCAAGCAAGCATGGATCCAATAAACCCAATGATATGGGGGTAAATCTTAAAGACCTTCCTTTTCCTAATTCATATTTGATGAGTAAAGGAATGACTGGAACTAAACATGAAAAGGATATTATTGATTTGTTTAGTAGAGTGGAAGTCAAAATTCCTTTGTTTGATCTTGTGAAACGGGTTCTTGCTTATGCCAAATATCTTAAAGACCTGTGCATCCATAAGAAGAATTTTAAGCCAAATGAAAGAGTTCAAGTAAGTTTAAATGTTTCTGCCCTATTTAATCCTTAGATCCCTGTGAAATGCAAAGACCTTGGATCCTTTACTATCCCTTTCACTATAGGTAAAGTTACTATAGGAGGAGCTTTGTTAGATCTAGTGGTAGCTATTAATGTTATACCTAAGTCTGTTTACACCTCATTGGGAGTTAAGACTCTTAAGTCTACCACTGTAGTACTCTAATTGGCTAATAAGTCTATTAGGTATCCTGAGGGCATTATAGAGGATATTTTGGTCCAAGTAAAGGGTCTTGTTTTTCCTGCTGATTTTTATGTGCTTGACATGTCTTATGAGTTTGTTTATGACACCATACTGATTCTTGGTAAACCTTTCTTGAGGACTGCTAACACCATGATTAGCATGAAAGAAGGCACCATCACAATGGAAGTAGGTGATCACAAAGTTTGTTTTAACATGTATGAGGCAATGAAACATCCTTATGAAGATTACTCACTTTTGGGTGTTAACATGATTGATATTGCTATTGATGATGCTTACTCCAAATTTGAATTAGAAGATAATTCGTTTGGCTCTGAACTATATTCACTCGATTCTACTGATGAGGAAGACACTATTTCTTCCTCTTCATCTCTTTATTCATTTCTTTGCTTTTGCTCATATGAAGGTGACATAATATGTATTAACTGTATAGTAGTTAATTTCGAGGCAACGGTATCACTTACTGGCTCACATGTGAGTTCTATTCCTTTTATTGTCAATGATGTTTCCCTTAGGAAAACATTTTCTGTTAGTATTTCGGGTGATTCTAGCATCGTCGAGGCTGACACTGATGTGACAACTGATGAAGTTGTTTCATTGTAACAAAATTTTCTGACTGAGGATAATAAAGAAGGACCATTTTTAACTATTCCACCTGTGCATTTGATGCAAATACACCTTGAATCTGAGGCTTATTCTCAATTCCTTACATCTCCTAACTTATACACTTTTAATTCTTCTCATACCTTAAGATACTTGGATGAGTTGTTTAGTGATGATTCAGGTATACAGAAGAATTTATCCATGGCACTTACTATTGTAGATCAACCTGGGGTTGGTTCAACACTTAGAATAGATGGAGATTGTAAAGCTGACCACATGGAACCTGCATTATCATTGGTTAAAGAAAACGGGAGTAATATGTTCTCTCTTAAAATTCATGAATTGATCCCTTCTATTGTGCGACCTCCAAAGATTTAATTAAAACCCCTACCTCATATTTTAAAGTATGCTTTCCTTGAGTCTAATGAGTGATTACCTGTCATAATTGCCAATTCTCTATCTAACAGTGAAGAAGAGAGACTCCTTACTATTTTGGGTGAACATAGGAGGGCTATAGTGTGGACTTTAATGGACATACCTGGATGTCCTGGAATTAGTCCAGCTATCACATAAGATTCTATTGGGTGAGGGTTCCAAACCTGTGAGGCAGGCCCAAAGGATATTAAACCCACTTATCCTAGATGTGGCTAAGAACGAAATCACCAAACTTCTGAGTGCTGGGATCATCTATCCCATATTCTATAACGAGTGGGTTAGTCTGATACATATGGTGCCTAAAAAGATTGGGGTCACTTTGGTTAAAAAAGTTAGATATCAACTTATTCTTACAAGAGTGAAAAATTCTTAGCGTGTGTGCATAAACTATAGATGATTAAATGATGCAACACGAAATGATCATTTTCTTCTTCCTTTTATTGACCAGATGCTTGAGAGACTTGCAAGAAAATCTCATTACTATTTTCTGGATGGTTTCTCTAGGTACTTTCAAGTACCTATTGCACCAGAGGACTAAGATAAAACCACTTTTACATTTCCTTTTGGTACCTTCACTTATCGAAGGATGCCTTTTGGATTATATAACACTCTAGGGACTTTTCAGTGCTAAATGATGGCTTTGTTTTGCGAATATTCAGAGGAATGCAAGGAAGTCCTTATGGACAACTTCATTATTTATGGTGGATCTTTTGATAATTGCCTTGATAGTCTTGAAAAAGTTTTGAAAAGATGCATTGAAAAGAATTTGATTTTAAACTTTGAAAAATGTCATTTCATGGTGAATGAGGGCATAGTGCTAGGTCATTTGATTTCTAGCAAAGGAATTGAAGTTGACAAGGCTAAGATTGAGGTCATATCTTCTTTGCCTTACCCTATCTATGTTAAAGATATAAGATCATTTTTTGCGTCATGCAGGCTTTTATAGGCATTTTATAAAAGATTTCAACAAGATTGCATTACCTCTTTCAAAGCTTTTACAAAAAGATGTCAAATTTGACTTTGATTATCCTTGTAGAGATGCTTTTGATGAGTTAAACTCTAACTTATTTCTCCCCATATTCTGACTGCCTGATTGGAAATTACTTTTGAGCTTTCATGTGATGGTTTTAATTGTGCTGTAGGAGCTATGTTAGGCTAAAGGGAGGAGAAGCTCCCAAGAGCCATTACATATGCCTCAAAAACACTGGATGCAGGTCAAATTAATTACACAACAACGGATAAAGAGTTGTTTGTAGTAGTTTTTACCTTCGAAAAGTTTAGGGCTTATCTGTTGAATTCTCATGTAACTGCTTTTACTGACCATGTAGCTATCCAATATCTTCTTCAGGAACCACAATATAAGCCAAGATTGATAAGATGGGAATTACTTCTTCAAGAATTTGATATTGAGATAAAGGATCAAGCCGGGGTAGCAAATCATATAGTCGATCACTTAAGTAGGCTACCAGAGGATAAAAGGGGAGTAGACTCTTCTGAACTCACTTATGATTCTTTTCCTGATGCAGCTTTATGTGCTTTAGTTTTAAAAGAGCCTTGGTATGCGCCTATAGTTAATTATCTCATGACTGGACTCACTCCTCCTCTCATGTCTAAGTTGCAGGCACAGAAGCTCAGGGCGAAGCTAGACATTACATTTGGGATGCTCCTCATCTATGGCGGATGTTCAGTGACCAAGTCATAAGAAAGTGTGTGCCTAATGAAGAATTTAATGCAATTATTTTAGCTTGCCATTCCATGGTTTATGGAGGGCATTTCAGTGTCTGAAGAACACCTAGGAAAATTCTAGACTCTGGCTTTTACTGGGCAACCCTTTTTAAAGATTCTTTTACATTCTTTTGATCCTGTGACAAATTTTAATGATTTGGAGGGTTAGGTAAAAGGCATGAAATGCTTCAGCAGCCTTTGTTGTTTTGCGAAATCTTTGATGTATGGGGGATTGATTTCATGGGTCCATTCCCTCCGTCTTTTGGTTTTCTTTATATGCTTTTAGCTGTAGATTATGTGTCCAAATGGATAGAGGCTATACTTATTAGAAAAGATGCTCAAATAGTGTCTAAATTTCTTAAGTCTAACATTTTCAGTAGGTTTGGAATTCCTAAGGCTGTGGTGAGAGATAGGGGTACACACTTCTGTAATAGGATAGGTGATAACCTGTTTTCAAAATTTGGTGTCATTAATAAAGTCTCCATTGCATATCACCCCCAAACCAATGGTTAGTCTGAAATATCTAAAAGAGAGGTGAAGCACATCTTAGAGAAGATAGTGAAGCCATCGAAGAAAGACTAGAGCTTGTGATAAGAAAAAGAACTGTGGGTTTATCGGACTGCCCACAAGTGACAAATTGGAATGTCTCCCTACTGCTTAATCTATGGCAAAGCTTGCCACTTGCCAGTGGATTTGGAGCCTAAATCATATTGGGCATTCAAGTAGTGCAGCATGGACTTAGAATCATCTGGGTTGGAGAGAAAGCTGCAGTTGTAAAAGTTGGAAGAGTAGAGGAGTACGAGAACTCTCGACTCTACAAAGAGAAAACAAAGTTTGTGCATGATAATGTTCTCCTGAGGAATAACTTCAAAGAGGGAGATAAGGTGTTGTTGTTCAAGGCTCGTTTCACTTTTAAGCAAGGGAGTTTAACACTTGTTGGGATTAGCCATACACAGTCACAAAGGTGCACAACTTTGGTATGGTAGAGCTTCTAGAAAAAGAGACTAGCACCAAGCTTAAGGTGAATGGCCATCTGTTGAAGCTTTACCATGAGAACCAAAATCCTTCATGACTCTCAGGATGTTTCTTTCCTTCATTTTTTTACTTACTTTTTCCCTATGATTGCTCATGACTTGTTTTGGTGCATTAGTTTGTTGAGTAAGTGTGGGGTAGAAACTACCCCCGTAGGAAACATAGTTTAGTTATTAGTTTAATTAATATTTTTTCAATTCAATAATGTCCCCTTCTAGTTTTGTCTCTTGCCTTTCTTTTACTATGTTTAATTGTCCTGATGGATGATGCATCTTCAATTTTGGAGAAGTTTAGTATTGTTGATTGTGCTACATTTCCTTCTCTTGAGCTCATTTGGTATCTTATGACCATATATATGCATTTAAGGGCTTTTTGAGTATCCAGCTTGTGTCCTGTGTTTCGTTGTCCAGTTTGTGTCCTATGATTCTTTGCAATGTTTGTTATTTCTTCCTGTTCTTTTTGAGTTCGGGGTACCTTTGCCGTAGCTAACTCTTGGTTTCACTGTAGCAAATCCCCCTAGTTTCTTTCTGTTGCTCTTGGGTCATTTTGTCATGGCATGTATTCCATGTTGCCGTGGCTAAGTCCTCCTATTTCTTACTTTTGCTCTCAGGTCATTTTCTTTGAGGTGTGCATTCCATGATGCCGCGACAAAGATCCATTAAACTCAAACCCTGCCTTCCCTTTATTAAATTTTTACTTATCTGATACCCTATCTATCGTTTACCCATTCATCTTCTTCCTTCAATCATTTACATACATGGCGGCATCTCTCTTCTCCTTCGTCCTATATTCTTCCCCCTGGTTCCATTGCCATTTCTCATTCCTTTGCTTCTCGGCACTCTCTATGCACTGCTCTCTCTTCCTCCTAGCTATAAGTATCTTCTTATTTTTCCCCTTCTCTTTCTTTCTTCTATTATATTTTTAGCTGGTGTTTAAGGTAGAATGCTCCTACTTTTAATTTTTCTTTCATTATAAATTTTGCTTAGTTTTCTTTCGATTACCTCTGTATTAGGTTATCTGATTCTAAATAGTGCCTCTTGCCCTTTTTGGCATTTTTTTCTTTCCAATTGTAAACCTAGGTTATCAGTTTTAATTTGCTTTGTTTGTTTGTTTAGTTTGTTTATCTATATATTTTCTTTGCAGGAAAATGCCTCGAACCAAAACCCCTTAATCATCCTGTGAGTTTGAACCCCCTCGATAACTATAACTTTGACAAAATTTATGCAAAAATTGATGCTCGCCCTCTTATTAAAGAGTGACCTTGTCCTCTAACCCCCCTCGACAACCTTTTTGTCCAACAACTTCATGCCTCCTAATTTACTGGTTTAGTGTAGGAGCGTATCCTTAGTAACGGTAAGTTCGTTCACCATTTTTACACCAATGCTCAGTTCCACAGTCGACTGGCTATTGTCTTCCCTGGTATTAAGGAGCCCCATGGCTTTACTATTGCTAATATCCGCTGCCACTATGATCTTCCCCCATGTCGCTGATGTCATTATGAGCAACTCATCTATAACCACCCTACGACCAATGTTGCCTGCACTCTTTGTCAAGAGGGCACTGCCTGGCATCAGCCCTGCCACTCCGAACACTACCTTAAATGCTCTGAATTGTGGCCCGTGGCTTGTCCTTGGATACACTTATTCTGTAACAACATCTTTCCTACCACCCACCTAGCTTACATAACCAAACGCTAAGCCCTCTACTTTTACCTCCTGATGACCGACTGTCTAGTCAACATAGCTGATGCTATCGCTTCGGCCCTCCATGACTCCATCACTACACCCAAAATGACTAATGCCATAGCCTTCCCCTACCTTGTTTCAGACATTTTCCACACCCACGCCGTCCCTACATTTGATAATGACAGCTATTTTGACCCAACCCCTCTCTTTAGGTACGACTGTCTAAAATAACCTACCTTCGACCCACCACCCCATCCACCCCTGTTTATGATGTTGGTGCAGCCTCAACAGTTAGTGCACCAACCGAGTAAGGCCCCCCATCTCAAGATATCCCTGCATCTGTCACTTTGGCGACCCTCGCTGGCAAGAACGACGACCATTTTGCTGATCTCGACTAACTCCGCGTCACTTTCTTGTAGGAAATGATGCGGCAGCAGGCTCGGGATGCTCTTCATGATCGGGACTGATGTTATCGTCGGTGTATGGATGCTTTGATCACCGACCACTTCCACTTCCAACTTCCCTCAGATAAGGATGAACCGATCAACGGCACTGGCACATTTGGGGCGGGCACATCTGAGTCGACCCATCTGGATTAGGACCGTCTAGGTCCGAAGCAGATCATCCTACAGACTAACTTTGAATGCTTTCTATTTTATTTTAAGTTGTTTTATCTTTAGGTCTTTATGTTTTTCGTCTAGATTCTGTTAGATACTTAGTTAACGTTTTTGATATTATTTCCCATGGTTTGTGATAGATACTAATCATCTTGTTATTTTGCTGATTATCCTTGTGTTGTCATTGCCTCCGTGCTTTATCTTCCAATTGCTTGATTGTTTTACCATTAGGGACAATATTTTATTTGTGGGGGAGGAATTTCATGCATCATTTTTGGCCACCTAAGTGTTTTTTAAGAGGTCAATTGTGTGTTATCCTTAAAATTTCGCACTTGGTTTTTGAGGTGAATCTGACCTTGTATGACATTTTGACATTTTGCCACCTTTCACCATGGGTAACTTATATTTTTACCGTGGTGAAGCCTTTTCAGGCACACTTTGCCACGGCCAACTTATTATTTTGCTACAGTGAAGAACCTAATTTACAATCTCTTCTCGGCCCAACTTTTATTCCCTCACTTCAACAATTATTCCAAATTAGATTCTTAATACTTCTGTGTTTTGAAAGTTTTCTAAATTTCAAAGTTTTACATGTGATTTTGGAAAACCATCCATGCTTTTAAAATGATAGTTGATTTTGGCTAATTCCATTTTTAATGTTTTCAATGAGAAGTAAGTGAGGGTACACTAAGAAAATGGCGCTGTGCATTTTTAAACCTTGAGATTGCTTAATTGAGATACTGACCTTGTTGGAAGGATATTTGGGCCTGAATCCTTTCATTTGTGTGTATTTTCTTGATTTCATATGTCTCTGGAACTTGTTTTAATTTTTAATCAAGGCTTGATGTACTAAAATTTTGTGAATTTGATAGAGGCGTTCATTTCAAGACCTTTTTTTTTTACCCAAACACAAACCTCAAACATTTAACCATTGCTAAGCCCTTGAGCCATTCTTTTGAGTGCATGCACACTTCTATAATTGATGTAAAAAATTTATCTCTAGTTTTCTAAGTTTAAGTTGATCTTTGTAAAGAGTAGGATTCATAGGTTGGCTAAAAAAAATTCAGTCGGGAAATATGAGTCAACTACTGCTAGTGCTTTTGTGTCTTAGGCTAGATATGTTATATTGTTTTATTGATCATTTAAAAAATCTTGTTTGATTGAAAAAAAAGTATATATATATATATATATATATAGATATATTTGGAAATAGAAACAAATAGCAAAAGAAATGCTGCTATGTTAGAATTTTAAATATTTTCTTTAGAATAGTTAATGCTTGTTTCATGAGGAGAATAATTGTCATGCATATTACTTTCTTTTTTCATTCCATCCATTTCATTTGGCCTTCATCCACCATTACAACCCTGAAAGACCTCTTGATGTGCAAAATTGTGGTTCTTATAGTGGAGAGGCAGAACTATCACAAACTTATGGTAGAGAATGGAATAAGCAAATTTTGGAGTGAAATTATCCCATGACAAGTGAGTTGAGAGGTAAACAGTCTCCCTTGAGATAAATCTCTTTTTCTCAATCTCTTGGATTAAATCCTTATAGTGTTTGTCTCTTAGCGTTCCTTCAGATTAGTTTGGTTGATTTATGAGAAAGTGATTTTAGTAATTTTCTGCTCTTGTTTTTAAGTAAGGTCGGTATTTTCTTTTGCACTTGTATCTCTCTGATTTTTATGAGCTTTGTCCAGGAGTACAAAGGTCTAAGTTTGGGGGATTTGATTGAACCCAAGTTTTCTATATTATTTAGTGATATTCTCATGGTTCTTATTATACTTTTTGGCTCTTTTTATTGGATATTGTGCTTAATTTAGTTTAAGAGTGGTTATTTTGAATTAATGTAGTTTGAGGGTAAAATTTTCATAAAATGTTGATAATTGCACTAAATTGGTTTCTAGGACAATTGATGCTACAAACTATTGCTTTTCATTGCAGGACACTCATGAAATAGAGCCAAGAGTGAAGACCAAGAAATTGCAGTGCACAAGGATAAGAGCATCAATATTGGCAACGTTCGTCGCAACGAACCTAAGCATCATTACCGAAGACCTTTCGGGAAAAGTTTGCCGTGGCAAAGTCACAATATCAAGCAAGAAAACCTCTTAGGATGTTTTCGTCCCAGCGAAGTCATACCTTCTCCGTGGTGAAAACTTCGAATTAACAACTCAAACCCGAATCGTTTTTGGAAAATTCACTTACCCATTTATGCAAGCTGACACAAATACCAATGTAAAAACCCTATTTTGGGATAAGTGAAGGAAGATAAGTGGAGAGTGAGCCTCCATCATTTAGATCTCATCTTTTCTCTCATCTAACCCGAATCTCCTCAATTTTTCCACTGTCAAATATCTACCATGGCTGACTCAGATTCCTTCCCAGTTGTGAAGCTTCTGAGTGCAATGCGTGCCTAGACGTTTCTCTCCCTCTTAAAGATGTAGCAATGGCTGGAGTTCAATGAGCTTAAAAGGGGAGTAGTTAATCTATAGTTTAGATATGAATTTATAAATTCCTAGGTCTAGGATTTGTAATTTATAGTTAAGCTACTTGATTATAGTTTTAATCAAATGATGGATTCATTATATGTAGTTTGGATTAGTTTATGTAGAACTTTGAGCTTAAATATATGAAGTTTCATATATGTCTATTTGTAATCTTCTTGATTCTCTCTTATCTTGCATGGTTATGTTTGATATTAAGTTGATTCTGGATTTCATTCTACCTATTGCAGTGTCTCATCCTACTACACACACCAAGAGCTCTTAATAGAATCTTAAGAAATGGAGTCCCATTGAATAAGATCCTGAACTTAAAGAGTCCTTTAAGGTTCACATTTTGAAGATTAGTGATTTCTTCTCTCACAAAAATCAATTTCGAACTATGATAGTAGAGCTCACTTTCAAGAGGATTCTATCACTATTTAATCTCTTGATTTCATCTTACCATTTTCTATAACCCAAAAATCCAAAAATAAATTTTACAATTTAATTTAGTTTAATTAATGTTTTCAAAAAAATCAAAACCCCTATTTTTCGCAATTAGTTTGCATAGCATGGCGTATAGGTTAACTAAGATCCATTCATTTTAGGTTTCGATTAAGTGAACGACCTAGGGTTACACCCTATAGTGCAATCCTTAGATTATTTTGATTCAACCTCCAAGGGCTTTACGTATAGGGAGAATCATATAGTAAAATTAACATCTATCAATAATGTAGCACTTGTCTCTATTAATATGAAGCCCAAAACAAGCATTTAATTCATCTAAATATCTTATTAAGTAAGCCATTAAGGCTTTATCAGCTTTACAAAGTAATGACAAATCATCAATGAAAGCAAGATTGGTGATGTGCCTATCACACTTCTTATGATACTTATAGCTACAATTAATAAGCACATTTTTTTAAATAATACAATTAACACTACAAGAAAAATCATACATTAACAACAGAAATTTACTGACGGACATAATTTCATGGCTAATTATCAACAAAAAAACACTATCTTTTGACAAAACTGTCATGAAATTTTCATTTTGCAATGGACACAATTGTCGTCGGGAAAGGTGGAGGGAAATCATTCGCATAAATTTTTCGACAAAATATAGCGACGAGAAAACAATGCCTGTCGGTGAAAATTGTGGGAATGCTTTTTGTAATTAAATAACATCAGAAATGTGCCGATGGAAATAGTTTTGTCAGTGAAATATGTTTTATTTAATAATCAGCGTCGGTTGTTTACTGAAAGTATATATTCCGTCATTATTTTTCTGACGATCCTCACTATCTGTTGTTAAAACACTACAAAAAACTACAAATTATTGACAAAAACTTAATCTGTCGCAAAATAAGGCGACAACACCTAGCACTATAATTTGTGAAATTGAATACCGAAGAAAAATTTGTTCCGTCAGTAAATGACGAGATGTTCATAAATAAAATGATGTCATTTGGTTTTAATCCAAACAACATCATTTTATTTATCAACTTAACCCGACCCCCTCCCCCTCCCCCTCTGTTAGTTTTCTTCTCTCCTCCCTCGGATGTGTTGGTTTTCTCTAATTTTGGTTGCTTTCACAATTTCTACTTGATTTTTGGCCCATCGTGCGCCATTTTCAGGTAAGCTCTCTATTGGGTTTATTCTGTCTACAAAAAACGAAGCTCTTAGATGGTTCTATACATGTATACTGTGGGTGGGTGTTAGGTTGTGAGTTTTGTGTTAACTGTTGGTTTATGCATTTTTTTGTGTCATTGTTGGTTTATTTATTGTTTACATGTATTGTTGTTGGTAAAAAATGGAAAAAATGCATTTGTTATGTAGAAGGTTAGAGATAATACAAATTGCCTATGAGTTGTTCGATTAAATGTCCCTCAGATAGAGACTTCCATGTTGAGTATATATAACTCCAATTTTGCCATGGTTTACGTAACCTATTCAGAACCATACTCCAATTTCGTTATGGTTTATCGATGGGGAATTAAGAAGTTGCTTAAACTGCTTAATCTATGCTAACATCTTATGTACATTGTGCTTCTACTATGATTTATTATGTCACTCAACTTCCATTTTCTAAATTATTCGATTTTAGAAGCAGCATTGATCTTCTTATAATTATACACATTTCTCCTTATACATTTTGCAAGGATTTGCCTTAAAAATATCTAATACAATAATTGTCCAAAATGGCTTAACAAACATTGAAAATAGTTAAATGTTAGATACTAATACTCATTTAATATATTGACTTATAAAATAAAGAAATTAATACATCCTAAATACTAAAATAAACTTAAGTGTTTAGAGTTCACTCATACTTTTGGATATATTTAATAAGTATTGTTTCAAAAACAAATAATTTCTATTGATAAATATTGGATATATTTAAGAAGTATTGTTTCAAAATAGTGTTCCACATAAAAAGATTGAAATTATATCGGTCATATGAGTAAGACTTATAAGACAAAGACAAGTGTATATTTTAGGTCTTTTTAATTGTATTGGTGAATAAGAGTTCTTTTGTGTTGCTACAATGCTTTTTCGATTGAAATATTATAACAAGCCATAACATGTGTCATGCCTTTTTATTTATAATGTGATCTATAATAATTATGAACTTGTTTTATGTTAATTTGAAGATACAAGACTATACATTATTGACAACAATATTAAATTTTTTAAAAAAAATTATGCCTTTTTTCCTTAAATGTTAATCTTCCTAATGTGAATTACAAGACCCTTTTATATGAGACTTAAAGGACGATTGATATATTTAGAATATTTAAACATGTGATTTTGTATATATTTAGAAGATTTAGAATATTTAAAAATGTGATTTTTTATATATTTAGAAGATGTAACAAGCTTATATGAAGATTTATTTATTTACACATCATGTAAATGTTTTCACATTATAAAAATTGACTTGACATTGAATAGTCTACTTAAACAAATTCATTCCTGTTATTAGAGCTATTTAATTTTTCATCACTATAGTAAAGATTGATAAAGACCTTTTGAAGTCATTGATCTTTTTATTCAATGCCTTATTTTCATGAAATAAATCATACTCATTGTCATTGACAACCACATTATTAGGTTATATTACATCATATATTTTAAAATTTTAGTATCATACTCATTTGTCATCAACAACCACACTATTAGGTTATATTACATGATACAATTTAAAATTTTAGTATCATACTCATTTGTCATTAACAACCGCACTATTAGTTTATATTGCATCGTGCTTTTTAATTTTAATGTCTCTTTCTCAATTATGCTTACGTCTAGAGTTTTTCTATCTCTCTATACTTTTAAGTTTATATGTATTATATTCTTTTAAGTCTTTCATATGAGAATAAACTTCTAGGTCGTGATAGATGATGCAAGTCATATAATATTCTCTTTCAAAAATTTTGGTGATTAGGAGCTCTTATTTTGTGACTTTGATTCTTAACATATGAATTGGTAGATGATATGCTTATTTACTCTTATGATAAATGGGACATATATAATGGCTTTTATTAAATGTGATGCTATAATGATAGTGAGGTTGGTGGTATTCTTTCATGCTCTTTTAAGATGACCTTATATGAAAATTTTGTCTATTTTTGATTTAATGTCATGTACTCTAATTCTAGAATTCTAACAATGCATAAAATTTTTCTTTTGTTGAGAATAGAATGATGATGTATGAGCATTCAAGTTTTAATGCATATAATTGGATGTTATAATTTAGGAAATAACTCATTTTGTAAATGCTTAGCCCTTATAAAAAGTGTCTTGTAATTAAAGGAACCAATTCGTATTTACCATTATAACTCTTTTAGGCTCTAAGCATGTTATTTAAATTTTCACTACCTATAATAAATTTAGATAATGAATATTTGAGTTTCTTGATTTCCCTATTTGATGCCTTGCTTACTTACAGCAAAATATTGTCATTATTGGTGACAAGAACCACACTTTTAAATTCTATCATGTAGAGCATATCATAATTTAATTTCTCAATCTTATATTAAATATTTTATATTCTTTTTCACAGGCCCTATATTGTGTCAGAGAGCATCGCTTATCTTTCTTATTCATAGTCTGAAGTTATCCATCCATCCAGGTTAGTCGTCAAACTAATATTTACCATATTTATTGCTTTAATAATATGATTATGATAAATTTGAATTTTGTGTGAAGGACGTCTTCATTTTGTGTTGTTGTTTAGAATATTCTTATAATCATTGATGAGTTTTTATGTTTTTCTTTAATAGTCTAAGTATTTATTATATGTGGAATTAGTTTAAGATGTTATAGTTCTATCGGTTAATACTTCAACTTCGATTTGATTAATGCAAACTTAGTATCAACATAATGAATTAATACGTTTCATAGACAAGACAATTGCTTTCCATAATAAACCCCTAGCACAGTATATAGTATAGAAACCTGCGATGCAACACCCGTGAGGCTTATCGGTGAAAAATTTCATGAGCCTAGGAGTCAGCGAGAACTTGTTTTCTTGATTCATATGTGTAAACAATGCTATATACCATAGTTTTGAAATCAATTGTAGATGATTAATTTCATCAGTTAATACTTCTACTTTGGTTTAATTAATGCAAACTTAGTATTAACATAAGGAATTAATACGTTTCATAGACAAGACAATTGCTTTCCATAATAACCCTAGTACGGTATATAGGCTAGAATCCTGTGGTCAACTCCCGCGAGGCTTATCGGTGAAAAATTCCATGAGCTTAGGAGTCATAATGAGAACTTGTTTTCTTGATTAACAGGTGTAAACAATACCACGTACCATAGTTTTGAAATAAATTGTAGTTGATTAATTCGATCAATTAATACTTAGGGGATTTTGTGTAAAGTTTAGATGTTCTGTAAATTTTGGAGAACATGAAGGATACTAAGTATGGAATCACTGTTTTAAATAAATAGTTTTGCAGAAATGAGTAATGTTGATAGATCTTGGTTGTATAGATGATTATCATATGATGGTTTCATTAATCCTAAGTTTGTTAAGGGAGCTGAAGCTTTTATTTATTATGCATGTTCTCAACCTACATATATGGATGGGCCAAAGATCAGTTGTCTATGTAAAAAGTTCGAGCACATTCTTTTCCTTCCTATTAATGAAGCGAATGGACATTTGTTAAGAAGAGGGTTTGTCCCAAATTATTTTGAGTGGACACGACATGGGGAACCATTGATTAGTAGTACCTCAAAGGGTAATGAAGCACAATAGTTAGGAGGCAATGAGTTTGAAGGGGGGATTAGATTTAGAACAAATAATGTGGATGCAAATGAAAATCCTTACATGTAAATGATTTATGATGCATCCAGTTATAACTTTTAGGAAAATATAGAAAATCTTAAAGAAGAAACCAACCCACAATTCAAATAGTTTTTTGATTTACTACACTCAGTTGACCAAGAATTATGGCCAAATTGTGACATAATGACTCAATTGTCAACAATTGCTCATATCTTAAACAAAAGTGCACAGCTGATACAATCTAGTTGAAATCAACAAGTGAAGAAGATTTCGACAATTTGAACCTTTCGTGTTGGCAATGCAAGCGATCCTTGTGTATTATGTACCTTTTCCTAGCTTATGATAAGATAAGTCAGATTGGTTGGCCGTTTGCTAAGTTAAACCTAGAGGTGTTTTTAATCACATGGAAAAGGAGAATAGAGAATTGAAAGTGAAGCGTTTCAAAAAGATGCTTATGAAATAAATCCATTTGTCCTATATGAGGATAATGAACCTTTGAACGATCCATGTAATGCACATGTTGAAATTTTATCCGAAGAGGAAGAGTAGGGCCAGAGATTTGAAGAAGAGCCTGAGTTTGATTCAAATTCTTTAGAAAAAGAAGATGATTTTGATTTACAATTAAGTGATGATAGCGATTAATTTGTGTTTGTAATTGAATATTATATTCAAACAATCAATTATTTCGTTTACTTGATACATCATCCCTGATTCTCTTGTGACATATTACACTTCTGTAGCCTCCCAATTTTTATTGCTTACCCTCTTTTTTTGATCTATTTCTATCTTGACGAAACATGGCATTTATTTTAACTCCTTTAATTTCATTATCATTTTTTTCATAATCTGACATAAGAAAATGCCGACTTTGTATGATGTTTATAGCAAATTCTCATTAGTGCATTGAGATTACTTGTCATAACTTTAAAGAGTTAAAGCTTAATATTAATTTCAGGTTGACATATGCCACCAAAAAGAAGACATGATATGATACGCCCAAGATTCAGACCACAATTAAGAGGTACTTACTGTACAGGTGAAGCATCTCATGGTGTAGCAGCTGGAACTGAATCTCCTCCTCCCCCTCTAGCTACTACACTTATAGATGGCGCATCACCTTTTGTGGATATTGCTATACCATCCGCCACCCATACATCATTTACTACCCTTATATCGACAAAGATATTAGGGGTAAATAATGATGATGAAGGAAGCGGCCGCCAGTCCAGAGCTGAGGGACCTGATGGAAGAACTTCGTTGCAATTGCCAATAATATGTAAATGAAAATACATTGAACACTATATGTTTATAATTAAGTTATAGGTGTCAATTTTTAAAACGATATAAAATTATTTGTCTTGATATTAGGTTCATTCCATATGAACTGTGTTTAAGAAACATGACATCAAAATTCAAGGAGAAGATTGATATTGAGGGCTTTGTATGGAAGAATATCTCTCAGGTGATAAGGGAATTTTACTATCACGAGTTTGAGGTATAATAAAAATTATTATTTTCATTTTTAATTGACAATTTTGTACATTAATTAGATAAATATTATTACATCATAAGCATTAATTGAATGTTTTCCTTTTGTTTCAAAAAGATTTTTTTGGGATTCTCAATTTGACGAGATCGTCTATAGAGTATAGGAAAAACGAGCATGTACGTGTTATCATGTCTTTGTTACTGCAATACATAGGGTAGGTGTACGATAGCCTTACATTTATGAAGAAATATGGAGTCATTGGCAACAGTATTTGACATCACTTAAGATAATGTCTGTTTCAGAGCGTAATTCGGCCAACAGACATGGAGGGCCATGGGGAGAGAGTTTCCTATACATATAGGAGGATCTATTACTAACTAAGAGCATGCAGAGAGGCTTTTAAGTATCTAAACTTTAAATTTATATTCTTATTTCTTTACTTTACTGTATAGAAATTGAATTTTATGTTTGAATTTTGAAATGAAAATATGTGTTTCTTGTTGAGAATGATAATGTTATAAATGTCTGGTGCCATATATGGCTGTGTTTTTGAGTTTTTTTCTTTTTTCAATAGGGGGTAGATTTCATAAAAATAAAGGAAACTCAGTCAAATTTTTTATAAATTCTAATTCATTTCTAACATTTTATTCTTCTGCAGGAAAGGGGTATGGGCATGAGGCATACACCTCGTCAGCTCTTTTTTGCACACTCACACTAAGAAATATGACAGTATGACATTCGTCAACAACCGTTGTAGAGAACTCAATGTATATGAAATTTATGATTTAATATTAATGCTTAATAATTATCACTTACTAACATAAACATTGCCTTCTGATAGGACCAAATTCAAGAAAGCATTCAACAATAGTCTCAGCAGTCTAAAGATGTTGATGAGACTAAAACGTATCTTAATGCAATGGGTGGTAGGGACCGTCGAGGAAAGATATTCAGCTTAGGTTCATTTGTGAATACATGTTATTTATAATCCTCCACGTCCAATACAGCAACATCTAGCAGGTAGTCCATAAACAATGAAGTCCTAGAACTTTGGAGCACAATGCAGACATTGGCAACTCAATTGCAATAGTCAATCGATCTGTTGCAATAGTCGACGCAGTACATAGCTCAGCTATGTAATAAGGTGGATGATTTGAAGGGTAATGATAGCACCTCATCACACCAATCAGAACATCCGTCGTCTCCAAATTAATGGTGTACTTTTGGCCATTTTATTACAACTACGAAAACTTATTATGTATAATTTAATGTCTTTATTATCAATTAAGATATTTTTAACGTTATATCATCAATCAAATTTATGTTTAGAAAATTAAATATATACTATTACATTAATAGTTGTTTAAATTATACATCAACTATAACATCATAAAATAAAATTTATTGACGGTATTAATAGTACATTATTAAAAAAATTCTGATTAATTTTCTAATGAAAATATGCGATCTATGGGTAAAATTAAAATGATTACCAAAGGAAGGAATTATCGTCGGTAATCACAAACGAAATAATAACATGCGTTGGTAAAGTTGGGATAATTTTTGACAGTAAAAGAACACCCGTCGATAATGTTTGAACAAAATCGACAAAAAAGCGTAAACTGTCGGTAATCACAGATGGAATAACCAACCCCTCGCCATTAGTAATCACAGATAGAGTAACCAATGATATGCTGTCAGTAATCGCAGACAGAATAACTAATGGTATATTATCGTTAATCACATATGGAATAACCGTCGATAAATTTTTAACAACTTACTGACAGAACATTATTTTCTGTCATTAAATTTACCAATGGTTTACAGTTTTTCGTCGATAATTTTACCTATAGAACATGATATTCTGTTGGTATTTATTAACTACAGTCATTTTTACGACACCTTTGCTCATCGATAATGTCTATTGAAAATCTTACATACTAAAGGAAAGTTAATGTTTTCAGTAGGTAATGTTCGTTTCAAAACCATGTTTTTCTTGTAATGTAAGTACTCAGTGCATATGGTGAAGAGATAACAGGAGAGTTGATCACCTTGCCTTAGACTCTATAACCTTTAATAAGTTGACTACCTTCCCTATTTGTCAAAATATTTAATGAATTAATGGTTATGCACTAAGAGATTTAAATAATTATCCTATCAGGTAAACCCAATACATGTACAGAAAGAAGCATAAAATCCTAATTAACTGAGTTAAATGTCTTATATATATCAATTCAACATCACAATTAGCTCTAAAGTCCTTGATATGATAGTTCTTAAATAATTCTTGTGCAAGTATCACATTGTCTCTAACAGTTCTACCTTGTCTAAAAATAGTTTGAGATTGGATAATCAATGAAGGAAGCACATACTTGTTAGCCAACAACTCGGTGATGATTTTATAAAATGTGTTACAATAAAAAATTTATCTAAAGTCCCTTAAAGGGTTTGGATTATGAGTTTTTAGGACTAGACATTAACGAGGTCAGTTTCGCATGTTTAGCATCTTAGAATTTTCAAAGAACTCATGAATAACTTTATATATATAGAATTTAATGGAGCTCTTAGTTTGTTGATAAAAGAAGCCGTTGAACCCATTAGGGCTTACAACCTTTTTAAGACTAAGAGAGATTGCCACCATCATTATATCCTCATCAATGAAACTCCCAGTAAGAAATTCATACTGCTCAAGGTACATTACCTTAGGAATGGATTGGTCGTGAACCCGTTATGTGGGATTACAGCCTCTAAAGTTCTTAATACTTTAGCATAGTAATCTCTAGCATAGATTTTAAGCTCATTTTAGTTAATGATAATTCTACCCTTATTAGTGAGTAATTTGGATTTTATGTTCTGATTCCTCCCAGTAAGAACTGATCTATGGAAGAACATGGAATTGGAGTCCCCATCTTTCAACCATAAGATGTCGGCCCCCTGAAAATTTTTCATTTAACTTAAGTAAGATAGCTTATGAAATAGAAGCATGAGAAGAAATTGAGGGCATTTTCGGAATATAGCTTAAGAACCAAGGGTAAAGTGGACTTTTGGGAGAGGTATGGTGGACTTGATCTTAGTGGTAGAAAAGCAGCGTGATTGAAGACAAAAAGAAGAATAGAAGAAAAGAGAGGCTTCAGATGAGAGTGAAAGAATAGAGCTGAGAGCTAAGTTGAAATATCTGTAAAGCTTAAAGAGAGAACATCCTAGTGCATGCAAGAGAGGAAAAAGAAAGAAGGAAGAAGGAGTTTTTGGTGGAGTTAAGAATCTCACTACTTGGTGAAGAATTGCAGTAAGTCATTTTAGAATGTACATTTTGAGTTAGCCGATTCTGGATATTGTTTTTAAATAGGAGTTATGGTTTTGTTATGAAGGAAATCAAGGAGGGGTTCAAGAGAGGCAAGGAAATCAAGAGGATAGGCATCCATAAGTCGGATTACAGAAGCAAGCAAAGAGTTTAAGGTGGGTTACAGTTTTATAATAAAGAAATAAGCCAAAATGTTTGTTCTCACTGACTACGATTTCTGCATAAATGTGCTACATGTTTGTTCTGTTCTGGTGTGCTATAAAATGCCAACTGTTGCTGCATGTTTTCAAATAAAAATGTTTTCTTCAAATTGCATACTTTATGAAACCAAGTTTCTGCATGTTCTGCAAACAAGACAGTTTTCTGCAAAAGAAGCATACTTTCTGAAAACAAATTTCTGATCTGAAAAGCAAGAACTTCAAGAACTGCCATTTTGGGCAATCAGTTTTCAAGAACATGAAAATTCTGTGATTATGTGGGTTTGTGGTGGTCCCCTCTGTTAAGACAGTGCACTTGTCTAAAAGCTTCTTCCACCTACCCGCTAGTGACATGGAGCTCCTTCAAGGACTCCCCTCTGTTCATGGCTACGCAAGACCAAAAAATGGAATTGCCTAGTACGTTCTGTTCACGGCTACACAGGAACCTTTGGGGAAATGTGTAGTATGTTCTGTTTCGATCCACCCAAACCATTCTGATATGCTTAAGATGTTCATGAATTGTCTGATATGATCAATGCATGCATGATTTGAAATCAAATATGTTTTAACTATATAAAGGTTTTCTGCTTGTTCTGTGTTACAAACCTCTTTCCCATGAGCTTTAAACTCACCTCGTCCAATTTCTGTCCCAAACTCAGGTGAAGCTCAAGAGAGAGAATAAGTCAGGATGCAAGGTAGTTCAAGTCTATAAAGACTTTTTGTAATAGCTAAGACTGAACTATGATAGCTAAGGCTTTAGCCTTCTTTCAAGTTGTATGGGCAATGAAAACTGATGTAGTTAAGTCTTGTAAGGATTTTAAAGTTTTGTAAAACATACATATTTGGAAATGAATGAATGAATTATGTATTCTTATGATTCTGTATATGAATTCGATCTCTGGTTATGATCAAATTAATAGAGGAGTAAGTGAGAGTAATGACCACATCTAGATGATTCTGATTTAAGTTTCGAATAAATGAGAGACGTTGGAAAAGAGTTAATAGATTGCATCGAAGAAGGAAGATGCTAAGGAAAAAAACACAGAGGTTAAGTATCCTCTGTGATGATGTCACACACATAGGCTAGGAAAGCTTAGAAGTGTATCCTCTTTGCTGACGTCACAACATAGAGGAAGTGAGGATTTAGAAGTATAAGTATCCTCTGTGGTGAGGTCACAACACAGAGGAAGTGAGGATTTATAAGTATAAGTATCCTCTGTGATGATGTCATAACACAAAGGCAAGGAGGATATAAGAGTATAAGTATCCTCTGTGCTGATGTCATAACACAGAGGCAAGGAGAGTATAAGCATTGTCTGTGATGAATTAGAACCCAGAGGAAAGAATGGATGAAGAGCATAAAGAACGAGTAGAGAAAAACATAGAAGATAGAATTGACTATGTTACCATACACAGAAGAAAGGACTTTGTCTGTGTTATTGAAATAATTATTGTCTGTGTTATTATATACAGACGAAGTAAAACAATAAGGACACGTATCGTCTGTGTTAATGTACACAAATGCATTGAAATAAAGAGGACACGTATCGTCTCTGTTACTGTACACAGACACGTTGAAATAAAGAAGACACGCAGTAACACAAACGAATTGAAATAAGGAGGACACGTATCATCTCTGTTACTGTACACAGATGAATTGAAACAAAGACGACCCGTATCATCTTTGTTACTGCACATAGACGAAGTAAAACATAGAGGACTCATATCCTCTGTGTCACTGTTCATGAACCTCAGATGATAGATCCTCAGTCGATAGAGGGTCAACCCAGAAGATAAAAGTCAACCACAGAGGATAGAACACAGAAGATAGCTTAAGGACTAAGAATTATAAGAAGGAGTTAAGAAGTACTGGAGCGAAGTGTATCTTCTGTGTTACTCTTCTCGTGCATCTTCTAACCAATGTTGAACCCTTAGGAGATAGAATCGACCTTTGAGGTTTTCATGGAAGTTAAGGAGCTTGAAAATATCTTTCCAACCATATAAAGGATACCCCAAACCGATTCCCCTTGAAAAAGATATGACGCACGAAAGATATCTTCTGTATTTTCTAGACTTCGTCTATGACACTATTCACACTATCGTCTAGGTTTTACTTATATCTTCTGTCTCATTGTTGACCCCTCAGAAGATAGAGTTGATCTTGGGGTCTTCAGGGAAGTTATAGACCTTAGAATTATCTTTCAAACTATATGGAGAATACTCTGAACCGATTACGCTAGAGAAAGTTATGAAGATTGTAAGATATCGTCTGTGTTA
>JANZXR010000171.1:29099308-29117713 GCA_027575705.1 Erythroxylum echinodendron
CAAAACATAGCAATCCCCATACAAGATAACTTTGATGACCTCAAGTCAAAAGATCACTTATACAATCATCACAATGAGAATTTCGTAGATATATAAGTAATGTTCCAAATGGATTTCTCATATTGGGTCTGTTCAGTGAACTTGTTCTCTAACAAGCACCTACACATTTGTTTAAGTATCTCTATACTTTAGCCTATGAGATCAACTACTTCCTTCATAAGGAAAAACACAATGTATGCTAGTCTTTTGCGTTCTACTAATGTATAATCTTAATAGAACAATGACTAGGAACATTTAGAAGTAATACATAAATGCAATATGAATCTCATAATTGTAATCTCATTATAATTTCATTTGCAATATACAGTTATTCCATAGACTTTATCATATACATCTAAAAATGTATAAGATAACTAATGCCTTTAAATAATTTGTCACTAAACTACAACCAAAGTGTGGCTGTAAGACATAAACCAACAATCTCCCACTTGCACTAAGCCAATTATTTAAGTATCTCATACCATATCACGATATGATGATTATTCTACTACTAGCCTAATGAGAGAATTCTACAAGATTCTCTATAGTGAGCACTTACTTAAGTCTTACAACTCCGATCTTAGTTATCATCATAATTAAGAAAATTTGGCTAAATACATTATTGGATATTTGATGAGACATTAGCTCCTTATGCATGCCAAATAGCTTTAATGTTCTACAATATATTACTGCCTTAAACAATGCAAGGAAACTCTATCAAGTTCACTAAAGAACTTGTTGATCCAATAAATCATTTCCACTAAGTGAAAAATGTATTATGGCTCAATTAATAACCATTACTATATTGGAACCTTTCCAATCCTAAATGATATTGTTCTAAGTAAATAAACCTTAATTAGGATTTACTTCTAAAGCTATATCCTTATCTTCTTGAACTCAAATATCAACACACACATAGAGTAATGAATATCTTTAATACTTCAAAAGTATATGATATCTTAAATACTATATCTTTATTATATTATCTATTTACTTAGACTTAGAATAAGTTAACAATGTCCAATCTATCTCTATAGATTTAATTCTCAGAATTACGTTGCTACCTTTTCATATCCAACAAGAGGTGTTCTTGGACAATTATGTGTTCAATAATTGAAAATTAGAACTATTGTTCTCTATAAGTAATATATCTCCACATACTCCCACTGAAGAGGACAACTATCCTCCCAGTAACCTTATTCTATACATAAATTCACAATCATCTTTAAAAACAAACTTTTTGAATTCATCATGAAAGTGAATCTTTCAATGTCATACAGCCTTTCAACTATACATCAAATGTATCAATAAAGATATTAGTTTCAATTAGATGTAATTTTATGAGATTTGAACCTTTCAAATTCCTTCTTACTCCCACTACTTATCTTGAAAACCATTCTCCTATAAGTATACGTTGAAACAAACAATTTGTACAACATAGTTATCCAACTTTTGGATATCTTATAACCTTTTATTATCCAATTTAGTTCTAAACTTAATGGATAATGTATGCTTCAACCAAGCTCCATCACATTCTTCAATATTAACATTGACTCTTTCAAAGACCTAGCATTTCATATCTGATATGAAATCTTGCTAATTGATTCAATTGAAACTATTAAAGGTAATTTATTGTACTAGGCATCTCTATATAAGAAATAATATTACATCCTACAATATCTCATATTGTATGGTACTCCTTACATAAATCCATACCCTTATGGATTTTTGTTATGAAGGTATTTACTAAGGAATCGCATTCCCTATAGATAACCGAATATATAAAACTTTCCACAAAGATCTCATCGATCTGCTTCAGTAATCTCAATGCTTAATTTCTACTTAGATTTAAACAGTTTGAACTTTTTTCAAACTTTTAAATCATCATTTCATTTAATACGTATGACTATATCACATAAAGTCATTAGTAATATATTGAAATATAATATTATCCTTTTATTAATTGTTATTCCATCCAATACATTACACGTATAAGATTTAGTAATTCAGTATCATCATCGTCCTTTCACTAAAGGTTGATTTGGTTATTTTTCAACTTTACAAGTTTTATAAGTTCCATATGATTCATAATCAAAAGGATACATATGTCTTAATATGTAACTTTATGATTCTCGTTATGTTGATTTAATAAATATGGCACAAAAGGATAATCTTAGTTATCTAACTTTTAATTCTTGCCACTAATGTTAAGCATAAGTCTCCTTTGATCTAACAGATACAAACTCTTTGTATAAAATTGGATCAATTACTTTTAGTTAACAATCTATTTCTAACCATGCATTGCATATTAAAATAATGTTGAATCTAAATTTAGCATCAGATACTCATAAGCATTAATTAAAAATACATATGATCTTTATCATATCAACTATAGACAAGAAAAGTCATGCAATAATTTTCTTCTAATGATAACTATTATCATATTCCTGCTAAGCCTTTAATTTTAGTCCACAATTATATTTTTAATAGGCTAAATTAAGTGAAACAATTTCATCAAAGCACTATACCTTTTAGCTCTACTTCCTGCAACCCTTTGCATTTTGCTATTATGGTGTTAACATACATCTTACATGTTATCTTCAAAGTTTACGAGGCATTAGTTAACTCAAAATGTGAATACATTTTGTCATCTATATGATTTTGACATGTCTCTAAAACTTTGTTATCGAATCCTCAACAGGGATTATAGCATAATAATATAATGGACATACAATTTTCTTTTATAACTTTTTGAGAACAGTTCTCAGACATATCCTATGTCCAAGAACTTGGGTCATTAACTTAGCATCAACTATACTAAACAAGATAAATTCCTCTCAGAACAAAATAAATGTAAGAATGCAAGTAGTTAATTATATGTCATGACTACCAAATTAGATTAAGACTTTAATCATATATTTGGTTACTCCCATTATTTTATTCAAAATAATGGCCCTCACTACTATTCAGAAAGATTACTCTGATCTTTCTAGTGGGCTAAGATCCTATTCAAGTATAACTGATCTTGAGTTTGCTCAAGAAACCAATTAGACTAAATTAGGTAGACAACAAGTTTATCAATCACATCTCATGTGACTCCTAGATCCGTTAGGTGACAACTCCTGCCAAAATATATCTTATATATTGTTCCTAAGCTTGCCTCTAAATTCATATGACCATGATTTTGCTCATCCAAATCACACAAATTTAGCTAAGTAGAATCCATTATCATAAGACTAAATATGTTTGGGTTAAAGCGGCCTTGAGTTTGCTTAACAAGTCTACAATAAACATAACTCTGGTTTATTCATAATAATGGAAGGCAACAATCACGTTCTTAATATTTACTTAATATTTTAACGAAAGATTTAACTTCATTTGTCTCATTAAATAAAAATTGCGTGTAAAATGTCACACTTATAAAACATACAATGTATCATTCATCCAATATATATATCAACCATATAAATAAATTATGCAACTTATACACTCATAATCAAATTATTTGTATAAAATATCAAGCTTCGTTTGATTCTAATTATTGATTTTCATAATCTACAATAACATTTCCAACTTTTTGGAAAAATTAAATTAGTTTAAAATCATTGATTTCTAGATAAATTAAATTCCTATTCTAAATAGAAAGTTAATTTGATTTGAAAATAATTTTCAAATCTAATTGGAAACTATTTCCAATTGTCTTGACTCCTTTAATCAATTTTAATTGAAAACAATTTTCAAGCACTTCTTACTTATTATAATTTAGAAAAGCTATTTTTCAAAATTATATAAATAACATATTCTAATCTAATTAGAAGACTATTTATAATCTCAATATAAATTACTTTTCCATAATTAGAAAACTATTTTCTAAAATTAAAAGAAACTACTTTCAAAATTAAATAAAACACTTTTAAATTTAATTAGGTAAGTCATGATATATTATTTATTTAGGGATTAATTTCTAAGTAATAAGAAAATATTTTTTATTAAATTAGAAAATTATTTTCAAAATTATTAAAGAAAGCTCCTTTTTCTTGATAAATAAATGAAAATACTTTCCAAATTTTAATCAAGATAATATCCTTTCTAATAAATAAAAAAACTTGTTATTTAGAAATAAAGAAACAATTTCTAAATAAATAAAATAATAATTCTCTAAACAAATAAAATTAAGAATTTAATTTATCTCAATCAAATTGAAATAAATATATTTAATTAAAAAATTTTCTTAATTTTAAGGAGTCTAATTAATAAATTTCAATCTAATTGAAACTAATTAATTCCAATTTTTGAAACTACTTTTCTAATTAATTAATTTCAATCTAATTGAAAATAATTAATTCTAATTTTAGAAATCACTTTTTTTAAAAATTAGGAATCAATATAATTATTAATCTTAACCAAATTAAGAAAAATAATTATCTTAATTTTGGAATTAAGTTTTAGATTTTAAAACAATTTATTAAAAAATTTATTAAACCTATTGCTAAACACCCATCTTCGTCATTAACTAAGGAAACCCTAAAGTTGCCAAGGATGAAACAAAAAAAACTGTCGTCATCTTCACTGTTGCGCCAATAGACACCAAGGGCATCTTCATGCCATGAACGTGTCTTAATACATTATTCAACAAACAATCCATAATACATACACCAAAGAGTAAGACAAAACTTTTTAACGGAACACTTACTATTATTTTTTATTATGTGACATCACGATATCTTTTAACATACACATATAATAAGCAAATGCAATCCCATAAGCAAAAACAGGGAGGGCAGCGACGTAAGGTTGAAGCAATAATTCTAGTACCCACTGATTGAACCTAAATTTGCTATATTATTCAGTAGTATTTTTATAGTTTTTGTTATACTTTTTGGCTCTTTTTGTTGGATATTGTGCTTAATTTAGTTCAAGAGTTCTTGTTTTGAATTAATATAGTTTAAGGGTAAAATGTCATAATTAATTAGTAATTGCAGTCACTTGGTTTATAGGACAATTGACATTTCAAACTATTGTTTTTCATTGCAAGACACTCAAGAAGTGGAGCCAAGAGTGAAGACCAAGAAATTACTGAGCCATAAAATTAAGGAAGAAGACCCTTCGGGACAAGTTAGCCGCGACGAACTCACTACTTTGCCACGGCAAAACATATGAATCAACAGCCCAAACCCTATGAAGTTTCATATATGTCTATTTGAAATCTTCTTGATTCTCTCTTATCTTGCATAGTTATGTTTGATGTTGAGATGATTTTAGATATCATTTGACCGATTGCATTGGCTAATCCTACTACGCATACTAAGAGCATTTAATGAGATTTTAGAAAAAGATGGAGTCTCATTGATTAAGATCCTGGACTTGAAAAGTCTTTCAAGGTTACATTTTGAAGCTTAGTGGTTTCTACTCTCACTTAAATCAATTTCGAACAATGATGCCCAAAACTCACTTTTAAGGGGACTTTATCACTATTTAGTCTTTTGTGTTTTTCGTCCTTCAATTGTCAATATCCCTAAAATCCAAAAACATTCATTTTTACATTCAAATTAGTTCTATCAATCAGTTCAAAAATCAAAAACCCCATTTTCTCCAAATTAGTTTGCATAGGATGACATATAGTTTAACTTAGATTCAATTAATTAGGATCCAATTAAGTGAACGACTTGGGGTTGCACCCTATAGTGCAATTCTTGGAATACATTGATTCAGCCTCCCAGAGCTTAGCGAATCAGGTCGAATCAAATGGTGTCGTTACTAGGGAAAAAAGCAATTGGTTCTCTAGGTTAACTTCTGTCATAATTGCAGCTGAGGTTGGTTAAGAGTCTTTAGATTGCATTCTAGATAGTTTAGTTTCACACCTATTAATAGTATAGGTTTTCATTTTGCTTAGCATCTAAATTTTTGGAAATACAAACAAAGAAAGTGATTTCTTTTTAGCTTTCATACTTAGCATTTTTACATTTGCATAGTTCAGCTGCCTTTAGTGTACGTTTGCCACGGCCAATTTTTTTTTTCGCCATGGACAACTTGCAGAATTTTACTAGGATCCCTTTCAGGACATTTAAGCCACGGCCAACTACCGACTTCGCCGCAGCCAACTTTTCTGCGAAGCTCTGAAGATTTCTTTACATATGCATATATACTTTCACACCCACACACACTTGCATTCATCGCATCTCATTTTTTTTACCTGAAATTTTGAACTTGCAAGTCAATTTTGCTCATTTTAATTCTTTTTTTAATTTTCCTTTGTATGCCCCGAAAAACCACACTCCTACCTTTAGACCCTGAAATTGAGAAAAGCCTAAGAAAAGTTAGGAAAGAAAAGAGAGTAGAAGGGACAAGCAAGGTAGTAGAGTCTAGCCAGTCAAGTAGTGAGAGTGAATCATTAGAAAGAGACACAATGGCTGAAAACCCAGTTAATCTGCAAAATCAAAAACTTAATGCCAACCAACCTAGAAACGCTGATAAAGTAGGTAATGAAGAGCAAGAGAGAATTGGTGAGAATAATGGTAACTTTAGGAGGAGGACCATTAGGGAAGCTACAACCTCTGATATCAATTATGATCCTTTTACTGTTGCCTGTCCTAATTTTGATGTGAATTTTGAGATAAAAGGATTGCTTATTAGCTCTCTTCCTAAATTTCATAGTTTTAAAGGAGAAGATCCCTACATTCACTTGCAATCGTTGTCTATGATTTGCCAGAGCATGAAACCGGTGGGCACTTCTCTAGAACAAGTGCTGTGGAAAGTGTTTCATTTATCATTGGAGGGTAAAGCTAGGGAGTAGTACATGAGTCTTCCGAGACATGTGTCAAATGCCTATCACAGCTGGGGAAATTTGAGGAAGGAATTCTTGGAGAAGTACTTTCTTACTTTTAGGACTTCATCAATGAGAAAGGAAATCTACTTAGCTCAACAAGACTTTAATGAGTCTCTCTATGATTATTGGAACCGTTTTCAGGATCTATTTTCAAGATGCCCTCACTATCAAATACCAAATGAGCAGTTGGTGCAATATTTTTATAATGGGTTGAAGGATCAAAACAAGTAACCGCTGAAGAGGCATGGGATATGACTAAGAAATGGCTTTGAATCACCAGTAGTACAGTGCTAGAGGCACTAGAGGCGTACACAAGTTGGGAGCTTCAACAGTACATTCTAGAAAAATGGAAAGTCTTGAGTCTAAGGTAGACTCTTTGGAGAATAAAATGACTAGTCAACTGGCTCTTATTACCGCAGAGTTGAAAAATATGAATATGCATCGTCCATAAACCACTATGGATCTCACTGTACCTAGTTGCAAAACTTGTTGGTCAGTGATGCATATTGCTAGTGTCTGCCCCAATCGTTATGAAGAGATGTATGCTGTTTATCAGGGTAGGCCAAATAAAAAGTGGGACCCCTATTCTAATACATATAACGAGGGATGGAAAGCAAACCCTCGATTTAGTTGGAGAAATGATGAGAGTGGACCTTCAAACAGATTCCAGCGAGGTGGAGGGTCTGGTCCATTTACTAACTGGTTCTAAAACCAACAGAAAGCTTTAACTATTCCACTAAAGGAAAACACCAATCAATTCTTGCATAATATGATGGCATTGATGAAAGATGAGAGGACTTCCAATGACAACCAGTTCAATTCTTTTGCCTCTTTGATTCAATAAGACTCATCCAAGAATGTTTCTAGGTTCAATACCTTAGAGAAAAGAATGGGGCAATGTGAGACAAAGACTGAAAACATCAACTCCTATCTCACTCAATTATCAAATAACATGAGTGAGCAATAAGCTAAGAGAGGTGGCACTATTCCCTCAAACACTGTTATAAATCCTAAGGGTTTAAATGCCATCACTCTTCGAAACAGGAAGCAAGTAAAGTTTTGTGATTCAAATGAGGAAGTAGTTGAGGAAGAGAATGAGTATGATGAGGTGTCTTCCACACTAGAAAAGATCAAGAATTCTAAAAGCTCTAAAGAGAAAGCATTATTGGCTGAAAAGAAGTCCATAATTTTAAATAGCAAAGGAACAAATCTTGAGAGCAAAGTTGAACAAGCCACAACAAGGGAGCATGTTGAGTCAAGCAAACATGGAGCCAATAAAGCCAGTAATAAGGAGGTAAATCTTAAAGACCTTCCTTTTCCTAATTCTTATTTGATGAGCAAAAGAATGACTGACATTAAACATGAAAAGGATATTATAGATTTGTATAGTAGAGTGGAAGTCAATATTCCTTTGCTTGAATCTTGTGAAACGGGTTCCTGCTTATGCCAAATACCTTAAAGACCTATGTACACAAGAGGAAGTTTAGGCCAAATGAAATAGTTCAAGTCAGCTCAAATATGTCTGCTCTTTTTAAACATCAAATTCCTATAAAATGAAAAGACCCTGGATCTTTTACCATCCCTTGTACTTTAGGTAAAGTAACCATAGGGGGAGCTTTGTTAGATATAAGGGCAGCTATTAATGTCATGCCTAAGTTAGTTTACACTTCATTGGGAGTCAAGACTCTTAAGTCTACTATGGTAGTACTCCAATTGGCTGATAGGTCTACTAGGTATCTTGAGGGCATTATAGAGGATATTTTGGTCCAGGTTAAAGGTTTGGTTTTTCCTGCTGATTTTTATGTGCTTAATATGTCTTCTGAACTTGCACATGACACCACACTGATTCTTGGTAGAAATTTCTTAAGAACTGCTAATATCATGAGTAGTGTGAAAGAAGGCACCATCATAATGGAGGTAGGTGATGAAAAAGTTTTTTTAAACATGTATGAAGCAATGAAACATCCTTATAAAGATTACTCACTTTTAGGTGTTAACATGATTGATAGTGTTGTTGATGATGTTTGTTCTGCATTCGAACTATAACAGCATTCCTTTGGTTCTAAATTGTATTGACCTGATTCTACTGTCAGTGATGACCTCCTTTTGGAAAGGTTTTTTGTGAATGTTTCAGGTGATTTTGGCATCGTAGGGGGGTCACTTCGACGTGGAACTTGATGAAGTTGTTTCATTGCAACAAAAATCACAGACTGAAGGTTTACTGCTTGGAATTGATAGAGATTGTAAAGCTGATTGCATGGAACCTCGTTTACCATTAGCTGATGAAAACGGAAGAAAACTATTCTCTCTTAAGCTTTATGAATTAATACCTTCTGTTGTGAAACCACCTGTAATTGAATTGAAACCTCCTCCCCCTACTTTAATGTATGCTTTCCTCGAGTCAAATGATCGATTACCTATTATAATTGGTAATTCCTTGTCTAGCGGTGAGGAAGATAGACTCCTTACTATTTTTAAAGAGTATAAGAGGGCTATAGGGTGGACTTTAGCAGGCATACCTGGGATTAGTCCAGCTATTTGCACGTATAGGATTCTACCAAGGACCCACTTATCCTAGATGTGATTAAGAAAAAAATAACCAAACTTTTTAGTGTTGGGATCATCTATCCCATATTACTGAGTGGGTTAGTTCGATCCATGTAGTGCCTAAGAAGAATGGGGTTACTGTGGTTAAAAATGATAAGGATGAGCTTATTCCTACTACAGTGCAAAATTCCTAGCATGTGTGCATAGACTATAGAAGATTAAATGATGCCACACAAAAAGATCATTTCCCTCTTCCCTTTATTGACTAGATGATAGAGCGACTTGCAGGCAAATCTCATTACTGTTTTCTGGATGGTTTCTCTAGGTACTTTCAAATGCCTATTGTATTAGAGGACCAAGATAAAACCACTTTTACATGTCCTTTTGGTATCTTCACTTATCGTAGGATGCGTTTTAGATTATGCAACATCTCAGGGACTTTCCAGTGTTGTATGATGGCTATTTTTTATGAATTTTAAAAAAAATGCATGGAAATCTTTATGGATGACTTCACTGTGTACGGTGGTTTTTTTGATAATTGCCTTACTAGTCTTGAAAAGGTTTTGAAATAATGCATTGAGAAGAACTTGATTTTGAACTTTGAAAAATGTCATTTCATGGTTAATGAGGGCATAGTGCTAGCTCATTTGATTTCTAGCAAGGGAATTGAAGTTGATAAAGCTAATATTGAGGTAATATCTTCGTTGCCTTATCCTGTCTGTGTTAAAGATATAAGATCATTTTTAGGTCATGCAGGATCCATAGGCGTTTTATAAAAGATTTTAGCAAGATTGCATTACCTCTTTCAAGGCTTTTACAAAAAGATGTAAAATTTAACTTTGATGATTCATGTAGGAATGCTTTTGATGATTTAAAGTCTCAACTCATTTCTCCCTCTATTCTGGTTATCCCTGAATGGAACTTACCTTTTAAGCTTTCATGTGATGCTTCTAATTGTGCTGTAGGAGCTATATTGGGCCAAAGGGAGGATAAAATCCCAAGAGAAATTGCCTATGCCTAAAAAATACTAAATGCAGCTCAAATCAACTACACAACAACAAAGAAAGAGCTTTTTGCAATAGTTTTCGCTTTAGAAAAGTTTAGGCCTTATTTGTTAAATTCTCATGTCACTATGTTCACTGATCATGCAGTTGTCCGATACCTTCTCAAGAAACCACAATATAAACCAAGATTGATAAGATGGGCATTACTTCTTGAAGAATTCGACATCGAGATAAAGGACTGACCAAGGACAGCAAATTATATAGTCGATCACTTGACTAGGCTACCAGAGGATACAAAGGGAGTAGACTCTTTCGAGCTTACTTATGATTCTTTTCCTGATGCAGTTTTATGTTCTTTATTCTTAAAAGAGCCTTGGTATGCACATATCGTTAACTACCTTATGACTGGACTCACCCCACCTCTTATGTCTAATTCGCAGGCACAAAAGCTCAGGAGTGAAGCAAAGCATTGCATTTGGGATGCTCCTAATCTATGGTGAATATGTAGTGACCAAGTTATAAGGAAATGTGTGCCTAATGAAGAATGTGATGCCATTATTTCACCTTGCCATTCTATGGTTTGTTGAGGGCATTTCATTATTAGGAGAACATCTAGAAAAATTCTAGACTCTGGTTTTTACTGGCCAACCTTTTTAAAAATTCTTTTAAATTTTTCAGTCTTATGACAAGTGTCAACGTTTTGGGGGGTTAGGTAAAAGACATGAAATGCCTCAGCAGCCTATACTATTTTGCGAAATCTTTGATGTTTGGGGGATTGACTTCATGGGTCCTTTCCCTTCATCTTTTGGTTTTGTATATATCCTTCTAGCCGTAGACTATGTGTCCAAATGGATAGAGGCTGTGCCTACTAGAAAAGATGATGCCCAAACAGTGTCTAAATTTCTTAAGTCCATCATTTTCTGTAGGTTTGGGATTCCAAGGGTTGTGGTCAGTGATCGGGGTACACACTTTTGTAATAGGGTAGTTGACAATCTGTTTTCAAATTTTGGAGTCACTTATAAAGTCTCCACTGTATATCACCCCCAAACCAATGTTCAGGCTGAAATATCTAATTGGGAGGTGAAGCATATCTTGGAAAAGATTGTAAAACCATCCAAGAAAGATTAGATTTTGGGCTTAGAAGAAGCACTGTGAGCTTATCAGACTACCTACGAGTCACCAATCGAGATGTCTCTATACTGCCTCATTTATGGAGAGGATTTCCATTTGCCAATGGAGTTGTAACATAAAGCTTATTAGGCAGTCAAGTGGTGCAACATGGACTTAGAATCTTCTGGGATGGAGAGAAAGTTGCAGTTGTAAGAATTGGAAGAGTTGAGGCTTGTGGTGTATGAGAACTCTAGGCTCTATAAGGAGAAGACCAAGTTTGTGCACGATAAAGGCATCTTGAGGAAGGACTTCAAAGAGGGAGATAAAGTGCTATTGTTTGGGGCTTGTTTCACTTTTAAGTAAGGGAAATTCAATACTCATTATGATGTGCTGTACACAGTCACAAAAGTGCATGACTTTAGCATGGTGGAGCTTCTACATGAAGAGATTGGATCTAAGCTTAAGGTGATTGTACATCTCTTGAAGCTTTACCATGAGAACCAGAAACCTCCATAAATCTCAGGTTGTTTCTTTCCTTCACATGTTAACTTACTTTTGCCTTATGATTGTTCATGACATGTTTGGTGCATTAGTTTGTTGAGTAAGTGTGGGGGAGAAACTAACCCAGTAGGAAAAGTAGTTTAACTTTTAGCTTAATAGTAATTTTCAATTCAATAACACCCCTTTTAGTTCTATCTTTTGCCTTTATTTTGTTATGATTGATCACTCTGAAGCATGATATATCTTCAAGTTTGGAAAAGTTGCATATTGTTGATTGTGTTGCATTTTTATTCTTCAACTTATTCAGTACCTTGCAACTCTAAATATTCACTTAAAGTTTTTTTAAGTATCCAGACTGTGTTTTGTATTTCTTTATCATTTTTTTCATTTATGTGTAAAAATTTTCTATCTGTTGCTCTTTAAGTTCAGGTTACTTTCCCCGCAACTAACTTATGGTTTTGCCATGGAAAAAGTCTCCACCTAGTTCTTTCTATCAGGAAATTCTCACCGCGGCGTGTATTCCACATCACCGTGACAACGCACTCCTATTTCGTTCAATATTCTCTCGGGTTATTTTCTCCGTGGCATGCATTTCACGTCGCCGTAGTAACGTATTCCTATTTCTTCCATTTTTCCTTTCAGGACGTTTTCGCCATGACAGAATTAAACTTTCACTGCGACAGTGATAGAATATGCGCAAGCTACCCTCTCATTTCTTCAATTTTTATTTATCATATTACCATTTTACCCCCATATGTCATCAACCATTTACTTTTTCTTCATACTCTTTTCATCTTTTCACTTCTCTAATTTCTTAAACCTACCGCTTCTCTCTTTTCCAACCCTAGCACGCCGTGGCCAATCTTCTCAACTCTCCCTCTTCCCATTTTTTGTTTTCTTCCCTACTCACCTTTACTCTAGATTCTCTATCTGTGCAGCTTCCTCTTCGTCTTTGTAAGTATCTTAGTTCCCTTATTCGTCCATTTTTATCTTATATGTTGTTGATAGTTAGGGAAGACTAGTTGGACATACCATCCTCTCTGGAATGTTTCGCCATGATGAAGTGGAGTACGCTGCGGTAAAGTTTTATTTATTCTGTTCATTAATTAGTTTGTTTATTTGCAGGTAAATGACTCAAACCAAAAACCTTGCCCCCTCCAGTGAACCTGACTCACCTGAAAATGAGTTTATATTTGAGGAATTATGTGAAAAAGTTAATGCTAGACCTCTTATCAAAGATTGACCCTTTCCTCTAAACCCCCCAGACAACCCTTTTGTTCAATAACTCCATCCATCCCAACTGACTGGTTTGGTTAAGGAGCGTACCTTAAGTAATGACAAATTCATTCGTCATTTTTGTACATATGCTCGGATCTATAATTGCTTAGCCATTGACTTTCGTGGCATTAGGGAGCCCCATGCCTTCACCATCTCCAACATCCGCAACTATTTTGATCTCCCTCCCCGTCGCAACTGTCATTTTGACTAGCTAATCCATAATTATCCTCTGATCGATGTTGCTCGCACCCTCTATCAAGAGGGCGTTGACTGGCATCACCCACAATATGCCGAGCTATACCTTAAACGCTCTGAGTTACGATTAGAGGCTCAGCCTTTGTTGCATCTAGTTTGTAACAACATCGTTCCCAACACCCACTTAACCAATGTCACTAAACGCTAAGCTCTATACATCTACCTCCTAATGAATGGCTGCTCAATCAACATAGCTGACGCTATTGCCTCCGCCCTCCATGACTCCATCCAAACTCCCAAACTAACAAATTCCATAGCCTTCCCTCACATTGTTTCAGACAATTTTCGAGCACACAACGTACCTGAGTTCAATAACTACATCTATTTTAAACCAGCCCAACTCTTTAGGTATGAATGCCTGAAACACCCTGCCCTTGCACCACCACCCCTTACTATACCTGTATCTGATGTTGGTACAATTTTAGCAGCCAATGCACCTACTGAGCACAACTAGCCAGCTCCGGCAGTCCCTATACCTGTCACCTTAGTAACTCTTGCTAGTAGGCTTGATGGACTTTTCGCTGATATTGACCAACTCCATCTCACTCTCTTGGGCGAGATCCAGCACCGGACAGGTCGAGATTCCGCATATGATCGAGATATGCATTATCGTTGCTGCATAGATGCTTTGCTGGCTGAACGCCTACAATTCTAATTGCCCTCTGATGAGGATGATTCATGGCACGGCGCTGACACATTTGGGCAGGGCACGTCTGGAGCAGGTCCATCTGGGCCTGGACAGTCTAGGTACGCAGCTGATTCCCCTGCAGATCAATCTTGAGTTGTTTGTACTTTGTCTAGTTGTTTTATCTTTGAGTCTTTATGTTTTTATTCTTGAGTTTTCCTAGATACTAGTTAACTTTTCTTGGTTGCTCTAGCCTGTGCTGAATGTTGTATTTATTTCATTGGCTATTGAGATATTATCAATCCGTTAATCTAATGTTTCTCATCTACTCTACATGATTGTGCTTTAATTCTTGTAATCTTAAGGACAATATTGTGTTTAAGTGTCGGGGAGGAAACCAAGTAGTTTATTCATGAAAAAATTTTGGCCACTTAGATGTCATTTTTGTGTTATCTTTTAAGTTTTGAAATTTGAGGTGAAATTGCAATTGCATGCATTTTGTCTATCTTCTCCACGTTTCTGCCATTTTTTGCCATGGCACAAATTTTCCAACCTTTTTCTTTACCACGGCCAACACTTAAGCATTTGTTTTTGTCACTTTTTATTGCGGCTAAATTTTCTCAGACAAACTTCACCATGGCCACCACTTAAACAATGCTCCCACACTAAGTTCTTAATACTTCTGTGAATGAAAAGTTGTGAAAAATTCAAAGATTTACATATGCTTTTGGAAAACTATCCATGCTTTTAAATGATAGTTGAATTTTGACTAATTCTATTTTTAAAGTTTTCAATAAGAAGTAAGTGAGGGTACGTTAAGGAAGGTGCGCTATGCATTTTTAAACCTTGACATTGCTTAATTGAGACACTAACCTTGTTAGAAGGATATTTGGGCCTGAATCTTTCATTTGTGTGTATCTGCTTAATTTTATATCTCTCTATAACTTGTTTTAATTCTTAACCAAGGCTTGGTGAACTAAATTTTGTGAAAATGAAAGAGGCGTTCATTGCAAAGCCTTTCTCACCTAACACAAACCCCACACACTTTACCATTGCTACCCCCTTAAGCCATCTTTTTGAGTGCATGCACACTGTTATAAGCTAATGTAAATATTTTATCTCCAATTTTCTCAGTTTGAGTGCTTTTTTAGTAGAATTCATGGGTTAGGTTATCATAAAAAAACATCTCTTTTACGAGACCAGCGTGAAGGTGTGCTACTACCATAGTTCATTAGAGAATAAACAGTAAGAACTTTGGTACTTCAAATGCACTAGTTTTAAGTGTCCTAAGTAGTTCCTTCTAACATTTGAGGAACCTGGTTTGAGTCTAATTATGACATTTGTCCTTTACAATCGTTTTGTAGCAAAAAAAGAAGAAGCTATGTTAGAATTTTAAATCTTTTCTTTGGAATAGCTGACACTCATTTCATGAGATGATAATCATGATGCATGTCATTCATATTTTTTCTTTTATTCCATCCATCTCACTTGGACTTCATTCATCATTACAACCTTGAAAGTACTCTTAATTTACAAAATTATAGTTTTTGTAGTGGAGAGGTAGAACTATCACAAGCTTATGGTAGAGAATGAATTAAGCAGATTTTAGAGTGAAATTACCCCAAGACAAGTGAGCTGATGAGTTAAACAGTTTCCCCTAAGATAAGTCTCTTTTACTTAATCTCTCGGATTAAATACTTGTGATGTTGATCTTCTTGGCGTTCTTTCAGCCTGCTTTAGTTTATTTATGAGAAAATGGTTTTATTAATTTTCTACTCTCATTTTTAAGTATGGTTAGTATTTCCTTTTGCACTTCTATTCCTTTGATTTTTATAAGCTTTGTCTATGAGTACAAAGGTCTAAGTGTGGGAGAATTTGATTGAACCTAAGCTTGCTATATTATTTAGTGGTATTTTTATAGTTTTTGTTATACCTTTCGACTCTTTTTGTTGGATATTGTGCTTAATTTAGTTCAAGAGTGCTTGTTTTGAATTAATATAGTTTGAGGGTAAATTTTTCATAATTAATTAGTAATTGTACTCGCTTGTTTTATAGGACAATTGATACTGTAAACTATTGTTTTTCATTGTAGGGCACTCAAGAAGTGGAGCCAAGAGTGAAGACCAAGAAATTGCTGAGCCATAAAATCAAGGAAAAAGACCCTTCAGGACAAGTTAGCCACGACAAACTCACTACTTTGCCGCGGCGAAACATCTGAATCAACAGCCCAAACCCTTTCTAGGAAATTTGGCCACAGCGAACTTATCACTTCGCCGCGGCAAAAACTTCGAAGCGACAACCTAAAACCTTAGTCATTTTTGGAAACCTCACTTACCCATGCATACGACCCGACCTGAATACCATTAAAAAACCCTATTTTGGGATAAGTAGGAAGGAGGAGGTAGAAACTCATAATTTTTTTTACTCTCCTTCATCCTTTCTCTGATGAACAACTCCTACCTCTTTATATTTTCTTCCACTGTTAAACCTCCACCATGGGTGATTCAGATGCATTCTAAGTTGTGAAGTTTTTGGGTGCAATGAGTGGATATGTGTTTCTTTTCCTCTTAAGGTGTAGCAATGGCTTGAGTTCAATGGGTTGAAAAAGGGGAGTAGCTCTATCCATAGTTCAGCTATGAATTTATACACATCCTAGGTCTAGGATTTATGAATTGTGGATGACCTATTTGATTATGGTTTTAATCAAATGTTGGATATTCATTATGTGTAGGATGGATTGGTTTATGTGGAAATTTGAGCTTAAATGTATGAAGTTTCATATATGTGTATTTGAAATCTTCTTGATTCTCTCTTGTCTTGCATAGTTATGTTTGATGTTGAGATGATTTTAGATTCCATTTGACCGATTGCATTGGCTAATCCTACTACACACACTAAGAGCATTTAACAGGATTTTAAAAAAAGATGGAGTCTCGTTGATTAAGATCCTGGACTTGAAAAGTCTTTCAACGAACAATGATGGACAAAACTTATTTTCAAAGGGACTTTATCACTATTTAGTCTTTTGCATTTTTCATCCTTCAGTTTTCTATATCCCTAAAATCCAAAAAAAATTCGTTTTTACATTCAAATTAGTTCTATCAATCAGTTTAAAAATCAAAAACCCTATTTTCTCCAAATTAGTTTGTATAGCATGACATATTGGTTAACTTAGATTCATTGAACTAGGTTCCGATTAAGTGAAAGATCCGGGGTTGCACACTATAGTGCAATTCTTAGAATATGTTGATTTAGCCTCCAAGAGCTTAGCGAATCACCCACAAAACAAAAATACAAAGACAAGAAGCATATGCGAAATATAATATCCAGAATCTTAGTTTTGGGTCTTCGGTAATGATTCATGTCCAATACACAAAACGCAAAACAACCACAACTTTATCGCCTTCAACACGGTGTTTTTCATAATTCTTATTCCATTCATTAATACCCGAAAAGCAAGCAACAAATTGCATACATAATTTCATATTCTTAATCAATTGGCTATAGAGTTTATACGGTATTAATCTGAAACACTTTTCATATTTAAGTCACAAACCTTTTGCAATTTAATTTCAAAATTATAATCAATAATAATCATTAAATTTTAATCAAATCATAGAATTAAATATTTCTCTGATACCACTGTTGGGAAACTAGGTCAGAATCCAATCCCGACCGCAGCGAAATAATTACAAAACTATTTCGCAATGTTTGATTTCCAGAAAACCAAGATCTCTTTAATTCTATGAAATAATTAACATAAATCATAATACAGAATAAACTTAATTCATATATTATTCCAAAGCTTGGACTTTCTCTTGTCATATCCCCCAAACCGTTCCCGAAATTGATCTGTCTCATCCACTGTAGCCACACAAGTGTCCGACCTCTAACGGTATCCACAGAACAGGTTGGGAGAATTCTATCACTCTTACAGAGAGGGTTAAGCATGAAATATTAGCTCTATAGAGCTTAAGCCTATTTATAATAAGCTTTGGACCGTTTTGGTAATTTAATTGAAATAAATTTTAATTTCAATTAAACTTTAATTAGAATTACAAATAATTCTAATTAAATACCAATTATGTCCATATAAGATTCAATATCTCATATTGATCCTTATTTATTAAATATCTCATATTTTCATAAAGTTTCTCAAACTTTACAATCAAGTCCAACTTGATTAAATTAACTTTGCTCTCTTCAACCCATTCTATATG
>JANZXR010000171.1:29117813-29141288 GCA_027575705.1 Erythroxylum echinodendron
ACTTTATGAAATTTTGAGACTCTTAGAGACAGAATTGAAATTCGATTTCTTCATAAGAAATGTAGCCATATGTTTCTCGTGTAATCCGAGCAAATAATCATCTCATTTGGATAACTAAAAAAATTATGGCTACTATACCGAAGCATACTCAGTGAACATTTTCCAGATCACTACCATTTTTGTTTCTAAATCTTTCTTTATTATAACTCATACCAAAATCATCTTCTCTACTTCATTTTCGACTCCATATCATTTATAGTGATATTATAGTCCATGATTAATCATGAACACCAATAACAGAACATACGTACATATATATATATATACGTGTTCTTCATTACTTTCACCCTAATTCTAGCCCATTTCATAGTCTTTCACTACCAAAATCACCAAAACAAAGCATGAACCTATCCACGCTTCTCATGTATTGCTCGAAATGTTCTAAGAAAAGTTTCGGGGTCCAACATGCTACCTCTATCATATAGCGTCTATTATAGTCTATTGAAGGTTGAATTTCTTGAATATATCGTTCTAATCAGTAAATAGAACAATTATTCAGTGATATAATTTTTAATTAATATCATTTTTTCATAATTTTGTGTAAACCATTCGAGAAATTCATCTCGAAAGATTAAACAATGTATATATAAATAATTGCTGAGTTTAGTTGTAAGTCCAAAATGATAGATAATAATCAAACAATTGCATAATAGATCTGGATCTAACACAAAAAAACAGATTTCAATAAATTTAATCATAATTTGCATAAATAATAAAGAAAAGAAGAATAGAAAGAAACAAAGTACTAAATATGAATGCATGCTTAATGGATATAATATTGCATTTCAGTTTTATAATATTGTTATTCTTTTTGTAAATTATGGTAAACTGCTTTAGTGATTGCTAATGTTTGATTTAATTCTCTAAAACTGGGTAAATAAAGCATATATGGGGCGTTTAAAAGAAGATTAATTTGACTAGATAGTTGATCTATTTGTTCTTTATATTCTTGCATAAGATTCTCAGTGTTTGTAATTAAATTCTTTAGTATGCGAGGATCTTCAAAATACATTATTGGAAAGAAACAAACAGATTTTATTACTAAAGAAGTGGTACAAATAGTCCTTAATCGATAAGCTTGTTTATAGGTTTGATATACATTTTGCGAAGATCATATCAATCTTTTCGAGATCTTTGCTAAATTTAATCATTTTAGCATAATGACATTCTAATTCATAATTTTTAACATTATTTGCTTGCTTGTTACATGCTGTATATTTGATGATGCATTCATCTAATAAGTCTTCTCGATCATAAAGTTCCTGGATTGCTCATTCTAAGGCTTGTTTAGTTTGAAAATAACCCATTATCTGAATAAAAGAATGAAAAAAAATTAGTCAATTAATTGCTGAATTTCTTCATATAGTTCTTTTCTATGAATGACATTAGCTCTTTTCTTTTGTTGAAAATAGAAAATAATTTGTTGTCGATGAAAAAGATCTACTTGAGTAGTTGATGTAAGAGGTGTTTGATCTATATATATCTGCTGTTGTTGTATAATATGATCAAAATGTTCATTTCGAATAAATGTTAAGTCAATTACTTCTTTTAAAAACTGTTTTTGCTCAAAATAAGAATGCATGATGAGATGAAGAATATAAAAAGAGAATGAAGTATAAATATGAATGAATATATCATGTGATGGTGATGAAGAAATATAACATTAACTCTTACCTTCACACGTAGCGTAAAGCGCAAAACCCAAGCTGGAAAGCTTTGAAGTGAAGAGAAAGAGAGAATATTTTATTTCATCATGACTAAAGGGATTACATATGTCGCCTTATATAGGCAGGAAAGTAAACTAACTGGCTACCTAAGGAATCAAGAAAATTAAAGAAAAGAAATGAAAAGATATAAGGTAAAGAGACGTGATAAAAGAAAAAGTAAAGATGCGCCTAAAAAGAAGAAAAACTAAAAAAGCTGACTAAGACGAAGACATAAAGAGAATCTACATTATTTACATGGTTTGTCGGTTTCTACCGACACTATCACATGTGGCTGACTACCTTATCGCTTCTTTATTCGTCAATAATAACTTCAATGGATTTGTTGTCGTCTGAATCCTATTGTGCTGGAGGTTGTGCTGGAGCTATGCAAAATAAACATTTATGCATAGGCTGATAGTGAAACTGTTTGCAAATCGCATATTTCCATGTATCGTTTAAATCTTTAAAAATTCCATCCAAAGTGATAAAAGGCTTGATAAATTGTTGAATGAGTTGGAGTGCATCTGGAGTAATTGTTGACTTGTACGTAGAGATCATGATCAGATTATTTCCTTTATAGTTGATTTTAACTATCGAATCTGCTTGAATGCAGTTGGCCTGGATAAATACTCCTTCAAGATATTGTAAATTGAAATGATTGACTAATTCCCAGTCAAATAGATGCTTCGGAGATTCATCAATACTTGGATATAAGCCATTACTGATTCAAAGCTGAATAAATGCAATGCGTCCAACTTTTATTTCTCCATCGTGCAGGTCTCCTATTGTAAAAATAAGATAACTGCTCCATATCTTAATGAATATTTGTCGATCTTTTGGAAATCGATCCTTATAGTTCTTGATGGCCTGAATAAATCAGAGGGAAATTCTAAAAGGAGAGTTAAATAAGTAGATAAATGGTGTCTATAAGTCCACTTTAGAAAAAGAGATAGGTAGTAAGTGGATATGCATCTAGGAGACTAATTGCTTTGGTTCCATATTTTCCTCGATTCTGCGGATAATATTGATAAATCTTTTATTCTTTGGTCCAATTGTTGAGTGCTTGAAAACAGTCATAGAACATTTCTGAAGTTAATTTTCTGGACTCTAGTTATATTCCTTTGTTGGGCATAGAGTTGATTCGATCCATGTTCGGAATTTTTCCTAAAGAAACCATTTTGCTTGTTGTAGGTGTAGCTATTTCCAATACTTGTTTATATTGGGGTATGAGTCCTAGATGCTTGAATTCTTCAAATGCTTTTTCTGGTTCCATGGGAGAAGTAAAACTTTTATGTAAGATGCCTAAACGTCCTGTGATATGAATAGCAGCCTTGTGCCATTCATCACAAAGTCCAGTCATAGGTCCATTGTTGGTCACATAAGTTTTTCCTTCAGACTGATCTTGTTTCTTTTGTGAAGTTTATACAGTAGTTGCTGGTGTGTTGAAGTATTTTTGGTAATTTGTGAAGGGGTGATTAAAGGATAAGATTCAGTGTTTGGTTTAAAGTTGTTTATAGGAGAGCTGGATGAAAGAATGGTTGTAACTGATGGTTGATTTGTATGGTTTTGTTTAAAGAGTTGAATAGTGGTTCTCAACTGGTTAATTTCTTTTGTCGTAGATCCAACTTATTGTTGTAGGTTCAATAATTCTAATTCTTTCTGGGATAATGCTTCTTCCAGCTTTAAAGTAGATGCTTTCATTCTCGAGTTAGAATATCTACAAGATAATTGTCAGAAGATTGAATATATTTAATCTAATAATTATATTGGCTTAATTCAAGTTGCCATCGAATAAGCCTGCCTTGATTATAATTTTTCCTTATTGTGTACTTATTGAATCCAGGTAGATACTTTGAATCCGTTTGCACTTGAAATGCAATGGGTCATACATCCATTTTCTACTTCCTCAATGTTTTGAGAAAGGCTAGTGTTTCCTTTTCATGAGTTGTATACTTGAGTTCAAAGGAACTAAAAGTTCCATTTGTATACTTGCAAAGTAGATGCTTCTTTGTATTGGATGGTTGTGCCAAAAGATACCCTGCCTATGTATCCATACTTACGTCGGTTTGCACCAATAATGTATCTATGGGAAGATAATTATATAAGAGAGGAAGATGCTTACAGAGGGTTTTTAATTTCTGAACTGCAATTGTATCTTGCTTTGTCTAGTTCCATTGATGCTTGGGGCTGCATTTTAATTGTAAACACTTTCGTTCTTTGGCTAATTTCTAAAGGCCTTGATTATAATTTGTCCTTATTGTGTACTTATTGAATTCACATAGATACTTTGAATCCGTTTGCACTTGAAATGCAACGGGTAATAGATCCATTCTCCAGTTCCTCAATGTTTTAAGAAGGGCTAGTGTTTCCTTTTCATGAGTTGTATACTTGAGTTCAGAGTAATTAAAAGTTCCATTTGTATATTTACAAAGTAGATGCTTCTTTGTATTGGGTGGTTGTGCCAAAAGACACCCTGCCCATGAATCCATACTTGCGTCGGTTTGCACCAACAATGTATCCATGGGAAGATAATTATATAAGAGAGGAAGATGCTTATAAAGAGTTTTTAATTTCTGAACTGCAATTGTATCTTGCTCCGTCCAGTTCCATTAATGCTTGGGGCTGCATTTTAATTGTAAACACTTTCGTTCTTTGGCTAAATCCTTTAGAAATCCTTGATCAGAAATATAATTTAATAAACCTTAAAGTTGTTGTACATGTTTTGGATTGTTGAGTTTATCAGGGAAATCTTGTAATTTAACTAAAATATTAGGTTGTAATTTTAAATAACCATTATTAAATTCAATTCCTAAATATTCTATATTTTGTCGAGCAATTTTAGCCTTCTTTTTACTAAGAATTATTCCCTTATCTTTACAATGTTCTAATACAATTTTGACTTTTTTCAAATGATCCATTTTATCTTGGTTAGAGTAAATAATTATATCATCAATATATACAAAAGTAAATTGTTCTAATCCACAAAGATTGTTATCCATAAATCGTTGATAAATACTAGGAGCTTGTTTTAATCCGAACGGTAATACATTCCATTGATAATGTTTTTGTGGGGGACAAGAAAATGCTGTTAAATATTTTGTATTATCATGCAATCTAAGTTGCCAATATCCTGATTTTGCATCCAAGGTAGTAAACCATTGATGTCCTTTTAATCTATTAATAATATAATCTTTTCTAGGTAATTTATATGCATCACCGATTGTTGCTTCATTTAATTTTTTATAATTAATTACCATACGTCCTTTTCCTCTTTTTTGTTTAGTGGAATTGTTTACATAGAAGGCTGGAGCTGAATGTTTACTATAACTTGGTGAAATTAATCCTTTATTTAATAATTCAGTACATTCTATAATAAATTCTTGAAAATCGATTAGTGAATAAGGAATATTAATTTTAACATTTACTTTTTGATGAGGATTTTTAAGTTTTATTTCAATTAATTCTTGATTTGTATTTTTGATAGGATCTAATGGATTTTCTCTACATACTTGATCTAAAAAAGTTTCTATTTCTTGTTGGAAACTAGTATTATTAATTAAATAAAAACTAAGAGAATCTGGTTTTTTGATTATCTTATGTAATTGTTTTAAATAAGAAGTATGATAAATAGGAATTTTAAGAATAATCGATTTTTGATTAATAGATTTGATATATGGTGTTTTTAAGGTTATATAATGTAAATATTAACATAATGGATTATATAATTTTAGAAAATTATTGCCAATTATAAACGGTAATCCTGATTCTTGTTGATAAATTGAGGGTACAGCAAAAGTATAATTTTCAATAATGATATTATTATAATAACTTACATACCAAATATATTCAAAACTTCTATCAGTGATTCTTATTTGTAAAGGTTTTTCTAACTTTTTCCACGTATTTAATATTGTTTTGACGCAATACAAATAGTTGCACCTGTATCTATATAAGCATTAATTTTTTTATTCTGAATTACTACTTGAATAAATGTCGTATTAGGATTCAACTGATGATTCTGATGATTGATTTTGTGATTCATAGTATCATAGTCCGATTCGATAGGTTCTAATTGATGTTCAAAAGCAGAATTTAATATATTAATTTTAGGTTGATATTTTGATCTTTGTTTATTAGGACAATTGTTTGCATAATGACCTTCTTCCTTAAAAATCCAACATCTACAATTATTTTTATTTTGTGGGCAATCTTTTTGGTTGGGTCGAAATGATTTGGGTCTATTTTGTCTATAACCATATAAATAAGGTTTTTGTCTTTTATATTTAGAATATTTTTTCCATTTATATGGCTTGTACCTATATTTATCTTTTTTATATTTTTTCTTATAAACAGGATAACATCAATATTTTTGTGGTACTTCGGCGTTTCTATCACAACACCATAGATTAGTTTTATGTTTTAATGTTTTTTTGTAATTTTGTTTCTAGACATTGTTATGCTAATAAATCTTGTGTTATTTTGATATCACCTCCTCAATTATAAACAATTTTATGTTGATCTCGTTGTTTTTGAAATTGTTTTGTCGCTTGTAGATTCATAGGATGTGGTAATTTTTGTATAAAGACATGTATATACATTTCTTGTTCATTTCGTGGTAGTTTATAATAATATTTTTAAATTCGCAATTATATTGATCTAAGGAACATAAATCACATAATTCCATATTGTTTAAATGCCAGATCGCTTGTTCTATCGTTTCTTATGAAACTTCTTGTTGATATAAAATGATATCTTTTCCTAAAAATTCTTTGTATATTTCACTTGCTATTACATGGAAAGTATGAACATCAGTATTTGCATGTTGATATTGAGTAGTATTTTTTAAGGTTGATTCATCATCAGTTAAAAATGTTTGGACAATGCCTTTAGTTTTATACGTTATAAAATTCAATAAATGATTTTTATTAATGGTTTCTCCAAAAGGTTTATCTATTTGTAATAATAATTAAATCTTATTTGACCATTCTAAAATTAATTGTTCTGGATTTAATACACAATCGATATCGAGAATTCCATCTGATCGTAAAGAGGTATGTTTAGGGTGATATTCAATAGGGTATTTTCTGACTTTTGATCCTTTTTTATAATATCCTTGTTTATTTAAAAATTCTTTTTCATTATCAGGTGTCCAACTATAGATATTTGGTTGATAATTTTTCTTCCTTTTTACACCGATAGTAGCTTCAATATTTTCTTTAGAATCTTTTAGATCACTTGTACTGGGTTGATTTGTAAAAATATCATGATCCAATTCATATCCATAAATAATTTCATCTTTATCTACTTCTTTTCTAGTTATCTGATAGTTGTGTTCATCTACTGGTTTACTACTAATATTTTGCTCTATAGTATTGGTTTTTAAAGTTAATCTATTTACCAATTGTATGATATCATTTACTTGTACTTGAATAGTTTTTTCTACTTAATCTATATTATCATCGGATGCTATTAATTTGTTAGGAATTTCGTCTAAAGAATCCATGGTTTGACTTCAATTTTAATGGGTGAACTACTAGGCTCTGATACCAAATGGGCGGACCGGTTGTGTTCAAAATTTTGTTCAATTTTTTCTAATTGATTTTCTACTTGATTTATTTGTTTATATATTAATGAGAGGTTTTTTTGAAGTAATTGTTGAATTGAATTATTTAGTTTTTCTTGTTGTTTTAAGATATTCGTAATTTTACCTTCAAATCTGTTTTGTTGTTGAATTAAGTTAGTTAATTGTTGAGATACACTCATAATGTTTTCTGAATATATTCTGTTGTTGTTTAACTTGATTTTCTATTTTATTTAATTTTCGTTCAGTTTGATATTAATTGATTGTTAACTGAGGTTCTGTAATTTTTATTGTGTCAGATGGTGGATTACTACTAAAAGGTCTACTAAATGATTGAGATCGAAGCAGTGGAGACTGTGCAGAAGAGCTGGGCATGTCAGAAAATGAATGTCTTTTAGGTATAATAGGATATTGAATAGCAGGTAAAGGTCTTAATTTGGTTCGAAAATTAGTTCCTACTTTTGCTACATCAGTGAATAGTTTATCTAAATAAATTCGATCGGTATTTTTAAATTCAATACTATGATGAGAATTTGTTAAAGCATAGCTAATTTGATAACTTATTGAAAATGGATATTAACCTTGATTCATTAAATTTTTTTAATAGAATTTATATGCAATCGTTACAGTATCATCTAAATTGGGTGATCTTAAAGGAATTCCTAGTTTTGATCTAGTATTAAATTTAATTTTTCCATACGCTAAATTTCCATTCATCATACCTATTATTTGATCATTTAAATTTGTCATTCGTTCATCTATAATAGCCATTCTAATGGGTGAATCAATTCCTTCTTGAAATGTTGAATTTAATAAAATTTGTATAGTTGATAAATGAATATAACCAATCTTGTTTCTTTTAGCTTCAAGTATCTTTTTTAATTGTCTACTTACTTGTTCTTGATCTATTAGACTAATTTTGATATGTCCATTACATTGATTCATTTGGATAGGTGTTTCATGAATCATTTTTCCAAAATAAATGATATTTTTTTGATTAAATAAATTAGTTAGCCGAGATGACTGAATGTCTTGGCTTGATTTTAGATTTAATTTTGTTTTTGATATTTGTTCTTGTTTATCATGAGATAATAAAGTATTTAAGTGAAAAATTCCTTGACTTTCTTCTAATTCTAAAGTATCTACATCTAATAGTTGTGATGAATCTTTTTCTTTACTAGTTATAGTGTATTATGAACATGAATTCTATGTAATTGTAAACTAGTAACTAAAGAATCTTTTTCATTAACATCGGCCATAGAGTAGCTATGGATGAGTTGATCGTTTACAAATAGAGTGATAGCTAGTTCGCTAGACCAACTGAGAGTGAAGGGTATAAGAGTGGGGGATGGAAAGAGAGGGAGAAGAGATAAAACAAAGAAGAGGAAGACGAAGGGATGCACGCCAAATATGTGTTTAAACTAAATGGGGAGAGTCGGAACCCTTAAGGGGGTGGGAGTGTGAAAAGGGTAGAAGGAATATGAATGGGTAAATGATATATAGGGGCAGAATGGTAATCTGATAAGTAAAAATTAAATAAATGAGAGGGGAATCTGCGAAAGTTTAAGGCCGCCGCGGTTAAGATATCCCCAGAGGAAAGGGGAAGAAACAGGAGTACTTCACCGTGGCAGTGTGGAATGCACGCCGTGCCGAAGATATCCCGACAATAACACAGACATGAAGGGGACTTTACCGCAGCGAAACCATGAGTTCGCCGTGGAAAAAGTAGCCCAAACTAAAAAAGTCAGACAGAAAACTTCAACAAAGAAATGAAAACATGACAAAGAAAAATAGGACATAGGCTAGATACTCATAAAACCTTTAATCGCATATATATGGTCATAAGGTACCAAATATGTTCAAGAAAAGAAAATGCAACACAATCAACAATACAAAACTTCTCCAAACTTGAAGATATATCATGCATCAGAGTAATTAAGCATAGTAAAAGAAAGGCAAGAGACAGAACTAGAAGGGGATATTATTGAATTAAAAAAGTACTAATTAAACTAAAAACTAAACTAATTTTCCTATTGGGGTAGTTTCTCCCCCACACTTACTTAACAAACTAATGCACCAAAACATGTGATGAGAAACCACAAGGCAAAAGTAAGTAAACAAGTGAAGGAAGGAAACAACCTGAGAGTCACGGAGGTTTCTAGTTCGCATGGTAAATCTTAAAAGGGTGGCCACTCACCTTAAGCTTGACTGCCTAATATGCTTTATGCTCCAACTGCACTGGAAAACGGTAAGCCTTTCTATAGATTCAGCGGTAAGGATACATCCTAATTGGTGACTTGTAAGTAGTCCGATAAGCCCATAGTGCTTCTTCTAATTGCAAGCTCCAATCTTTCTTGGACGGCTTTACTATATTCTCCAAGATGTGCTTCAACTCTCCGTTAGATATTTCAGCCTTACCATCAGTTTGGGGGTGATATGTAGTAGAGGCTTTGTGAGTGACTCCAAATTTTGAAAACAGGTTATCAACTACCCTATTACAGAAGTGTGTACGCCTATCACTTACCACAGCCCTTAGAATCCTAAACCTACAGAAAATGTTAGACTTAAGAAATTTAGACACTATTTGGGCATCATCTTTTCTAGTAGGCATAACCTTTATCCATTTGGACACATAATCTATAGCTAAAAGGATATATACAAAACCAAAAGACGAATGAAAGGGACCCATGAAATTAATCCCTCAAACAACAAAGATTTTACAAAATAGTAAAGGTTGTTGAGGTATTTAATTCCTTTTACCTAACCCTCTAAAATGTTTACATTTGTCACAAGATCGACAAAATGTAAAAGAATCTTTAAAAAGGGTTGGCTAGTAAAAATCAGAGTCTAGAATTTTCCTAGATGTTCCCTTTGCACTAAAATGCCCTCCACAAACCATGGAATGGCAAGCTGAAGTAATGGCATCGAATTCTTTACTAGACACACACTTTCTTATGACGTAGTCACTGCACATTTTCCATAGACAAGAAGCATCCTAAATGTAATGCCTTGCTTCGCTCCTGAGCTTTTGTGCCTGCGACTTAGAAATAAGAGGAGAGGTGAGTCCAGTCATAAGATAATTAACTATATGCGCATACCAAGGCTCTTTTAAGACTAAAGCACATAAAGCTGCATTAGGAAAAGAATCATAAGTGAGTTCAGAAGAGTCTATTCCCCTTGTATCCTTTGGTAGCCAACTCAAGTGATCAGTTACATGATTCGCTGCCCCTGCTCGATCCTTTATCTCAATGTCAAATTCCTGAATAAGTAATGCCCATCTTATTAATCTTGGCTTAGATTGTGGTTTCTTGAGAAGAAAACGGTCAGCTACATGGTCAGTAAAAAAAGTTACATGAGAATTTAATAGATAAGGCCTAAACTTTTCTAAGGCAAAAACTACTGCAAACAACTCTTTCTCTATTGTTGTGTAGTTGATTTGAGCTGCATCCAGTGTTTTCGAGGCATATACAATGGCTTTTGAGAGCTTCTCCTCCCTTTGGCCCAACATAGCTCTTACAGCACAATCAAAGGCATCACATGAAAGCTCAAAAGGTAATTTCCAATCAGAGGCAATCAGAATAGGGGGAGAAATGAGTTTAGACTTCAACTCATCAAAAGCATCTCTACACGAATCATCAAATTCAAAATTTACATCTTTGTAAAAGCTTTGAAAAAGGTAATGCAATCTTGCTAAAATCTTTTATAAAACACCTATAGGATCCTGCGTGACCCAAAAATGATCTTATATCTTTAACACAGACAGGATAAGGCAAAGAAGATATAACCTCAATCTTAGCTTTATCAACTTCAATTCATTTGCTAGAAATCAAATGACCTAGCACTATGCCCTCATTGATCATGAAATGAAAATTTTCAAAGTTTAAAATCAAATTATTTTCAATGCATCTTTTCAAAACTTTTTTAAGACTAGCAAGGCAATTATCAAAAGAACCACCATAAATAGTGAAGTCATCTATAAGGACTTGCATGCATTCCTCTAAAAATTCACAAAAAATAGCTATCATAGCCTTCCCTCCGTTTAATAATGACACCTATTTTGACCCAGCCCCACTCTTTAGGTACGATCGCCTCAAACAATCTGCTTTTGAACCACCACCCCTGCCATACCTATTTTTGATGTCGGTGCAACCCCAGCAGCTGGTGCACCAGTCGAGGAAGGCAAGCTAGCTCAGGAAGTCCCTGGGCTTATCACTTTAGAGACCCTCGCTGGCAAGATTGCGGACTTTCTACTGATCTCTACTAACTCTGCGTCACTCTTTTATAAGAGATGAAGCAGTGGAAGGATAAAGATGCTACGTATGATCGGGACATGTATTATCATCATGGCATGGATGCTTTGATCGCCGAACGTTTACAATTCCATTTGCACTCTAATGAAGATGAACTGATGAGTGGCACTGGCACATTTGGGGCAGGCATATCTGGAGCAGACCCATCTGGAATAGGACCGTCTTGGTCTGAAGCTAATCATCCTACAGACTAGTCTTGAGTCTTTTTGTTTTCTATATTGTTGTTTTATCCTTGAGTTTTTATGTTTTCAGTTTTGAGTCTGTTGGATACTTAGTTAACTTTTTTGATGTTATTTTCAATGGATTGCGCTGGGCTGCTCTGGATGATGTGACTTATTTCATTGGCTACTAATGGCCCTGTTGTTTTGCTGACTCTCATTGTGTTTTGATTGCCCCCTATGCTTTATCTTCTAGTTGCTCTACTATTTATATTCACTACGTTATTGTATTTTGATTATTTAGACATTGAGGGCAATATTATGTTTAAGTGTGGGGGAGGAATTTCTATTTTGGAATTCAGCAAAAAGCTTCTTCATGCATCATTTTTAGCCACTTAAGTGCTTTTTAACAGGCCATTTGTGTGTGATCTTTAAAGTTTTGAACTTGGTTTTTGAGATAAATTTGAAATTGCATGGCATTTTTCCACCTTTTCCATGTTTCTGCCACCTTTCGCCCAGTCCATCTTATGGTTTTGCTGCGGCAAAGCTCTCCAATTTTCACAATTTTTTCTTCTTGGGCATTCTTTGCCACGGCTAACTTATGATTTTGCTGCAGTGAAGCCCCCTCATTTACAGTCCCTTCTCGACCACCCCTTGCTATGACAAACTTCCAAGCTGCGGCACAAACTTCCAATTTCGCCGTGGCTTGCAAGTTTATCGCGGCCAAACCTATCTCTAAAAAAAAACAATCTCACTACTTTTATTCCCACACTTCAACAATTCTCCCAAATTCAATTCTTAATACTTCTGTGTTTTAAGAGTTTTGAATTCAAAGTTTTACATGTGCTTTGGAAAACCATCCATGTTTTTAAATGATAGTTGATTTTGGTTAATTCCATTTTCAATGTTTTCAATGAGAGGTAAGCGAAGGTACGCTAAGAAAGTGGTACTATGTGTGGCGCTATGCATTTTTAAACCTTAAGATTGCTTAATTGAGATACTGACCTTGTTGGAAGGATTTTTGGGCTTGAATTCTTTCATTTGTGTGTATCTACTTAATTTCATATCTCTCTAGAACTTGTTTTAATTCTTAATCAAGGATTGATGAAATAAAATTTTGTGAATATGATAGAGGCATTCATTTCAAAACCTTTCTTACCCAAACACTTAACCATTGCTAGCCCCTAAACCATCTTTTTGAGTGCATGCACATTTCTATAAATTGATGTAAATATATTATCTCCAGTTTTCTAAGTTTATATTGATCTTTCAGGAGAGTAGGATTCATAGGTTGGCTCGTTACTATAAGAAAACTACCAAAAAATAAAGGCTTTCTTTAGTCGGGAAATACGAGTCAACCATTGCTAATACTCTTATGGCTTAGGCTAGATATGTTATGCTGCAGTGTCTTTTAATAGACTAGTATGATGGTGCGTTGCTACCATAGTTTATAAGTACTAGAAGTTCTTGAGTGTTTCTATTGGCAGTGAAGAAAAACGGACAGATCTTTAGTACTTCAAATGTACTGGTTTTGAGTTTCCTAAGTAGTTTCATCGAACATTTGAGGAATCATTTTAGACTCTGAATTACGACATTTATCCAAGCAACTGTTTTGAAGTATAGAATTCAATTATGTTAAAAAAATACATATAGTTGGAAATAGAAATAAATGGCAAAAGAAATGCTGCTATGTTAGAATTTTAAATCTTTTCATTAGAATAGTTGATGCTTGTTTCATAAGGAGAATAATTGTGATGCATGTTACTCATCCTTTCCTTTTATTCCATCCAATTCACTTGGCCTTCATTCATTACAACCCTGAAAGTCCTTTTGATTTGCAAAATTATGGTTTTTGTAATGGGGAGGTAGAACTATCACAAGCTTATGGTAGAGAATGAACTACGCAAATTTTAGAGTGAAATTATCCCAAGACAAGTGAGCTGAGAGTTAAACAGTTTCCTTTGAGATAAATCCCTTTTGCTCAATCTCTTGGATTAAATACTTATAGTGTTTATCTTCTTAGCGCTCCTTCAGTCTACTTTGGTTCATTTATGAGAAAGTGGTTTTACTATTTTTCTGCTCTCATTTTTAAGTATGGTCGGTATTTTCTTTTGCATTTGTATCTCTTTGACTTTTATGAACTTTGTCCAGGAGTACAAAAGTCTAACTGTGGAGAAATTTGATTGAACCTAAGTTTTCTATATTATTTAGTGATATTTTCATAGTTTTTGTTATACTTTTCGACCTCTTTGTTAGATATTGTGCTTAATTTAGGTTAAGAGTGATTGTTTTGAATTAACGCAATTTGAGGGTAAAATTGTCATAATTAGTTAGTAATTGCACTCACTTGGTCTCTAGGACAATTGATATTGCAAACTATTTCTTTTCATTGTAGGACACTCAAAAAGTAGACCTAAGAGTGAAGACCAAGAAATTATAAGTCATAAGATCAAAAAAGAAAACCTCTTGAGAAAATTTAACCACGACAAATTCATTCCTTTGCCACGGTAAAACCTTCAAATCAGTAACCCAAACCTGAACTATTTTTGGAAATTTCACTTATCCATTCGTGCAAACCGACCTAAATACTGATTTAGAAACCCTATTTCTAGATAAGTGACGCAGGGACCTAAGGAGAGCAGCATCCATCGATCCTCTCTCATCTTTCTCTCATCTAAACCTAATTTCTTCCATTTTTTTCCACTGTCAAACCTCCACTGTGGGTGACTCAGATTCATTCCCAGCTGTGAAGCTTCTGAGTGCAATGCGTGGCTAGGCATGTCTTTTCCTCTTGAAGGTGTAGCAATGACTGGAGTTCAATGAGCTTAAAAAGGGAGTAGTTTAATCCATGATTCAGCTATGAATTTATAAATTCCTAGGTCTAGGATTTGTAATTTGTAGTTGAGCTACTTGATTTTAGTTTTAATCAAATGTTGGATATTCATTATGTGTAGTTTGGATTTGTTTATGTAGAACTTTGAGCTTAAATATATGAAATTTCATATATGTCTATTTGTAATCTTCTTGATTCTCTCTTATCTTGCATGGTTATGTTTGATATTGAGTTGATTCTGGATTTCATTTGACCTATTACATTGGTTGATCCTACTACACACAGTAAGAGCGCTTAACAGGATCTTAAGAAATGGAATCCTATTGATTAAGATCCTGGAATTACAGAGTACTTTAAGGTTTACCATTTTGACGCTTAGTGATTTTTACTCTCACAGAAATCAATTTCAAACTATGATAGCTAGAGCTCACTTTCAAGAGGATTATATCACCGTTTGATCTCCTCTCTTTTTATCTTTCCTCTTTATATATCCCTAAAATCCAAAAATACATTTTACAATTCAATTTAGTTCAAATAATTATTTCAAAGATCAAAACCCCCTTTTTCCCAACTAGCTTACATAGCATGAAATATAGGTTAACTTAGGTCCATTCATTTTATCTTCCGATTAAGTGAACAACCCAGGGTTGCACCCTATAGTGCAATCCTTGTATTATTTTGATTTAATCTCCAAGGGCTTAACGACCAAGTTCGAATCAATATGATAATATTGCAAGTTTATGGTAAGAGTTCTACTATACATTGATTTGAGATTCTAATACTTTCCATCCTAAACACGTGAGTCCATTAAGTGAAATCTTAGTGATGGGTGTAAAGGTTTATGATTTTGAGTTCAATGGGGTTATTGATGTGATTAATGTTAACATAGGAATTAGTTTTAGGAAAACTTGACTCCATTTGTATAATAATTTAATGAATATGATATGATGATTTATAGTATAAATTGACAAGTTACGATTAATGAAGGATTGATGTTGTAAGTTTAATAATTTTGATTACAGTTTGCTTGATTCAATTATTTCTTTTAATATGTTCTAACAGATCCAAAATATTATTACATAATATGATTTCATAACATAAAGATTAAGAAATCATGTGTATGAATAGATCTACCATAATTGAAAAGATAGGGTCAAACCTAATAGTAACATTCATAAATTGATAAAGCAATCCTAGAAACTTTAACCTGAATAATTTCGTTTAATAATCCTATGTAGTGCATCATTAAGTGGTTACTACATATCATCCACAAATTATTGGACAAGTAGAAGTATCAAACAAAGAAGTGAAATTTATTTTGGAAAAGATGGTAAATCTTGGAAGAAAGGAATGTCATCTTTTTGATTGGTTTTTGGTAAGGCTTTCAATTTACTTATGGAGATCAAATATAAAGCTTATTTGGTAGTACAACATTGCAACATGGATTTGAAAAAAGGTTAGGGAGGTATTTAAGATAAAACACTTTAAGTTCCAAAATCATAAAATTCATAAAGCGAGATCACGCCTTATGTAATTTAGGTTCAGGATAACATTACTTAAAATTCTATAATGTTAAAATGAATAAAATGAGATCATGCCTTAGATAACTTAAGAGTTTAGGCTTAAAACCCTCAAAATACAAATTACTAAAATGTATAAGGCAAGATCAAACCTTATAAATATTAGTAAAAAGTTTTGTTTTAAGGATCTAAGTATTTTTTAAAAAATAATTAATAAATAATAAATAAACCATTAGAATATTTTGATCATTAAAAAATAAAATAACACAAAATAATAAGGCCCTTTCTTTTCATTGTCCATGTTCTACATTCAACCATCACATTATAGGCCACCAACTTCCCAGTTCCATAGGTATCCAATAACTCCCAGTGCTAGCAATTTATAACACAAATTCATAAGTCCTACCACTATTGCACCAATTTCTTGCTTTTGTTTAAAAGTCTCACTATCTAGGTAGACAACTTTCGTTGGTTTATGCCCTACAACTAATCAATTTGGCTATAGTTAAATGAAAAAAATAATTTAAAGGCATTATTTATTGTGTACATATTAAATGTATATGATAAAATTTATTGTATAATTTTTGATTAATTTATGGTATAATTATACATTGAAAATGAAATTAAATGAGATTATGACTGTGAGATTCATATTGCATTTATGTATTATCCCTAAATTGTTCTTAGTCATTGATATATTAAGAATGGACATTAATAGAACGTAAAAAGACTAACTCATGTCATGTTTTTCCTTATGAAGAAAGTAATCGACCTCATATATTAAAGTATGTAGATACTTAAACAAACGTGTGGATGCTTGCTAGAGAACAAGTTCACTGAAATGACTCCATATAAGAAATCCATTTGGAACATTACTTGTATATCTATGAAAATTCCTATTGAGATGGTTGTATAAGTGATCCTTTGACTTGAGGTCTCAAAAGTTATCTTATATAGGGATTGCTATGTTTTTATACTACTTACGACCTATTCTAATCATAGCTGGTTTAGACGGTAGTCAATGGATGTAGCATGAATTATATGGAGTTAGTTGAGTGATCAAGGTAGGATTCATTACCCTATAGCAATTAGAGAGAATGTTTCATTGTTCTCGATTAGTATTGATTTGGGAAATCCTTGGCCAAGGTGGAATGACGTTTTATAAATAGTTTACAAATTTCACTAATTGAATCATTAGGTAATGGTAGAGAACTAATACAATTGGACTTAAAATAGAGTAGAAATTAATTTTATGCTCTATGTCTAATCAAAATATTATATGATGAAAGAATTTAATTATACGAGACAAATCATGCACGAAAAGTTTAGTCAAAACTATTTTGACAGTCTTAAATATTTAGGTGGTCATGATATGTTACTAGATGCCAATGTTAATCTATATATGGATATAAATAGATTAATTAGAAAATTAAAGATAAATTAAAGTATTTTAATTAATTTAATCCTAAATATGATTTAGGGTTATAATTTGTACCAATTGCTAGCATATTTGGGAACCTAATAGGTCTTACATAATGAACAGTTTAAAGAACCTAATAGGCCTCCATCGCCTTGATCACTGATTTCGGGAGATCAATGGCATCCCACATATGTATTGGGATTGCGGACAAAACATGCTTAATTAAAAGCAAGTGGCCACTTTGTGATAGGAGCCTGTTTTTCCAGTTATCTAACCTCCGATCCAGCGCATCAAGTAGATATTGGAATGTATTAGCTTGTTTTCTCCCAATATAGACTCTGCAACTGAGATAAGCCATAGGAAAAAAGCCCCGATTCATGCCCAAGATGTCTACTATGTTCCCAACTGTTCGTAAGCTACAATTGTCTGCTACAAGAAAAGTGGATTTTTGACGGTTGACCTTTTGTCTAGTCGCAGCCTTATAATCAACAAAGAAACCATTCAAGTTCCGGAGTGATCTCCTTAATCCTCTTGTAAATATTATCAAATCATCTGCAAAGAACAAATGAGTAATACAGAGGGATCCCGTGGGTATGCCAGACCGAGTTATAAACCCTTCCTCCGTCAACCACTTCAAGCTTCGAGACAAAGCTTCCGAGACCAATAGAAACAAATACGGAGAGAGTGGATCACCCTGTTTAATGCCTCTCAGGGCCTTAAAGAACCCCGCAGAAGAGCCATTAATTAGGACTGAGAACCAATTGCTTTGCAAATTTGACATGACCACTCTAATGAAAGATGCGGGAAATCCGAAAGCACCCAACAAAACTTCTAGAAATTGCCAAGAGACCCTATCAAAAGCTTTCATCATGTCTAGCTTTAATATTACATTACCTCCAGCCACATTGTGCTTAAGAAATTGACAATGATCCTGAGTGAGTAGAGCATTGCCAATTATGTCTCGTCCCACAAGGAAGGCTGATTGCTCCTCCAAAATTAATTTATGGATGACACACTTGAGCCTCTCGGTTAGGATCTTCGTGAAGACTTTGTTGATGAAATTGTATAGGCTAATTGGCCTAAAATCTGGAAAAATTATATATGCTGCCTTTTTCGAAATTAAAGTAATAAGAGTACTAGCAATTGCTCGAGGGATGGGAACACCCACCATGAAATCCCTGCATGCGAACAATAAATCAGAAGAAATGATGTCCCAATAGTGCCTAAAAAAACCCCTCTAAAACTATCCGATCCTGGAGCACTAGATGGGTCCAAATCAAACACCGTAGCATGTATCTCCTTTAAGTCCACCTCGTGCACCAAACCATTTCGATCCTCCTCCGTCAATAAAGATGGGATATGATTTAGGAGAACCCATTGCACCTCCGTACTACCTGCCACATCTTCGTGTTTTAATAAGGTTTAAAAAAACCTTACTGCTTTGGCTTCAATCTCCCCGCACAAAGCCAAATATTCACCTCCTTCCGAATGGATTTTATGTATATTCAGGTGGGCACATTTTTCTGCTAGGGAGGTGTGAAAGAAAGACGTGTTTGCATCCCCCTCACACAGCCATTTCAGACACATTTTTTGTTGCCAAAAATCATCTCTTTCCTTTAATTTTTGTAACAAAACAGCCCTAGCTTTGTGCAGTGAGGCTTGGTTCCTCTCGGTTGAGTCAGAATTATATTGAACTTCTTTCGAACCTCCTCCTCAGCATCCTTGAAGTTTTGGAAGATGTCCCTGAATGTTTCTTTATTCCACAACTTCAATACTCCCTTCAATCTGAACAATTTCAAAGAGAATGCAAGCATACCATACCCTTGCACTGGTTGTTCCCAAGAAATCCTTATAACATCCATTACCTTCGGTTTCTGAAACCACATGTTCTAGAAATGGAAAACTTTTGGTCTATTATCGTGGTTAGGGCTGAAATGGTGCAAAAGTGGGAAGTGATCAGATGATGTTCTGTTAAGGTGTTGAATTGAGGACTCTGAAAAAATGGAAATCCACTCTTTTGACAAAAGAATTCGGTCAAGCTTCTTACTCACCCATCCTGTGCTGCGCATTCCACCCCAAGTGTATTCATCATCCCCCAAAGTTGGCAACTCGAAAAGTGCACATGTGTTAATCCAATCATTAAAATCCTCCATTGCACCCCTATCCTGAACAGAGCTCTTGAAATATTCATCCAAACCTCGAATGACATTAAAATTGCCACCAATCATCCAAGGAACTCCTAGGTTTGCCTCACGGAAGCAACTCAAATTGGACAACAAGCCTTGCCTTTCCATTCGCTAGCTCTTAGCATAAACAGCGGAGATAAAAAAATCAGAATCCGAGATGGAGTGTGCTACCTTCATGTGAACAACCTGCTCCATTTCTTCTAACAAAACCATATTAAATTCTGTAAAATATCCAAATCTTGTCAGTACAAGATCTCAGACACAAATCAAAATTTAGTTCCCTTCGTATACTATATATATCATCACTCCCCAACATGGGTTCCAATATAACTAAGAAAGTTATAGACTGTTCCCGGATTAGGTTCTTTACAGGCCATTTCGACGCCGCATTGCCAATGCCTCTAATATTCCAGAATAATTGACTTATCATTGGATAAAAATTAGAGACGAAATTCAGAGGAACCTGGTGGAACGCCTAAGGGTTAAACCCTTCAACACATACAACTTTTCTTCCTTAGGTTTTTGTCCACGTTTGAGTTGGACTGAGATGCTCCCTTCACCCGAGACCACAAGTTGAGCATCCTCCTTCTCGCCTTCTTTCTAGCTACTTATAGCATCAACCATTTTAGTTGCATCATCATTTTCTCCATCTGACCAATGATCCACACCAATACTTTTCGGTGATGCAACCCTCGACATCCTTGGCTCCGTGAAGAGCTCATCCACCTCACCCTCTGATTTAAACATTTCTTCGTATTGGAGCACATTGAACCTATTACCAAGTGTTGTAGTTAGAGGAGGGTTTTTTTGCGTCGTGGAATAGCGCATGAAATCGTTGGTGGAGCTGATGTAGCCATGTGTAGCTACGAACCTTCAACCTGTGCTGATTTTTTGCAAGCCGGCTGCGATTATGTGGACTTAGGGTTTACAACAGCTTCAACCTTCTTTATACCACAGGAAGGGATGACTGTATTTTGTTGTGCAACCAGTTTATTCATGGCTGGAAATAACGAAGCCTCCTCTCGCGCGACATCTAGGGTTTCAGCTGTGATCAAGGTTTCGGTCGTCACTTCTTCATCGAGCGTTAGGGTTCTGCACACGTCTTCTCCTGTTGATGATGGTTGATCCTCAACATCAACGTGGATCCTTTCTTTCTCCTTGGCGGATAATCCAGAAACTGATCCTTGGTTCATGGCAAAATTTGATCGTGTAGCATCATCACGATCAACAACTTGTGGCTACCACTTAACTTTCGGTGGTTGAATCCGAATTCCCTTCTCCTCTAGAATAACTCATGCCTTATCTTTCCTGGCAGCTAATTCCTTCTTCTTGGATTCCACAACCTTCTTCAACACCACAATCTTCTTCGAATCAACAACCTTTCCCATACGGCAATCATCAACTTTGTGACCGATTTTATTACACTTAGAACAATAGAAGGGCACATATTCATAAGTGAAGATTTCATCATGCTTCTTCCCTCTCTTACCTATTCGAACCATCTTGGGGAGTTCCTTGGTAAGATCGACTTCCACATAGAAACAAACCACAGAAGGTCGTGTTAGATTTAACGTGGGGGTATCAACCTTCATTGGCTTCCCGATAACACTAACCATGGAGAAAATTGCCTCAGGAATCATGAACTCAATAGGTAGGTCAAATAATGATACCCAAATTGGTACAATCGAGGGATCTTCTTCAAATTTGAACCTGGACTTCCATTTCAAGATTCTCATGGAATAACCAACGATAATCCAACAACGTTGATAGTCTTCTTCATTATCAAAATGAATCAAAATATGCCTTGGATTCATCAAACCAATGGTGTAGTTCCTATAAAATCCAAGCTTTCCAAATTCTGTGTGGACTTCCTCCATCTTGGGACGTCCATAGGAGAACTTCCCAATGAGACTCAGTTTATGCGATGCGATCATCTGCTCAAATTCGTCATCTTCATATTCTTTGATGGGGACACCGTTGACGAATTTGAATTGTTTAATAAGAGCTGGATTCGATTCTTTAATGACGGTGGGCTTGTGAAAAAACTCGCAGAGGAGCGGTGGGTCCAGCAGGGACCCCCGTAAGATGGATGCTAGGCATGGCTGCCGTGAAATTGGGTGGGGCAGCGCTAAGGTTTGGTTCACAGGGGAGAAAATCAGTAGTTGCTAAACTTCCTCCATACATTTACTTTATACGAATAATAAAATTAATAATAATAATGATAATAATAATAATAATAATAAAACAACAACAATAATAATAACAACAACAACAACAATAACAATAATAATAATACTAATAATAATAATAATAATAATAATAATAATAATAATAATAATAATAAGGATATTTTCGTCTTTTTGTTGGTTATTTCTTTGTCATTCTAAGTTTATATTTGCAAACTAAACATTGGCATAGAAATTCGTTAATAATAAACCAAACAAAGTAATAATCATTCTATTCTATTTCTCATCTCTTCTATTCCTCATAATAATCATTCTATTCCTTATCTATTTCATTCCTTGAACCAAACAGGCGATTAGGCTATGTTTTCTACAGTGCTTAGTAATGGAATATATTGAAAAATAATATTATTCTATCATTTAGAATGAGGGTTTATAATGAAATGGAATGGAATAGGATAGGATAAAAGGAGAGAGTTTCACATTACATCTTATTCCATTTTAAACAGTAAAAATGAGTTACCTTTGATTTGAAAGTTTAGGATGGAATGTAAAATGACAAATATGTACTACCTAATATACTCTCAATAATTTGTTATAATATCAATTATACCCTCAACCCTAATAACATGCAGCTAGACAATACAACAAGGCTATTCTATCAAAGGTAGAGTAGTCATTTATTATTATTATACATAAATTTCATTTAATTCCATTTCATTCAACTTCCAAACAATATTTCACTATATTTTATTATGACCCCTTACATCTCTCCTAAATAACAATTTTTTAATATTACATACATTTACATACTATTCTATTATAAATCATTCCTTTCTATTAAAAACATTATGTCCAATCAAATATAACCTTAGGGTTTGTGTGATGAAGAAAAGGGGTGTTTGGTAACATGGACAATCTTATCCTAAGTTTGGAATAGGCTTATCCTAAGTCTGGATTAGGAATAAGGGATGTTTGGAAATAAAAAAAGTGTATATTAAGGCTAGAACAAATCATGTTTGAGTATTGGAATAAGATATTTCAAACCTACTTTAAGGCTTGTTTGAGTTTGCGTTTAATGTAATCTTAGTAAATTTTATTCCAAACATAAATTTAAAAGAGTTTTAAATATAAAATTAATTCCAAAATTAAATTAATTATTTTTATTAATATGATTAAGATTAATTAGATTGATTCTCAATTACTTTTAGAAAAGTAGTTTCTAAACTTAAAATTAGTTAGTTTCAATTAGAATGAAATTAATTAATTTCAATTAGATTGAGTTAATTAATTAGTTCCAATTATATTGAATTAATTAATTAGATTCCTTAAAATTAAGAAAAATATTTTTTAAATAATTAAGATATATGTTTCTTAATTAAATTTATTTACTTCAGTTTGATTGAGATAAATTAAATTTATAATTTTATTTGTTTACAGAATTATTATTATTATTATTATTATTATTATTATTATTATTATTATTATTATTATTATTATTATTATTATTGTTATTGT
>JANZXR010000171.1:29141388-29155278 GCA_027575705.1 Erythroxylum echinodendron
TATGATGTTAATGTATTATGAGATTTTCGATTAAATGTTGGGTTAGGATATCTGTATTCCGAATATGAGTTAGACTCGAAAAACGGGGTCTAACAGCTGAAGTATTTTTTTGGAAGAGATCCATAGAGGGATAGACATCCCGATGCTGGTTCGGAGGTGACATTGACGTCGACAACCAGGGTTAAGTGTATTTCTTTGTTTTAGTTATTTCTTTCTCTCATTATAAATTGATTGTATTATCCTATGTTAATTGATTTGGGTATCGTATATGGATAACCAGATTTTCGTTATTATTCGGTTATTTGTATGTGAACTCATTGGATATTGTGAAAAGATGATTTTAATGCGTTTATTGAATCATTTATTTGCAAACCCATTGTTAGAATTTCGATATAATCCGTAATTATTATGTTGAAATTCATGTGTGGCAACTAATGATTCGTAATCATTATGGATAACATGACCTAGGATAAATGATGCATTGTATGTGATTGTTGCCTTGATTAATAGGTTTTCTTAATTCGTAATGCTACGACTGCCTAATTAAATTTGGAGATCGTATCCTATGTTATTTGGTGATTAGGTTTAATTAACGATCGTATCTTGATTAAACAAAACTTGAGGAAAAACTCGAGATAATTATTAACCCACGATTAATAGTTGTTAGAAGAGGTTAGAAAATAACAAATCCATGAAATATGTTTAGTTAGGGTGTAGGCTGATATTGAACCAAAGAACCGGGTCTCTATTGATTTCCTCACAATTATCATTTTTTGCATATTTTCTTTAATTTGTTTTCATTATGTTAGTTTTATTTTCTTTTCTTATTAAAAAATCCAAAACCCCATTGTCCTAAACATTGATTAATTTCATTTCAACAACTTTTCACACAATCTCTGTAGGATCGACTTAGACTTAATTAAAAGAGATAACAATCTTAAAGTGTCTAATATTTTACGATGTTTTTAATCTAATGCTCAAGTTTTTAAAATTTTTAATTAAGTGATTAATCTTTTAAAATCTTAATAATTCAATTCACAATGTTAATTTTGTTAATAATTTGTTGATTTGGTTAACAAAATCTTTTTTCATAATACTTAGGAATCTATTCTATTTGAAAAAATTATCTTTACTTCAGTCTAACTATGACTACTATTTTTTGAGATTGATATCTACATGTCATGAACAATAAATACTTATTTAGCCAAACCAGCAAATTATTAATGAAACTAACATTTTCAACTAAATTATTAAAGTTTTTAAAAGTTGGTCAATCAATTACATTTTTTTGAAACTTTGACATTAAATTGAAAAAATCTAAAAAAATTAGATACCTTAAGATTAGTTAGCCCCCACAAAAAATTCTTAGTTCTCATGAAAGAACTACTAATTTGACCTTAGTAGCATGAAAGATAGCAGAAATTTGTGAATTGTTTCAATGCAGTCATGAACAAAAACCTTGCGTTTGACTGTTAAAGAAGAATGACCGTTTGTCTAAAGATGTCCGTGTTGGACATATATCCCCATAGAACTCTTGGATCAGAAAGCAAAAAATACAAATAACCCAATGACTTTGACGTCTCAAACACATTAACGTTCTGGGTAAAACCAATGACAAGTGAAATTAAACTTTTTTAATTGCTGGATGTTTCTTAATTAAGGTCAAAGTCTTCTTTTACTAATTTAACTCCCAATGTAAACTAAGTAGATAGGTGACCCAGATTTCCTACATTCGCGCAAGAGAGTACTTCTGCAACGTCGAGGAACGAATAAAGCGGCAAGGCAAAGAAAAGCCACAACGCTTGAAATCCCCCAAGACCAAGAGTGTTGGTCTCTTGTCAATCAAACATTAGTGTTTACAAACGACTTACTATATAAAGAATGCACTAGGTCTTGAGACTTTGACTTAAACTAATAAATCTCAGTTTTTAATACAACCAAATGATTATTATTTGAACTTTAATGAATTATTGAGAATGAAATATCTCATACATGGGACATAATTTTTCCACCAAAAATTAAGTAGCTTTAATATAAAAAAAGAAAACCCAAAACTATGATTGTAATGTAACCTGGACAAAACTTGCAAAACATATGAACTCTTTTAGTGATTGGGACAAATTATTTGAAGATAAGCTATACAAGACTCTGTACGATACGGAGAACTTTACTTTCGTAGAACTAAAATACGCATTTCCACTCCGAAGGATTGCATGAAAACACAAAGCAGGTATCTCGTTACGCTGGCGCCTGCCTTTTGGAGGAAAAAGTAAACAACCAAAACAAATACAACTCTAGTTATAGTTTACGTTAAATTAAAAGACGTGTCATCTAAACAGACTTGTAGTTCAATCTTTTTGGATCAATTCTAACAAAATCTAATTGGTTTTCAATTCCTATCTTTATCAACCGCTTGTCCTGCAGCAATTGGGTTGGGTCCGGGACAAGTGGAAGAAATTCCCCGAAACTCAAAACATGTCTTAATGGCATACTATTTTTGTTTGCCAAAACGGTAAAAACCATGATTATTGTTGTACTAACAAATCATAAAGCCAAGTACAGAGTGGCCAACAGCGTTGGCTTAGTACCACTATAAATACCTAAATGCCAGCTTTTGTATCTGCTTTTCACTAAACCCTATTAGCCATAAAATTCACTTTTCCCTCTCTCAGAAGACACTGTCTTCTGGCGAATGCCAGTATAGGATCCCGGTCGGAGCATTCAGCGGCCGGAAGTTTCACCTAGGGTTCCGGTGATGGCATCGGAAGATGTGAAGGCCAGGGAGTCTGCTGTTTCTACGATCGTTAATCTCGCCGAAGAGGCCAAGCTCGCTAGAGAGGAAATCAAAACGCCCACTCCTGCTCTTCTTAGTATCTGCAAGTCTCTGATAGCCGGTGGAGTCGCCGGAGGAGTGTGAGCTCTCTTCTTCTTTTTCTCCTCCTCCTCCTCCTTCCTCATCCTCCTCCTCCTCCTCCTCCTCCTCCTCTTTCCTCCTCCTCCTCCTCCTCCTCCTTCTTTATTACTTTTTATTTGTTTTAACCTATCGTGTGTTGTTTGCTGGATTTCCTGCTGTTGTAAAAACTGTGTTTGTTTTTTTACTAAACGGCTGATTGATTTAAGTTCATCTTATTTCTGCTTCTCTGTCTTTTGTTACTTTTAGTCCGTGACTTTTGTTCGCGGTTTTTGTGTCTTCTAATCATTTTCACGTTGTTTCTGGTGCTACTTCTTAATTTTTCAAATTTGTTTGTAGCATTAAAAGAATAACGTTTTTTCTTTCTCCCTTAATTTTATCCGGTGGCAGTGATCATCAGCTATCTTTGATTTCCTGTTACTAGTAGATATGTTTTTCTTGTCTTGAAGGTTTTGTTGGCTTGATTTCTTTCTTAATTCAAATATGGGCAAGTTGGTTATGCTAAGTGTTGAGGAAGTGCGTTTACTCCATTTTTGGATGATAGGCAAGTTTTGATGTTGATTATGAATGAAAAATTTACTTATTTAATTTGTTTAATATTACATTTTCCGTTGCTTCTTTTTCATTTGAAGTCGAGCAAATGGCATTGAATTGGATATTTAACAAAATGAATTTCCTTTGTTTCTTTGTTTCATTCAGTTGGCATATTTTTTCAGACAGTTTTAGTACTGCGGTTAGCTTGTTTCATTTTAGTATATGAATTAAGGGGTGCATAGACCATCCTTCTAATACAGGCATGGAATATTATTTTCTGATATGAACTATCATTTTTGCATGCTGATTAGAAATATTTAATTTATTTAAAACCAATAAAATAAGACAAGGTGCTTTATGTGCATGTGAATATAATATAGTGGGATGCTTCTAATATTCTGTTGTTATGCTCTAATTTCAGAAAGAGAACCATTCTTATTCTCTTTGGTCAGGGATTGAGGGGAGGGGGTTTAGCGTACATGCATAGTTGTCCTAGTGCACCTGTATCAGGTGCCGTACTGTTTTATTGCCATGTTTAGTAATGTTATATTGTTTACATACAAACTACTTTCAGCATATTCCTATGCTGAAATTGTAATCTTCACAATGTTTTACCAGGTCACGTACTGCTGTGGCACCTTTAGAAAGATTAAAAATTCTGCTTCAGGTAGTGTCTTTCATCGTATTAATGTTCATTTTTTCCCAGTAACTTGAAATGTTATATTACACAGTAATAGTCTTTCATCCATCAGTGGCATAAATTGCTAGTTTAGGTTTTGATGTTTTGAATCGTTTAAGAAGTTAAGCTTGTCCTTTGCAAGTCTGCTAAACAAGTTGGAGAGAACCATATGGGAATGCTTGGATAAGCTAGGATTTCAACGTAGTGGGGACAAATCTTTTAGTTAACAAATGAGTGGGCAAAAGATTTTATCGATAAACTGGGAGGGAGAAACAAGAATTTATAAATATAAAAATGAGGGTAAAATGAATGTTTTACGTAAATTGATATGCAAATATTTTCATTTTTCATCCTAAAGTTCTGTTCTTGATACCAATGCCAGTTTGGTATGAACACATACCGTTTTACTTTAGTGAGAGATTTTATCTTGGGAATATGCAGGTCCAAAATCCTCACAGTATAAAATACAATGGGACAATTCAAGGCTTGAAATACATATGGAAAATCGAGGGCTTCAGGGGCTTGTTTAAAGGAAATGGAACAAACTGTGCTCGTATTGTCCCAAATTCAGCTGTGAAGTTTTTCAGTTATGAGGAAGCATCCAAGTATGCTCTGATGCTTCTACTTTTCATTTTGTACCATCATCAAACTTTCATTAGTGTACAACATTAAGAAGTGGCAGTTTTAAACTCATTCCAGGTAGAAGTATGGTCCTCTTTTTCTGTGTAATAACAATTATCCCTTTTATGCTTGTTGTCATAAACAGGGGGATCTTATGGCTCTATAGACGGCAAATTGGAAATGGTATGATGATATCTCTTTTTCTTTGTTTCCTGACAATTACATTGTTATATGACTTGATAGTGCTTGTCTGAATTTTCTAAAAGTTGAGTAAGATATTTGAAACTACAATGTTCAAATCTCACTTTCTATTTTTTTGTCATTTCATTAGTTTGATGTTAATTCTAAATGATTAAGAATTGATTTGTTTGCATTTGTATGGGTTAATACTATGTTGAAGCTAAAGATTATGCATCTCTGATGTTGATAAGGGTTACACAGTGCATCACTTTATAACATCGATTCTCTGGTAGCCAGTTGCATGGTCTGGGGTTTCATCATTATAATTTTGCGAGGATCTTTTTCTTTAATGTTTTTGTCTTTAGAAACAAGATTGTGTGAAGTTTACAACTTTTTATCTTTACGGGGTAAGTGGCTACTATAAGTCTGGACTCGGCAAAATTGGATATTGCAAAATACTTGTTTATGTGTTCGCTTCTTCAGGTAAGATTGTTTGATTATCACGAGTTCCCAGCTAAGACCGCATCAATTGTTGGTCTCCTCCCATATTCTTTTGGGACTGCTTTACAACTCTATATTAGTCTTTGTTGTTGCCCCTTAATTGGCAAGAAGTGGGTCTACTTCTTTCATCCTCTCCATGCCACGCCATGAGTGACTTATTACTGTTTGACTGTATCGTTAACATGTACCCCTGTGTTGTAACTCTATATTAGTCTTTGTTGTTGCCCCTTAATTGGCAAGAAGTGGGTCTACTTCTTTCATCCTCTCCATGCCACGCCATGAGTGACTTATTACTGTTTGACTGTATCGTTAACATGTACCCCTGTGTTGTTAAGTGTAATTAGGGATAGAACAGAATACTTGATTACTGTCAATCAGATGAAATTATTAATGTCATCTACCCATTTTCTGTTGTAGATGATGCTCAGCTGAAATTGTTAATGTCATCTACCCATTTTCTGTTGTAGATGATGCTGAGCTTACACCCATTCTACGTCTTGGGGCTGGAGCATGTGCTGGAATTATAGCCATGTCAGCGACGTACCCTATGGATATGGTTCGAGGACGGCTCACTGTTCAGGTATTGATCATAAATACCCAAAACTGGAATTATTGCTTTGCATACAGATGTAATAAATTTGGTGACATAATTTGATGCGTATGATTCTTTACAACAGACAGACAAGTCCCCTCGCCAGTATAGAGGAATCTTTCATGCATTGTCAACTGTTCTCAAAGAAGAGGGTCCCCGGGCTTTGTATAGGGGCTGGTTGCCTTCTGTAATTGGAGTTGTAAGTATTGCTACTGATATCCAATAATGCTAATTATTGCAAAAAATTCTTTGATTTTTGTCCATGGAACCAAAAAAGTGATGCCTGTATATCTTAGGGCACTAGTTCTTATTGGAATGGACCTGGCAGTTATATTTGTTAACCATAACTGTCAGATATTTTAGTTTGCAACCTAATTTTGTTTTGCTTAACTTGCATGAATTCCATAAAAGTGATCAGTAGAATCTTTTTGATTGTTTATGCATCCAAATGACTAGCTGCTCTAATGACTGTAGGTACCTTATGTAGGCCTCAACTTTGCTGTATATGAATCACTGAAGGATTGGTTACTGAAGACTAACTCATTTGGGCTAGGTGAGAATAATGAGTTGAGTGTGACGACACGTCTTGCATGTGGTGCTGCCGCTGGAACTGTTGGCCAGACGGTTGCTTATCCTCTTGATGTCATTCGAAGAAGGATGCAGATGGTTGGCTGGAAGGATGCTGCTTCAGTTGTCACAGGTGATGGTAGAAACAAAGTAGCCCTTGAATACAATGGTATGATAGATGCCTTCGGGAAAACAGTTCGACATGAAGGATTTGGGGCATTGTACAAGGGTTTGGTCCCAAACTCAGTAAAGGTTAGTATTTTGTCTTACTACATTCTGATTTTGCAGTGCACAAAGACCCACCTTCTATTATTACACTAGAAAAAGCCTTTTGCTTGATATTTCTGTTATATAGTTGTTGTAATAAGTATACTTTCGCTAGAGTTTGGGTGCTTTTCTACTGTTTTTAATATTCTATAACATGTAAATATGTTTAATCTTTCGAACTTTTTCCTTCTTTTAGGTGGTCCCATCCATAGCAATTGCATTTGTGACATACGAGTTGGTGAAGGACGTTCTTGGAGTTGAGATGAGGATATCGGACTGAAGAAACAAAAGGAAAATTGTTTTAATCAAATCGAGAGTTGGTTTACTTAGATGCCCACTCTCTGTCGTTTTATACTTAGTTTATTTAGATGCCCACTCTCTCTATCGTCTTATACTTGTACCCATTCTTCTTAATCTAAGCATATCATAGGTTTCAGATCCTTGTTCACACACGTCGCGATAAATAAGCTTATTGGTGAGTAAGATGACCCTTCAGATACATCCTAACAGGTGGTAAAGAATTTGAAGTAAAACTTGTGCAATTTATTATCAGTGATCATTCATTTTAGTAGAACTCAAAACTCAAACTGGTTCATTTTACATTATATTGATTTGTATGCTCTCTCGTATTGTTTATTTATTACTTGAACAGAGTGTAGCCCATTTTGAAAAGCCGATTTCATCGTGATTTTAAGTAGTACTTTTTGTCAACTTTTTGGTGGATAACAACTTCGAATGTGGGTTTGGAGAGATTTAGAACTGTGTAGATAGAGGTTTTTTTTTTAATAAATCTATAGAAAAATAAAATACATTAAAATAATATAATAATAATAAAAATAGATAAATGATGGTGACGATGATGTAGTATGAAGAAAAATAAAAAATAAGTATTAAAATAAATATAGAAAAGTAAAATAAAAATTAAAGATAAAATAAATAAATAAATATGCAAACAAACAATAAGTAAATAAATAAGTCAAACAAGTTACAAGGAAATATTTAGGCAAAACGAAAAATATTTAAGGGGTGCTTGGTTAAAGGGTATGAGAATAAATCAATGGGAAATGAATGAATGATAATGGTTGATTTTTTACAATGATTGATTTAATAGTTTTTTCATACTTCAGTTTTAGGTGATAGTTCATACCCTTCATGTATGGGAGTAATGGTTTTGATTCCCGCAAACACTAATATTTTTTAATTAAATAAAATATAAAATATAATTAATTAAAATGTAATTATTTAAAATATAATTAATTGATTAAAATATAATTAATTAGTTAATTACAATGTAATTAATTAATTAATTAAAATATAACAAAATTTTATTTCTCAATATTTTTAATAAACTAACCACTATCAATGGTAATGTTAATTATTCTTTACTTTCAACCAACCATTATAATTATAATGATTATATTCATTTTCATTCTTTACTATATTCATTCTCATTCCTATTATCATTCTCCTATATGAACCAACCGCTTCCTTAATCTAAATAATTAAGAGAAAAGTATTATATATTAAATATTTAGGTTAAATATAAGACATAAGGTTAGAAGGAAAATGTTCAAAAGACCAATAAGAAAAAAACCTTCTTATGTTATATCATTTATCGTTATCCTCTTATGCCAAAGTTTTTCATTAAGGGTCATGCCCTTGGTAAATTTTAGTAGAGCCATATTGTTCCTAATCATTGTCCCTAAGTTTTCCTTAGGTTTTTCCCTTTTTTTTTCCCTTTTAGTCTCTAAATTCAATCTTTTCACTGTAGCGTTAGGGTATCTTCTCCTAACATGTTCAAGCCACGTAGCCTTATTTCCCTTAGTTTTAATTAATATTAGTCACCTCTAATTTGTCTCTTACTATTATATTCATGACTTTATTTCTTTTAATAAGGTTGCTTATTTAATAGAGCATTTTCATCTTTGTCACTATTAATTTATAACTATGCACCTGTCTAATGGGTCTAATACCATGAATAATGTCTTCATCTTTCTCTCCATTGATTTGGATGATATATACTTAAAACACTTCTTGTAATCTAACGTATTCTTCCAGACATTAACACTCTCTCTTGTCTCATTCACAAAAACAATGTCATATTAACTAACATATATCATGATACATCCCCTTAAATATGCTTAATGAGCTCATTTATCACTATTAAAAACAAACAATGTTCAATAAGGAGCCTTAGTGTAGTCCAATAGCGATAGAAAAATATTATATATCTTCTCCTATGGTCTTTCCTTTAGTCTTTGCACTTTTATACATATCCTTAATAACCCATATATAGGTCATAGGAACTCTCTTAACTTTTAAACACATCTACATGATTTCCCTAGGTATTATATCATATGTCTTCTTTAAGTCCATAAAAATTACGTGTAGAATAAACTCTCTTTCTTTTTAATATTCTATTGATCTTCTAACGAGATATAAAACTTATGCGTGGAACTTCCTGACATGAAGCCAAACTGGTTATTCGAGATAAATGCATCATTTTTCACTTTCTTGTCAATCACTTTCTCCTATAATTTTATAATGTGACTAAGTAGTTTAATGCCTTTATAGTTATTATAACTTTCGATGTCCCTTTTATTTTTGTAAAGAGGAATTAGCATACTAAGTCTCCACTATTATGACATATTGGTATACATACCTAAGGATCACATTAAAAAGCTTGGCTAGCTAGGTAAGACCCTCTTCACCTAGGCTCTTCCATACTTCTATTGGTATCTCATCAACTCTTACTCCCGTGTACTCTTCATGTCCCTCAAAACTCTTTTAATTTCTTTCTTTGTAATCTACTGGCAATAAATAAAATTATGATACCTCTTGAACGTGCTAAGATAACCTAAAATGATCTTGTCCTTTACGTCTTCATTAAAAAGGCTATAGAAGTATCTCTGTCATCTTCTCTTTATGTCATTTTTAGTTATGAGCACCTGTCCTACTTCAACTTTAATAGAATGAACTTGATCTAAGTCTTTTACTTTCTGTTCCCTAACTCTCACCAACTTAAATATATCATTTTCTTCATCTTTAATTTCCAATCGTTGATATAAACTCCGCTTTTAACTTATGCGATTATCTTTTTTTCCTCTTTCTTTTCTAGTTTGTAACTTTCTTTATTAATTACTGGCTCTACCTCTGTGATGCTATCTAATAGAGCTTTATAGACACCCTTCTTAATCTTAAACTCTTTTTTATACATCTTTATTATATCACTAAGACTCCATCTTACTACCCTTAGGCCCTTTAGAAACACTCAAAATCTCTTTAAATGTATTCATTAAAATTATTGCTACTCTCTCCCACTTCTATTTAGCATCTTCTTTTAATTTTTATTCTTCTCTATATATTATTCTATCCTTAAGTTGTTTCATTATATCTCCTTTTAGATTCTACTACTTGACTCTAATACACCTCTTAGGACTTCTCTTCTTCCTCTAAACCTTAATTATAATATCTATAATTAATAATCTATGATGAATTGATAAGCAAACATTAGGTATCACATTACAATCCTTGTTACTAGGTCGATCGCTTAACCTTACAAGGAAGTAAGTAATCTATTTAAGTTTTCATGGTTTTGCTATTAAAAGTCACCCGATGCTCCTCATTTTTCTTGGAAAAAGAGTAGCTATCACCAATTCAAACACAATTGCAAGATCTAACAAAGCAGTCTCACTTTCATTCCTATCACCGTACTCGAAACCTCATGAATCGATGAATATTTGTCCATTAAAGTCTACTCTTAAATTAACTCTTTCATCAAGGAGATTTACTGAATCATCCAATTTAGCTCTTTCCAGTCCAACCCTACTTGAGGTGTATAACCACGTACCACATTGAAAATAACACTTTTTATCACAATCTTTAAGGACATAATCATATCATAAATCTTCTTTACTCCCGCAACATGATGTATGAGTTATTTAATAACCAAGATGCCAACCTCATTTTGTTGTCTCAAACACCCTAAATACTAAAGTTTAAACCCATTAATCTCTTCCGTTTTAACTCCCTCCCACTTGTCTCCTGGATGTATGCTATATGAATTTTATATTTTTCTAAAATTTTCACTAATTCCAAAGAGTTTCCTATAAAGGTCTTGATGTTCTATGAACCTATCTGTAATCTGTCAACATCTTCTCTTCTCCCAGATCTAAAACTCACGAAAGGAATAGCTTTTGATCTATCATTAGAAGTCAAAATCACTGCTCCTACTCTAAAATCCAACAAAAGCTATAGGAGATAAACCCAGCAAGTCCCTAAATGACTATAATATTACTTAAGAAAGGAAACAAGGATTGATATTAAATCCTAAAATGGCAACCGCAATAGATGGATGTGAAAATCACAAGTAGACACGATCGCAAGCAAATCAAAATTAGATGGTCCAAAATCTGAACTAATAATAGCAATTAGCCTTCTGCAAAATGCTAAAATACATTACTAGGTGGTTAAAAAAAATAAACAAAATATTGAAAACTCTAAACAAAAATGAACTAAAAATTTTTAAAGATTCGATGAAGACTAAAAAATTGAAATCCCAACACCCAAAGAGCAATGAATCCACCCCAAGAAAACACAATCAAATTTGTATTTTCTTGTTGTAGTTAGCATCGATCACCAAAAATTCTCCCATTATGGAGCTCCCTCCATATATGCAAAAGAAAAAATCTAAGATTTTCTAAAAGTTAAACGTTAAAATGTCTAGAAGAGGACTGAAGAGCGACCTAGTAAAACCCAAACTATTTTAGATTATGATTACAATAATGAAACAAAAGAAGTCAAATGTTTAACAAGTCACGAACACGAGACATAAAGAAATAAGCTGTCAGTTTAAAAAAGCACACCCCGTTTGGTAGATGGTTGTTCAACTATATTTTAGCGGATTGGAAGGTGAAACCGTAAACCTTAAAAGCTCCTATATAGGAGGGTTTTGGTGTTTAGCTGGTAACAATTGGGGATTAATGACGATTGTACCCTCAAAAAAGAATACCCATAGACCTTAAAAGAGCATCCGTGATTGTCAAACATCATTTACCATCCAATTCATTTTGCTCTAAAAATATAATTGTCACGTGCGTGACATTAAGTGTCACAGGCGTCACACTTCGCTTCATGCCTATGACTCTTTTTATTATATTTATAAGTGTCACAGGAGTGACACAAGACTCTTTTTTTCATTTCAATTTTAATTTTTTAAAAACTTACAAATTGTTAAATTAAAGTTCAAAAATTGTTTAATTAATTTATAAATTATGGAAAATATTAAATTATTATTATTATTATTATTATTATTATTATTATTATTATTATTATTATTATTATTATTATTATTATTATTATATGTTCTATGTTTTTTATTAGAGTTATAAAATTATTTTTTGAAAAAGTAAATATCTAAAATCTAAATTCTTATGAAAATATTCAAAGAAATACTAAGATATAATACTAATGTACTTATAATTTTTTTTAAAGTCATGCCTTTATGACTCATTTTATACACAAATAGCTAATATTAAACAGCTAATTTTACTAAACAACTTTAATAAATAGTTGATATAATTTGCTGGTCAAATCAGCTGATATAATCCGCTATTAGATGACCGTTAAAAAAATCAGTCAACAGCTAATACAATCAGCTGATTGGCAAACAGGATTAAAGTTTAAGAAACAATTGATCTCACACCACAACACTCCCAAAAACCAAGGCCATAGAGAAGATGAGAACCCCAAAAGCAACTTCTGGGGGCCAACTATAGCGTTATTTTGAAAAATGAAGTTGAAGTAATAAGGTTGGAAGAGAGAATGAAGAGCGGAGAGAGAGTAAAAAGAAATGGGGATCTTTTGGTGGATAAATAGAGGGTAAATAAAGATTCGAAAGGTGCAGAAGAAATACCTGTTTTCATTAGGCCAAGCATTTACATTTTGGTTCTGGTGGGAGAAAATTGTTATGTAGCTATATGACAAAAATACAAAGGATATTAAATAGTATCTAAGAAAGGAAATAATTTCAAGAAAGTTTGAATAATAAATGACCTAGTGTAGATTAAAAATAAGTAGTGTACTTTCTGTAACATTTAGGGCTTGTTTAGTTGGAGGGTTATTGATGGAATGGAATAGAACGTAATACACTTCTATCGTTTAGTTGAGGGTTTCATAATAGAATGTGACGGAATGAAATAGAAGTGGAGGGTTTCATGTCACGTTCCATTCCATCCTAAACAGCGAAAATAAGAAACTTCCGATTATGAGGTTTTAGGATAGAACGTAAACTAATAAATACATATTACTTAATATACCCTCAAAAAATTTTCTTAATATCAATTATTTGTTCTAACTCTATCTTTCTTCTATATAATTAATGATATTTATATATTATTTCTCCTTACTCTAATAATAATATTTTTATATTATTAATAAAATTGTATATAATTAATAATAAAATAAAAAATTATAATAAAACAAAATTTTAATGAAATATTTATTAATAAAATAGAAAATATGTAAAACAAATTATTCTGTAATTGTTTGTAAATTATATATAAATTATTATTAATTATATAAAATTATTATTATTAATTATTTAATAAATTTTATTCTATTATATGTGATTTATATTTAAAATTTATATTTATATTTTATATAGAAATATATAAATAGAATCAAAGAATAATTGTTTATATATTTTCTATTTTCATTAAAAAAATTTATTAAATTTTTTTATTAATTATATATGATTTTTTATTAATTGTATACAATTTATTATTAATTATATAAAAATATTATTATTAATTATTTATTAATTTTTTCTATTATATGTGATTTATATTTAAAATTATTTATTTATATTTATATTTATATGTATATATACATATATAAATATAATTAAAGCATAATTTTTTACATATTTTCTATTTTCATTTATAAAATTTATTAAAAATTTTTATTTTATTATTAATTATATACAATTTATTATTAATTATATAAAATATTATTATTATTAATTATTTAATAAAATTT
>JANZXR010000171.1:29155378-29179543 GCA_027575705.1 Erythroxylum echinodendron
CCCAGAAAATTTCCATAATTTTCTAAAAATTAGAAAATCACTATGAACCTCTCCGACTCAATTTATCACTCACAAAGTCTATTTTTCAAAAAGATTACACTTATTCACACTTATACCGGGAAAGTGTCATGAATGCATGTACAGGTATTTTCATGTGCACATATCACTATTCACAAATGCATGAGCATGAGATGTGTTTTTCTAATTTCTCTAATTTACCTTCACGTATACTCGTTTCCCTGATCCGACCCGTTATGTGGAAACGGGATGTTACACATAGCGCTGCATGGGTAAGGTCACAATTATGATAGAAAAGAATAACCTAAAATCACAATAGTGCTTTAATTGTCTTAGTCACATAACGCAATTTTCTAGAGTCTCAATCATGACTCAAATGCCACAATCATGACAGAGACTTCCCAGGTGTGACTTTTTCCATCTGTTTTAAGGTCCAGGGGTATTAACCCTAGTCACACCCTTAAGACCCTCATAGACTATTTAAGAACCTTAAGAAGCCTAAAACATGCAGCCGCCATCTTGCAAAAGTGGATCAATCAATGAAGATTAAGAAGAACATCCAAATTTTCATTTTTCCAAATCAAGCTCCGAATAAAGTTTTTCTTTCTTTCTCTTATGTTATTTTTATTATACTTAATATGTAAACTAAATTTCCATATGTCTATTACATTTAAGGTTTCTAAATTTGTGATTAAGGTTTAATATGTAGTTATTTTGTGAATTTAATTAGTACATGCATATACTTTAACAACAAATAGAGAGAGTAAGTCAAAAGTAATATGATTAAGTTGTGCAATGAGAGTTGATGACTTAATATGTCATGCGATTAACAAATAAACAATCATTTGAAGAGAGATCTTGTGTGAGAAATTGATTATCCAATATATAGCTTTAAATCTAGTTGAAACGTTAGGAAAGTTTTGTAAATCGAGAAGTTGCAAACCTAGAATTTTTGTATTCAATTAGGGTTGATCGATTAGTATTAATTGGTTAGGTCTTGAGAGAGAGTAATAAAACCCTTAGAAAATCTAGGATCAACACATAATTGGATCGATATTCATTAAAGGAGCAAAATAATGAAAAAATAAATCCTATGCATTTATTCCTGATCATACTTAAATAATTTTTGTTGTCAATTAATATTTTTTATTTGATTGCTTTTATTTAATTGTTTTAATTTTATGTTATTATTTCACTTAAATCATTTTTATTATCTTAGACAAAGTTAGGTTCAATTCGTTTTATCTAGATCCTCATGGGATTCATACCTTTTGATACTACAATTTATGATCTATATACTTGCAGATATTGAGAGTTTTATTATAGGTAAAACTTTCTCAACAATAGTTTCCTCGTGTGATCAATAATCTACTTACCGTTATTAACTAAAAATAATTGATTCACTTGTCTTATTTTTTTAGTAGAAAATTTTTAATAGAGAAAAATTTTAGCAATATAAAATTTTACAACAATAGCAATAACATTTACGTTAATATTAATATTTTCCTTAAAATTAATTGCATTACCTTATATTCTATGCAATTTTTCTTAGGATAAATTTAACATATATAGGCTTATAAATTAGAAGTCTACTATAAGATGTTGACTTTTTCTAACTTCTACCTACCCCGACTGTGTAACATCACCTTCTCTCGCCTTTGGACCTCTAAAATGTCTTCCTTCATTCTTTAACTTTTAATATGTTATCAACAATACATGTAATTACTTAGTTAAGCTTTTATTGATCTTATCTTACTTCCTCATTAACTTTTCTTCTTCTATTTTTCTTCTTTCTAGTTGATGACATAGATGTTAATCATTAAAGTCTTCCTCTAAACTTCACTTTTCTTTAATTTCCACATTTTAGATAAAATGTCAAAAATTATTCCAACTGTTATCCAAATGTATTGAAGGCTTATTTATAATATACCGCTCTCTCAAACCTCTTCCTTTTAGTCTTCTTTATCATTGGTTTCTCCTCATGCCTCAGGAAAATGTCACCCTTATCCTTCTACATCATCGGTATGTCCTCACATCTCATAACATCTTCTTTTTTTAGTCCCTAATTGGCATCTACTCTCACCTTAAGATTAGTTGTTCATTTATCTTTGTCATCATTGGTATTTATTGATGCCTTCGGCTTCTTCTCTTCCCTTCCTTTTAACTAAAATGTTAACAATTGTCCATGCATAAACAAAACATTTTGGATAAAAAGGTGATAACAAATTACTATTTATTACCTTTTCCTTTTATGCCACCTATAATACCTTTGTCACTTTTCATGCCACCTCCTAATTACAATAATACCTTATCAGGTTTTCCTTGTTGTAATCAAAGCTCCACATTTAAGACTACTTAATTAATTTATTCATTTACTTTTTGGAAAAAAATATTTACAAATGTGACTATAATTTGAAGATTAAAAAATATTGCTTCCAACTTGTTATACTCATGCTGAGAGACTCTATTAGTATCCAAAATCTAATTGATGTTTTTTCTGAGAAATTAATCAAATCATATATATTGTAAAAGGAGTTACAAGGAATAACTGGTTCTGTCTAAGGGTACTTGTTCAAACTATTATTGATAGTTGTCTTTCTTCCTAAATTTCCAGATTTATCATTCATTAATTTCCTTATTTAGTGTCAAGCAGATGCAGATATATGAATAACAGATGTTGTTCAAGTATCATTATAAATAAAATTAATGCATATGGTCCAAGAAACCAAAAATAATATGGGACCTTTATCTATCCTTCGTGGAATTTGTTAAGGATAAGTGTCTTTATCGATTATGCACGTGGTATGAGTTGTATCCATATAATTTCCTTTATCAACTAGTCTTTTCTTCCTTAAAGCTCATTGCTGCAAATGTAATAAGGAATCAAAAGTGCTTTAAAGGTTTCCCAATATAAGATTGTAAAACTAAACTGCTATATTGTTGTTTAGATTGTTCAATGCTCCTTGATTAGTTTTTCGATTTCTCTTATAGGTTATTCTTGCTATCTTCTTTTACTATATTTCAATCTCATAATACGTTCCTTTTAAATTTCATAATCAGTTCATCCAAAATTGAGTTGGAACTCTAGAAATTACTACTTGAACTCCACTACTTTTACGTGATCATTTCCAAGTTAGCCCTTTAAATGGTGGATTGGTTCATGGATGTATAATGTGTCAAGAGGTTTCTTTTTAAATAGTCAGAATAGGAGCAAAAGGAATATAATTGCTTAAGATTATATCGAGGTAAAGCATTGAATAAATCTTTTGTCTCTTAAAAATCAATATATTTATCCTATATAGATAATTTCTTGTGTATATCCAGTCATAGGATAAAAGGGATTTTAGGAATTGCTTGAGAGAACTAGACTAAGTGGTACCAGTTGGCTTATATTCCTTGCTTTAAGATTATTTTTGTATGATTTATTGGTAAAGACTTTAGAGGAATGTTTCTCCTATATAATTCTACCTTCTAAATTTTTGTTGTCTAAAGGTATATTAGTTAAGGCAGAAGATTATCCCATTCTTAAAAATTGAGGTTGTATTTAATAAAGAGTATAACACCTTGCATAAAAGCCTCATGATGGATTTTTTCCCCTTAGGTAAGAGTAGGAATCATTTTCAAACAAAGGTTTGGAAGGACACCACAAAATGTATCCATAATATGTTCCTAGAACTATCCCCTAAAGCATTCCTAAACCATCATGTGACCTTGCTCCTCAATTTGAAGAGGTGAAACATTGTCCATGATATATCAACCCTTAAATTACATGACTAAAAGTCTAAGTGACCTAAATAATGAGAAACCATTTAACCCAAAGAGATTCCTTATCAGTCAACAATCTCCATATTGTTTTGATCAAAAGTATGGTATTGCTAAGCTTTATATAGTTAACTCCTTGTCTCCCTTCATCTTTAGGAAGAAAAACATTATTCCAAGCTATCTTATCCATATAAGGAGCATCAAAGAACCTAAACATATAAAATTCCTTAAAAGCTTTTTATAGTTTAAATGAGGTGGGGAGAGTCATATGTGCTAACTAATGAAAATTTAAGGAGTTCAAGATAACATTAATCAGTTGTATTATCTTAGTTAAAGATAGGGATTGATTGCGCCACTTGTAAATTTTTACTTGATTTAGGTGATTGAAGATAGGAAGTTAGCGAAGCTAGGACTTTAATAAGTAGTTGGATGTTGACCCTGAATGTTTTTATTTTTTTAAGCATGATATGAATGAAGTATGAGGGTTTGATAAATTAAGTTTTTGGATTTAATTATTATGTTAATGTTACTAGGATTTTTATTATATGGATTAGTTGTATTAAAGTAATAAGAAGGTTGAAGGGTATTTTTGGAAGATCACTTAAGGTTAAAAGAGCATAAGCTTATAAGGAAAGGTAAAATGGATTTTTTGGGCTCATTAAGAGTAACAATGGGAAGAAGAATAGTTATCTTGCAATTGAAGAAGAAGAAAATGAAAATTGAAGAGAGGGAGAGAGAGAGTGTCGTGGGAGAAGAAGAAAGAAGAGAAAGCTAAAATAGGTTTCCAATTTTCTTAGTTTTAATAGTGATTTTAAAGTTATTCAAGAAGAGAAAAAGAAAGAGGAAGATTAGAGCTTCCATTTGAGCCAAGAGGCTCAATAATTGGTGAAGATTTAAGGTAAGTTTATGTTTAAACTTTTGAATTTTTGGAAGGGTTTTGGTTCATGAAGCTTAAGAAATGCATGGGTTTAAGTATTATAGGATCAATTTTAGTGTATATATTTCTTTGAGTGCTTAATTGGAAGACCAATTGAATTGGGATTTTTTTGCCAATATTGAAGGAAAACAAGAGGAGAGGCAAGAGAAACAAGAAGAGAGGCATCTTTGAGCAACTTTTAAGAAAGGAATTCAAGGTGAGTTACATTTTTATAATTGAATAATAAGCCATTAATGTTTCTTCCAAATCAAGAAAGTAAATGTTTTTTTTCAATTGTATTATAAATATGCATTTATTGCTCTTTGAATGCTTTGAGAAAGTGCTATGTGTTTGGTATGTGAATATTGTGTGGATGATTTATGAAAAGAATGCGAAAACGAAAATGAATTTGTTTTTGAAGTAAATAGATTACTATATTTATGAAATCACTTTTCGAAAAAAGTGCCATTTTTGTCAACAAGTTTACAAGTTATGAAATACATATTATGTGGGTTTGGTTTAGTCCATTCTATATGTCAAATGCACTTTGACTAAAGGCTTCTCCCTCCTACCCGCAAGTAGCATGGAGCTCCTTCAGGGGATCCCTCATGTTTACGACTACGCAAAAACCACTATATGGGATTGTGTTAGTTCGTTCTATTCACGACTACATTGGACTATTTCATAGGAATGCATTAGCTCATTCTATTTATATACCTACCAAACCATTTTGATATGCTTATGTGTTGACAAGTTTATTGAATGCATGATTTAGGTTGCTTATAAAGTGTTTGATAAGTTAAGAATGTGAAAATATATGTTTCATGATGCATTGTGAATTTTACAATGGTTTTACTTGTTATGGACTATAAAATTGTAACCCACGAACTTTAAGCTAAAGCTCCGCCCCCCTTCCCCATTCCATCCTATCTTTAGGCGATGAGCAAGGGATCGAGGTATCGAGTATAAGGGCATTACTTTGGATTATTCTTATTTTGTATTTTAAGTTAGTTTTTGGTAAAACAAGGCTTTAGCTGCATTTTGACAAATTCTACTTTGTGTAAATTATGTATTTTTGGACTATGATGTATTGTAGCTTGAAACGACCATTAAATCTTTGTAAAACTCTTATCTTTTGATGATAATGAAATATGATTGTGTTTTTGCTCATGACTCTCAAAGTTTGTAGATTGCATTTTCAAGAATTCTTAAGGGTAAAACTTTGTATTCTGACTTCTAGGGCAAATCTGTATTGATCTAGGTTGAATTATATAGAGTTGTCTTCTTGTAAGTTGTACATCTTTTTATTAGGTTTTGAGCGATATAAAGTTTGGAATTTTTAGACTTTTGACCCTCTGGATGACAAAATTTTTCTTCAAGGTCTTCACAAAAGTTGTAGATCTCTAAGTCCTGTAAGAAACCATTCTAAAACAACCACAATTCGATATTTATAGTGAAAGTTATGCCAATTTTCCTAAGATAGTTACAATATGATTGAGGACATAAACGTGGTTGACTCTTTTGGCCATAACTTCATTGTCCGACCTCCAAATGAAGTGATTATTGAACCAACAGATTCCTTACACATTTTTCTATCCCTTAGAAAGAAAATCGGTAGCCTTTAGTGTTTAATTGAAAAATATTAATGGAAAGAAAGTGAGGGAAACGATTGGAGTAGTATGACTTAGTTATGACCATACTTTGGCTTTTAAGCATATCTTGATCTGTATAATAGGAAACTTTTGGGATGTAATAAGAATGAAGATGAATCGACGATGGTAAATGAGAGTTCATGGAAATAACCCTACAGGGTAATACACACGCTTAAGCTTTTATGACATTCAGATAGTTGGGCTCCAGAAACGAGGTCCAGCATTGGAAGCCCAAATATATGAAAGGAATTTGATTTTCCTTGAAACCCATAAGAGAATAAATATATGGAGATAGGTGAGTTATAGAGGAGGATAAGAAGAAATGACTCTTCTCCTTATTTATTGAGAGGATAGAAATTTCTTTGAAGATACCAATAGCATTTATGAGGGTTTTGAAGGGGTGTGGATCAATTGTAAAGAATAGGAGCAGGTCATCTGTATAGGCCAGACTACTTAATTCTATTTTTTTTTATTTCTTATGAAACATAAATTCTATTTTTTTCATTTCTTTTGAAACATAAATTTTTTTTTTCATTTCTTATGAAACATAAACCTCTTCTCCAAACTTATAGCATACTTAGTGAGTCTTAAAAGGACTTCCATGGTAAGAGTAAATAAGTAAGGAATAATGGTTCCATTTGTCTTACTCCTCTTACCCCTTTTATTAGCTTAGTAAGGATAACATTGATCAAAATGCTGTAGGTGACAATTGTGATGCACTATTGTAACCAATGTATATACGTAGCTAGAAAGTCAAATACCTCTAGGATGTGGATGATAAATCCCCATTTAATAGTGTCAAAGGTTTTTTGAAATTACATATTATTTAGGGGATTTTCTTCTGTAATTCTTAAGTAATTCTTTCACCATAAATATATTATCCCTAATGTTTCTACCCTCAATGAATGCATCATAAGAAAAATTAAGTAGAGCTTGTTTCAGTCTCATTGCAATAAGTTTGGATATTAACTTATATAAAATCACAACCAAAAATGGGCCTAAAATCACTCAATGAGTTAGGTTTTGGTTTTTTAGGAAAAAAGAGTGTCAAAGGTCTTGATAAATTTCTTTAACGTGTGACCCCTTTGAAAGAAACTTAGAATTGTTTTAGTCACAAATCCATGATTAGGTGCCAATACTTTTGAAATAATATACCATTTAGCCCATCTGTTGGAGCTTTACTTAGTTTAAAGATGAAAACCACCTTCTCAATATTTGAAGATGTAAACGGAGCTGGAAGAGCATTATCACTTTCTTGAGATATTTTATTCTAGATGAAAGAATAAGTAATGAAGTTAATAAGGAGAATTATATTTTTTGAAAAAATTTAAATTATATTAATCCATTAAGGAATGCAAAAATATGATAGAATTGTGTCATCAGGTTAAACATACTCCTTTAATTGGAGTTGTCAATTTTAGTAACTAATCTCAATTACAACATTATCTTTAACTTTAAAATCAGTGAGATAGATTACAACTTCCGTGTTTAGTTATGTAGTGTGCATCTCCAAATTTATCTTTGAATATGTTGATATGAAGGATGATTCTCTATATTAGTTCTTTGTGGAATGTCTCCTTGTCCTATTTGCATCATGAAAGATTTTCCTATTCCTTTCGTCCTAAATTTTTGATATAATAAACGACAATGCAACATAAAAACTCCATCTTACAATGCTACTTTCATGCTTGATGGTAAAACACTATTCAATTATTCCACTCCAACTTCTTGGAGCACTGGAAATGTGGCGTAGGTGAAGTAAGTGATTCCAACTAGTGAAGTCACACTAAAAGAATAGGAGTTATATGTTTTCCTCAGCTTTCTTACAAAGATGCACCAATTGGGAATTTGTAAGTAACTAGATAGTCAATCAATTATGGGAAGCTTGCATTGCATATCCATCCATAAGATTGTGGATGATGAGGATTGAGATGTTTGTGCCATATTACTTTGGTCTATGAAGTAAGAGTTAGGTTTCCTTTTAAAAACTTCATACAAGATTGATTTGTGAAAATTCTTGAACTGGTGTGTTTCCATATTATGATATCCTCTTCATCATTGATATTGGTGTACATAAGCTCCCTTCTAATGTTTTTTAATATAGGAGAGTCAACAAATAAATGCCTACTGGTTAAAGTTGTTGCAACTAAGATGTCAATATGGATCACTGTTTTTAACATATACATTGAGACTAGATTTTATAGAGGTCTATTGGAAACTCTCCTAAAATGATAAAATGACACTATTAAGCCATCCTCATTTTAAAAACAAGAGATTCTATTTAAATTCCTTCTAGCTAATAAAGATTTGTGAAAAAATGAAGCATTTCTATCTCCATCTATAAGCCACTCAACTCTAGATCTTTTCTTGATGAGAGGATAATGAGTTTCTACTAACTTTAAATGATTATCAAAAGTTGTATTTTCCTTTAAATGTATGAATGAATTTATAGGATTGAAGTATAGAAAATAATGAATCATATCCAGTTTATCCTTAGTCTCTTTAATTGTAGAATTGATATTCCTATATTTAGTTTGATTTAGGATTTTGAGTTCTTGCTTAATGCTTCTGAGCTTGACAAACAAAAGAAAGGGAACCATTGATGTAGGTATCTAAGCCTTTTTTAACTGCATCTTCATACCCTTCATGATTAATCAGGTGATTATTGAATCTGAATAAGGAATGCAAGATCTTAACTAGAATCATACTAAAAATGGTAATAGGAGAATGATCCAAAAATTAAGGATCTTTAAAGATAGCTTTGAAATTTGGAATGGTGGATAGCCAGTTGGAGTTAACCATGGCCGTATCTAGCTTCTTCCTAAGAAACCAAGCTCCTTATTGTCTATTGCTTTATGTAAACAAGTTTTCTTTAAACTTGACATCTATTAGCTACATCATCCATAGCTGAGTTTTGTAGAAAGTTAGAGTAAAATCATAAATGAAGGAAACATGAATACAAGCATAATTTTCCATCGAAAGCTTTATATGTAAAAGTTGGTTAGTGACAATAGAGGTTGAAATTTTCATTTTATGATGTCACAATCCATCTATTGTTCAAAAAATTGTATTGCTTGAGATTAGCTTCACTCAATTTTATTTCCAAAAATCCCATTAGAGAGGGTTTTGTTAAATTTGCATAGTTTCTTAGAAAAATATGCTTAGGAGGGCTATTAAGTTCTCTAACATTTTAATAGAGGATATTCATTTATTCATATAGTTAGAGCTAGAGCTTTAAGCTTTCCTTCTTGATCTTTTTTTAGTAATTAGGGTATAACATTATTCCTTAATTCGGTTGGGAAAAGAACACTATTTATTACTCATAAGGTCATTTACCTAATTAGTGTATGAAGCATTACTAGAAATTTCATTAAGGACGATTTGTGTGGAGGTATGTATATTTTCCATTGAGGAGTTATAGGCAGTTGGGACTTGTGTTATGTGCCTTAGCTATATTTAGTTATTGTGCCTCTAAAATACATATAGCTTGCTTTGAGTTAATTACTTATATCTCCTAATTAATGCATAATTTAGATCTAATATTCTAGTTCTCTATCAATTCCTATTCTACATCAGATGAATCATTGTCGAATCTTAAATTTATAAGTAACTACGAGTTTTGAATGTTCTACCTATAGAAGTCCATCAGGTAACTACCAGTTTTGAATGTTCTACCTATAGGAATCCATCTTTGATTGGTTTTAAAGGAGGAAGGCCTCCTTTGGTTTGCAAATTAGAAGCTATCCATGTATAATTTTTCCTCCTTATTCAACCTTATAACCGTATGTAATTGGGTAGAGTTTGTGAAACCTCAGTCACATACTCTTCCATCTTGGATTCTTTTGAGAGTATAAATGCCTTCATCCATTTATATAGGATTGCCAAAATTGATGGAAATGGAACTTAGGCTATCAGTTATCTATTACTTAAGAGTAATGTTGTTCAAGTTACAGTTAATCAAAAGTGAACGTTTTATGTTTTTGATATCATGTGAGATGGATTCAAGCTACCATTTTTGAAGAAGTATAAGTTTATTATTAAAATTCCACAGGCCATTATCAAGAACTCTTTGTGCTTCTAATTTAGATGAAAACTTAAATAAGAAATCATTCTTATTAAAGATGAGAACCTCCCACAAACCATAAATTTTCTAAGTTTTATATACTCATCATTCAGCGAGGGAAAAGCTAGTCTTTGATTAATGAAGAGTCTAACAGGTAATGACCTCCATTTTTTCATTCCATCCTTGAGCTATCTTCTTTGGAGGAGCAACTACCATTTGACCATATTTAACTTTTGGAAGAAAGAATTGGAACATGGTGGATCATGGTCAGTCACTCAGTACCTAATTCCAGATTTCCTTAACAAAGTAAGTGGTTTGATGCAAGGAGTTAGAGGATGAGGGAGCTTTAGGGTCAATAGAAGTTAGAGTAAAATGGTTAGGGTTTAAGGGTTAATGACATGAGAGAGCAGGGAAAGTTAGATACTAACAATGTGTTACTTAAAAAGCTAGGTGAAGGGAACAATCCCCATACACTTGTAATTTTGTTAATAAAAATGATTACTTTGAAGAAGGTGAAATGGATTTAACATAACCTAAATGAGAAACAACCAAGAAAAAGAGTTAAGAGTAAGTGTAAGAGGGAGAAATGGATGGAGAAGGAGGATAAAAGAGTTAAGAGTAAGTGTAAGAGGGAGAAATGGATGGAGAAGGAGGATGAAAAGGAGAGACTAAGAAGGAGAATGGTAATCGTAAGGAAGTAGTAACAATATAAAGGAAGATGGAGAGTGTTTATAGAGAGTGATTATCGATAGAGATGGCAAAAAGGGCCTAGCCTAGCCCACTTTTGGCCTTGATTGACTGGGTCATTGGCTGATCATAGTCGGCCTGACCCAAAACTACGTCTTTTTGGAATTTTTTTAAAAAACAAATGTCAGACAGACCCATCCCGACCCACTGAGCCACAAGCCACTATAGCCTACCCCTGACCCGAGCTAGTCCGGTCTATTGACATCCCTAATTATGGATTTAATGAGGGACTCTACAAAGTAAGAAGTTTTACAATAGACTAGGTGCTTTTTGGGGAAACATAATAACATTGTTAGATAATAGATACACTAAAATCTAAATAATGTGTTGGATAGATGATTGATAGGTTAAATGTAAAGCTTGTTCCTCTCCCATTTTCCATTAATTCAATTTAAATTTAGAAAAACATTACAGAGGAAGAATAAAAGAGAGTAGAAAGAATTTGAGGGAAAATATAAGAATGAAAAACTAAGGTGAAGTCGAATACCTTGTACGGAATCCTAGAAGAATCAAGAAGCCTTTTATCAAGATTAACCCGGGAGTTTAACAAAGCTAGAGTCTACCAATAAGTTCCCCAAAGAGGTCATCGTCACTAGTCAAAACAAAGTTAAAGAGTGATACTCAAAAGGTTAAAAATGCACTTCATCCCGTGTTGTAATCCTTGCCATCTTATGTTGTTTGAAGGGATAGTTCATATATAGTCAATCTAAACAAAAAAGGTGAAAATAAATAAAATTTAAACTCATATATTATAAAATACACATTTTGTACTAGACTAAATATTTATCAACAATTTCAAATTGATTAATGCTTAACTCACTATCATGATATCTATGCATCCACCTATGCAAGGGCATAACAATTTTAACTTCAACAACTTAGTGGAATATGCGAGCATACTTGTGAAGATAGTTCGTAATGAAAATTTTCAACTTAATTACTCATAATCATCAACATCAACTACATTAATAAGTATCATTGTGTTGATACCGCAATTGGTGTTCAGACACAAAAGTACACCCAAGACATGAAGAAGGATGTTTTTATTAGAAACTTTCCTCATTTTGGGCACCCCTAAATTTGTCAAGTATGTATTAAATGACTAGTTATTATCATTGCTTTCATACTCCTCACAAAGCTTTAAGAACTTAGCGTTATTGACTTTTTTGTATAATTGTTTAATTCTATTCAGAACACCATGATCCATAATATATTGTCCCCACAAATCCTCCCCATTTGATTCTCCCTAATTTCTAAAAGGTCATTTACATCAAAGTGAAGATATAATCAATAACAAAGGTCCCTCCTTACCTAAAACCTCTTCATTTCTCTAATTTTATTAAATCTCACGTCAATCACCAACTTTAACTACTCTAAAGAAGACTCCATATCAATTCATATACCTTCCCTAAATAACATATCATTCAAAAAGTAACATATCATTCAAAAAGTATTTAATATTCAGACAATCTTATCAAAATTCAATACATTCATATTATTAACAAACTTTAGCAATTTTATTTAAATTAATCCAAATATTCTACCTTATTCTTTTTTCTACCATTTCACTGACTTGTTCCAATGACAATAATATCATCCCCATCCTACAGATTTAAGTTTTAGATTAGATTAATATAACATCATCATCAGAAGTACTTTGCACATACATTATTAATATCCATTTTAATATGTTTGTTAGTTACCTTCCTTTTCAATTTTATAACATTTCTCTCTTTGTTATAAAGGATATGGTGCTTTTATAATAACTTTCATAGACGTAAAGAACAAAGATATACATTTCAAATCTTATTGTATACCAATATAATACATATATAATATCATTATATTACATAAAACATACAACCATATTATTCTAAACATACCTTCTTCATGCCTCCTCCAACCAAAAGAAAATTTGCTTGATTCAACAACACTACATTACCATTATTTATGAACAATCAAGCTACAAATCTTTGGAAACATTCAAAATCATGACAATGATCATAGTTACAGTGTTCTTTTGTTTTTTTCAAGAAAAGAACTATGTATTTGTTATAATTCTACACATTTAACAATTATCTCATAAATCAAACACATCTTATATACAATTCAGTTTCTACCTTAAGAAAAAATAAAGGAAAATTTTTAGCATGAAGATAGAAACAAAAATAGAAAGTATTTTCATAATTTAGAACAATACATTATCACTAACATGGAAACCCTATAAATGTTTTTGGCAATTTGAACAAAAAATTCCAAATGTGTGTGCTATGTAAAAGAGTTGGCCCTATGATGGAATGAAAACAACATAATAATATTACTAAAACAGAAAAGGCAAAAAAGTAAAGTGTTATTTGATAACCAGTAATAAAGAGGTTAAATTGAGAATACAACTTTTATTCTCTAATTTTTGCTTGTTTGGTTACTAAGAATGGATAAAATAGGTAATGAAAAATTAGAATAAATTATAAACAATCCTAGATTTTTATTCTTAAGAAAATGTGGGTAAAAGTTGAAATCAAATTTTAGGAATAAGTGATAAAAGATATTATTAGAATATTATCATGCTATTGTCAAAATATTATTAGGATATTGTCAAGATGTAGATTCTTATCATAACATTATCATTAAAATCACATATAACCATCTTTTATATTAATTTATTTAACAATTCTTTTTTATTTTTTATTACAATTCTTTCATTACAGGTTATCAAACGAGATTTTTATATCATAAGAGAGAAATGCCCATAAAATTATTTTTCATCATGAATAAATTTAAGCTAAAAAAATTAAACACAAACATGGATAAAGAAGGGGAAAGACAGTCAAATAGTTAATTCATAAATTTAGAGAGATACACAATATCTATTTAATTTATAGTAAAATTTTAAATTAAAGAATTTTGAAACTCAAAAGTTTTTAAATATTCCTAGAATATATATTTTTAATACAATTATATTTTTTACTAACTGTACAATTGTCATTTATGTGAGAAGTGATTATCATCTCTTGTTGGCGCCTATTTGCGTCTTTAGAAAACTAAAAAGAACGGCAAAGGCAAGCTGTGTCCTTTAAGATGCCTTCCTTCCGAAGCTAAAAATGTGAGGAAACTGTGTTGTGACCAAGCCGAACCAATTTCTTTTGTCTTCCCAATGGGCGTGAAGTCTATAGAGGAGATTATCTCTTTATGCAAGTCGGCGTTTCAGGCGGTTGATTTCGCCCAATTGGAGGTCAGCTTGGTGGCCAGGGAAGATATGTTGAAGCAGCAAGTGGAATCTATTACAAAAGAGAATGAGTTGATTCAACATAATCTCCTGGTTTTGAAGCGCCAATTTGAGGCCAAGTCCAAATACATGGAACTACTACAAGAAAAGTGCATGAAGCACCAATTGGAGGTTTCCAGACTCCAGACCGAGCTCGCGGAGAGAGAGAGAGAGTCCTCGGAGCTTAAACAGTCCGTTTCTCGACTCCTGGGCGAGCACTCCGAAAGCAAAGACGCAATTTTGGAGCTGAAGAGGGAGAACTATGAGATGCAACTTGCAAAATCGAGGCTTGAAAATGAATTACAGGTTTGGAGGAAGAAGTATGCGGAATTTGAGGAGCGAGTTTTGGTTTTAGAGAAAGATTTTAGATCGCTGAAGAGTGAGGAGCCTCCGGATTCTACTATGGTTAGTATTTGTTGTTAGGGTCTTGGAAATTTATCAAAAGGAGGTGTGTGTGATTGATGTAGGCATGAACTTGTTTCCCAAGTGACATCTGTTTAATTTCATCGAAATCTCCAGAATGGCTCTGGTTGTTTTACTCTTACGAGTCCTTGGGTACTGTATGATATTTCGACTTGCAGTCTGATGCTAATTAAGTTTTTTCCAATGGTAGGCCGTCAAACGACCTCGTTTAGGAGACGTTGTTGAGATCGTGGACAGTGATGATGACTCTGCCCCTCGTGAAGTCTTGAATGTGAGAAGAGTTTCTTCATATGGATTCGCTGACAAACAATCGGGCGAGGCTGTTATAAAAACTGAGGTCGGTAAGCTTAAAGGAAATGGAGACTCATTTCCCAACTCAATTGGCAATGTCAGCGTTTACAATAACAGTTCTTCGTTCAAAGCAAATAACATCAGCACAGCAGGTAAAGGTCAAAACGAATGCAATGTCCTTGTTTCGGATGGCCTTGATGTTGATGACGACTCCAGTTGGGTTGACTCAGAAGATGACATTGATCCGATGTTTGACTACTCTGTCTTTCTACAAAGAGATCAAGGCAAAAAAGATCCAAGAAAGTGGAAATTGGAAAAAGATATGGTTGCAGCATTTGAGAGAGACATAGAACTTTGTATGAAGGCTGTTTGTGCTTTGTACAGACAGGAAACCGGTGTGGGTAAATCATTAGGTCTTTTGAAACGAGGATTTATGAAGATTAACCGTGAGAGGTATGATTCAACTAATATGTTATTGATTGTGGGCCATTGCCATTCAGAACTTAATGCTTGTTTTTGTGTGCAATAACATTTTTCAGAAACTAGTTTGCATTCCGTTACCTTTTGAAATGGAGACATATTCCAACTTTGGTGTGTTATCCTTGCTGGTGATTATTTTCTGTCCATGTTTGATGTAAAAGTCATCTTTTCAGGGATATGGCTTTGGCCGAGTTTTTAGTTGATGGGGATCAGCAAGGAAAACTGAAGAAATCAGTCGAAGAATTACTAGCTTATGACCCAGATGGCCTTGATAGCTGCAAAAGAATAGCCATTGACCACTCTGCACAGCTGTTTGAACTATATCAGCAGAAAGAAGATCCTCTGTTTTTGGAATGAATATCTGCTTGCGTATCAATTAGCATCTTTCTGCTATTATTTTGTCATGATCGAATCATGTATGGAATGGGAGTACCCAATTTTCTGAATTACTTATTTATAATGATGCTTAAGGCTTACAAGCAGCTTTAATGAGGGTAGTTAGTGTGTATTTATTACATAGTTTAGTTTTGATGTCAAGGGAAGGAAAGTGTGTTAAATGAGGGTAGTTAGTGTGTATTTATTACATAGTTTAGTTTTGACGTCAAGGGAAGGAAAGTGTGTTTTAAGGGGTTGGAGAGCAAACAGATTTACTCCTTCAATGCTGTAGAAAAGATTCCATGTTTGGTATATGTAGAAGTTTTGTTGGGTCAATGAAGTTACTAGTAGTGGCTTCATGTATAATGTACTTTTTGTGTGTTGTTCTGCCATCTTTAAAACCTTGCCATGCATCTTGTTTATAGCAAATATGAAAATGCTCGGCATCCATACAGCGTCTCTCATTTTGTTTAAGTTTCTTCTTGGAAAGAGAGGTGGTTCCAAATCCCTTCTTTTATTTCTCAGTTATGCTTGCGAGATGGTCAGGACTCCTAATTTGCAGAGTTTCAAGTACCCCTTTTTAAACAGTTGCACCATACAACTTCAATTAGACATTTAAAGGTGCTCGTCTACATATCAAACCAATCAAGGTTCCTCTTTTATTCTATTAGACTCGTCAAAATACGTAAGTAACAACTAATCTTAATGGCAGCAGTCAAGAAGCAAGCAGGTTCTTTAATTTTATCCGAAATTTATAACGCTGTCATTATAATAATTATTACAAAATTTGACTCCACTAAACCCTGAACAATAATGCTAAGTTTGTTAGTAGGAATGAAAATCAATAGAATGGATTTTGTGCCATAGCTGACGGTATCTGCCAATGAATGACATGATATTGCACCAAGTTAAAATGTCTGTCATTATTGACCATTTTGGCTAGTACTAGCTGATATTAATAAAATATCGAGCAAGGTTCGTAAATTATAAAAATTTGAGAATTAAATTAAAAAATCACAACCTCATACCTTAGTGCCTCTTTTTTCCTCTCAACTTGGGCAAGTCACTCTCCTATCATTGTTGCTTTCTTCCTTGTCGTTCCTCCCTCGTTGCTGCTTTTTGTTGTTCCTCCGTCATTGTTGCTTTTTATTGTTATTGCTATTATATTGCAATGTCACCATCTCTGCTCCATTGTCATCACCTTCTACTATGGCTTGCATCTTCTTCTTTTGCTTTGTGTCTATTGAAAGTATCAATAGCAAGGCACGTAATTTTGTAATTATAATTCATTTTATGGTTCATATCTCTTTGTGTGGTTGTACAGGTTTCAATTAATTTTTAGGTTTTGAATTCCTTTGCCTATTTTCAACCTTTTTGGGTAAAAATTTTATGAAGCTTTTCTTCTAATTTTGTTTTTCTATAATTATGGCAAGTTGTAGTTGATAATAAATAAGTAGCAAGAATTACAAAGAGAATATCACACCAATTCCTTTTGCTAAGCATTATTTATGTTCCTAATGATAAACATTTCCATCACCAATAGTAAAATTGCATGATTTAATTGATAATTTGAGATATAAACAAAGAAACCTCACTAGTTCTAGCAAGATAGGTAAGGTAAGTAGCGTCATTTCAAATGGAGTTTTGGATTGCAACTTTAGAAGGGCTAATAGATTGTTGGATCTCCTAAACCATCAATCAGAAGGAGAAGAAGTGATTGACCTAAATTTAGTTAGTCAATTATGAAATAACCGCAAATACATGACGTAACAGTAGATAGTATCAATAAGTATGGGTCGGTCCCACGAAGATGATAATTATTAATAATTACCATTATCCTATTATTTAGTTTACGAATTAGATTTTGGATTCTTAAATTAAAAACTAAAACTTAAAGAACTTAAATAAACTAGGAAGCAATAAAGAGCAGAGAAACGAGAAATCACTAAAAAAATATCGATATCAAGAATTAGTCTCTAGGTTACGAATTTTCCTAAAAAAACCTTAGATAGTTGACCTTTTATTATATTCTTGGTTGTAAACTTTAGCAAGCTTTGTAACGATCCAAACTATAGTCTAATTCCAACTTAACACAGTCTACCCACTTGCTGCCAATCAACTGTTTGCCAGGTGATAAAGGATCTTTAACAGCAGCCTTGAATCCAATACTTGCTTTAGTCTCTGTTTCTGGTGACATAAGCCCCTACCTACAACTCATGAATTAAGAATTCTCACAGCAACAAAGTCTACTCGACAGGAATTAGGAGTTAATAAAACCTTTTACAAGAATCTTTCACAAAGTTATCAAAGACTTATCGTAAAGTCTTAAATCAGACAAGATGATTCCAATTTTATAAGAGTGAAGATGCGCCAATTGCCTTAATCTTGACTTTTTTTATAACTTTAAAATATCAATATTTTTCTATAACAGGCTTTGATCTGCGAATGCTACCTTTTTTACAGCCACATTAACTTATTGGACCATGGAAATATGTATGATATGCTAATAAGTCATTTGAGACTATTAACAACTAATCTTGGAATTATCAATCGATATTATTCAGGTTAAAGATATTAAGATTGTTTTACCGATTTGTGAATTGCGCCATTAGGTTTAACCCTTATCTGGAGGATTTACGTGATCATATCTTTAGGGTTGCAATCAATTTCTTTCAACTACGATCGATCTATTCATACATAGGATTTATCAATCTCTATTTTATCAAAACAGATTATGATCTAATATTTCAGAACTATTAGAACATAAATTAAACATGTGATTGAATCAAAATATGTCAATCAAACAATTGCATTAAATAAAAGAATTAAAACAAGGTATAGCATAAACATAAGGTTTATCCTCCTAAACACTCAAGAAATTTATTTACACATGATTGAAGAAGAAATCAAACAATAACAGGAAGAAAAATGAATAGAAAATAATGGGTTCATAATTATAAATCTCCCTTTTATCTCATATCAAATGTTCTTGTAAGGTTGAGGTTTGATCTTGTATTTTTTTGGATTTTTTACTTATTTGTTCCTGTTTTTCATTTCTTTGGATCAAAATTGTTCCTTGAGTCACCTTTGAAAGTCTCTGAACTTCTCTGCATATATGCTTCTCCATTTTGCCTCCAAACACACCTTTTTATATTAAACTTGGGAGATACACGAGTGTGTACTAGACTGTGTATAACCTAAAATACTTAAAATTTATGATTGTGCATGGCCTGAAAGAAGGACATAGGTTGATGCACGGTCTTGTATCTCTTCTTTGCTTCAAACCTTCGTTTTACGTCGCATTTTTATCTGAATTCTTCTCTTTTAAGTTCATAAAGGCATTTATAGCCTATAAACACACTTGGAGTGAATTAAAATTAAGTATCAAATATACATAAAAATATAAATATCGAGCAAAAATATATCAAATATGGTATAAATATGGTTAATTATTCATCTATCATGAAGATAGACCTATACAGAATGGTTGCAATTCTCCTTAATTTAGCAATGCCTGCTATCATATGCTTTTCAGAGGTGTTTAACCCAAGGTTCCCTAATATGAGCTAGTTTAGAAGAAATTCCTTTCTCCTAAGGCAGCTGCTATTAGCTGGTTGGTTGTTAAGAATCGACTGAAAAACAAAGAAAGATTGTTTGGAAGTTTAGGGAGTTTTGATCGTAAATGTCTCTTATTTAAAGCTAAGATTGAAACTATTTCACATATATTTTTTCAATGTAAATATTCCTGTATTATCTAAAATCGAATACAAAATACATTACAAGTTTATTTTTCTCATAATGCATAAATAAATATATTGATTACGAAATTCCAGATTTTGGAATCTCTTGATTTACAAAAGTGGCTTAACATTTTCATCTAATTCTTAAGTGATCTATCAGATAATTGAGTTTTCACATGAGATCTCTCTTCCTATGATTATCAATTTATTATTTGCGTGACTTATTAGGTCGTTAACTCTTGTTACCCACCCTAATTGGATTACTTTTAACTCACTTTCTTGATTTATTATCAAAGTATAAGTATACTCGAATATCACAACACCATAACATTGTATTGAAATCAACAATAATCAAGTCACAAAATAACTCAAGAACAAATCCTAATCTGAAAACTAAAACATCATGCACGTTTATAGCATCTTCAATCATAGTTCATAAATCAAACTTAAAGAAAATAAACAAAGAAGAAAGAACTTGAAGTGGACTTATCTGGAAATGCTAGAACAACTGGAACTACCCATTGCTCCCTTCTTGATCTTCCTTGATTAATCTTAATTTGGTAAAATGGAGGCTGCTCATTTTGGTTTCTTTATGTTCATTTATAGTAAATGTGTGACTTAAGGTTTTTTTTAGGTCTTATTAGGTCACTTTGTTCCGAAAATTCCCCCCCCCCTAAACATCAAAACAGATGGAAAATCCTGTACTGCCACTATCGTAACCAAGCATAAAAAACCTTCTGTCATAATCGTGACATGGAGGAAAAGTCTTTTGTCATGACCATGACACTCCATGCACAATCATGGCCCTCCCTTTTAGCCCAACCATGCTAAAACTTCCTTCAATCTTCATTTATCTTATTTCAATCACTCACAAATATATCAAAACACCTCAAGAACACAAGATTAAGATCCAAAATCATACTCTGAACGACATAGCACTTAAAACATAAACAAACAATCACATTAACATAATTCTAAGCCTAAACATGCAATAATAATCTATTAAACACCTTTAAACACACTAAAACACCTATCAAAACATAACACAAACTACATCTATCAATATGGAGCTTAATAAGAATGTTAGTCATAATGTGAAATGGTAGGTGAAATTTTTGCTTAAAGAGTACTAGAATGTGAAAGAAAGAAGGCCAAAACTGAACTAAAAATTGGTAGTGAAAGTTCTTTTTGCATTGGTCAAGAAGATACTAGAAAATTTAAAGGTCATATTCTTACCCAACAAAATGGGATTGCTGAAATTGATTTGAGCAATGAAAGAAGCTATGTGTCTAATACTTTTTACTCCACTAACAACTCATAAAACTAAACCTTCAATTTATAGTGCATTACAATCTAAAGAAGTAACATATAATATAAGCATATCAATGCCTAGACGATGTATGATGCAAGTTTGGTATTCAATGCTGCTCAGTCTTATTATTACTAGCTTATAATGGATGTTATTGTCTTTTATATTCCAAGATATAAAGTTCATTCAATTAATGACTACAGAGGTCATTTTCTAAGCAGCTATGCTTATGAAATAAAAAGTTATTTAATTTGTAAAAAAAACTTAGACAACTTATAGGTATTCAATCATGTGTAATTGTTGAAAAAAATAAAAGATAGGAGGCCATTATCAACTTTTTAGTTTATTTTGCTAAAAAGATGATGCTTTGGAAGTTCAATAATGCATTTGACCTTATAAAGAATATTAGTACTCTATTAGAGATATTTGATGAAGTTAAATGGAATAAAGCTTAAACACGCTTTACAGTTCATCACTAATAATGATTTTACTTATAAAGAAGTTAGGAAACAATTACAAAACAAGTATGGTCTTTAAGATTACAAAACAAGTATAGTTCTTTCTATTGGACTTGTTGTGCTACACATTGTATTGACTTAATGCTAGAAAATATAGGAGTTGCTTTATACTTTTGTATCATTAATGAAACTATGTATAAAACAAGAAAAGTCACAAAGTTCAACTATAATTATGCATGAGTTCTGAATTTGATAAGAAAGTATTTCACCAATAGTAGAAATTTCATTGCCTTGCAATTGTAAGATTTAGATCTAATTTCTTATCATTTTAGTGTTTTGTTTAAATGAAGGACTTGGGATAAATATTTACAAGTGCTACGTGAGTTACATCTCAATATGTCAGGCTTAATGCTAAAATGGAGGTTCCAAGATTATAATTGAAGATCATGAATTTTGGTCTCATATGAGTTTGTGAGCCTTTGGTGGAAGTACTTTATCTAGTTAATAGTGATGAGAAGGCAATAATAGGATATTTTTATAATGATACAAAGATAACGAAAGAAACAATCAAGGACAATATGAAAAATAGGTCTTCCTTATATATAACTTATCTTATAGTCATTAATGAAAGATGATAAAGAAAACTTTACTCTCTATTGTGTGCTTTTGAGACATTTCTGAATTCAAGTGTCCATTTTAGACCATATTTTACCAAAAAAATATGAAGTTAATAGGAAAATATAATTAACTATTACAGTAATTGTTTCACATGAGATAATGTAAGATCTCCTGAACTCATAAACAAAGGTATGTAAGGATGTGTACGGTGATTTTGAGATGCCCATTATAATACATCAAAGAGTCAAACTTAGTTCAAGTTTATATTTCTTCACTTTTATTACCTGTTTAGAATCAATTATCACCTTATTTAAGATAAGGTTGAAATAAAGCTAAAAATTATAAATTCCAATATATTGAGAGATTATTTTGTAATTTTAAAAACTTACGCAAAACAGCAGTCAATATTATCCTATATCAATATCGTACAACTAAGTTTGATACTAAGTTTCGTACAATATTTTTAATATTAATGAAAATGAATTAAAGATTGGTATCATAAAATTTGAATTTGAATATTCAAATCCAAATTTGATTAAATCTAATTTTCAAGAATTGTTGATCTAATTTCTCATAATTTTAAAAAATTAGTTTAAATAGTTAAATCTAAATCAAAACTTCAAATCAATTACGTTTGTTAGATTTGGACAACCAATGGGTTCGTTTCAAGTGAGTCAAGTCCTAAAAAGGCCCACGTGATATGCCCATAGCTATGACATAGTTTGTCACTCATTCGGTCGTCTCACCTTGTCACCACGAGTTATAAACATAGCATAATTGACTGGAGATGCATATAGACCTAAAGTTAGGTCAACATAAATCTTCCATATCATAGTCAAACTTAATGGTAAAATTCATAAATAAATTAATAAAATTATAGGATTTTAATTGGAAAGAGATTTCAATTAATCAAACTAAGATTAGATGTTAATAGTCTTGAGAAAAAAATATAACTAAGAAATTTCCACAATCCAATGAACTATACATTAAATGGATAAGTGAAATTATGATTTCATGAGAAGTGCTAGAGGGGATTTGAATTCTAGGCATCACTATCTTCCTTAATTGTTTCTTAGTTTAATCTTTATTCTAGTTTATCAATTGCGTTAATTTATTTTAGTTTATTGATTTAATTTTGAATTTAATTAATCATTAGCACCATAATTTACTTAGTTCATATTCTCATGAATTCAAACATGAAATTTTTCTTAATGTCAAATCAATAAGATCATTAAAACACTCATAAAGGATATTGTAGGTAGATAATTATCCCTTTTATCCATGCCAAGTTTATTAGGTAGGATCCATGAACATCTATCACAAAACTACATACAAAAGAAATTAAATTAAAGATTAGTAATTATAAAGTTAGATATACCAACTATTTCTCAGATAAAACCTACAATAACATTATAACAAGATGCCAAATGTTATAGCCATAACATGATAGCACAAAATTAACAATACTAGTAAGAATCAAACTATTAGTAGTATAATAATAATGTTTTGCAACACACTGCTTTTGAAATTCTGTAAGTAAGCAATACAATAATCTGATACACTTTATAATCATTAAGCAATAATGAGAATACGAGTTCAAAAAAACAAAAAATAAAAATTTATTGCTCCTCATATAGTTAAAACCATAATCATAATTCAATAAGGAAAAAGTATTGCTCCTTATAGAATCATAAAATTGAAACCCTAATCAAAATTGCTCATCTTAATTCAATAAGCAATTCAATACACAAAATCACAGTTGAATCACACAATTTAGTAACCAAAAGAATTTTTCATCACAAAATTAAAACCGTGATCAAGATTAGAGCCTTAATTAAAATTTCTAATTTCTAAGTTCAATCAAAATTGGCCCCCTAATTAAAATCTTCTTTAAACCCTATTACTGTTGGTTTATGCCCCACAGCCAATCACTTTGATTGTATTTTTGTGACAAATTATTTAAAGGCATTTTTTATCTTGTACATGTTTAGATGTATATGATAAAGTCCATGGAATAATTATACATTGCAAATGAAATTATAATGAGA
>JANZXR010000171.1:29191406-29202763 GCA_027575705.1 Erythroxylum echinodendron
AATTTAATTTAATTCTTTATTAAGACCCTTAATAGAGTCTTAATAATTTGCCATAATCATATTGATCTTTTAGTAAATTGTGTTTATAAGGACCCAACTTTATAGATAAAAGTGACTCAAAAGATAATCTTAAATAAAAAAGTATTGACATGTTATTTAGTTCAAATGATAGGGATAATGAGACTCCTCTAAATAATGAAAACTTGGCACTAAATGAAAATTAAGATTAGTGCAATTTGAACGGATAAATCATAATTTTTATTTATTTATTTTATTCATTAGATCTTGATTGTTTAAAAAATTACTATTTATATTCTTAATTCATCTCTTAAAAAATTCTTCTATAGATTTATTTAGGAGTGACTCTCCTATTAACGTTCTTCAAATCCTTTAATATTCCAAATTTATAATCTTCATTCATTTAAATTGATCTTATACTCACACTCAATCATTTCATATTTGAACTTTTAAATTCGTAAATTTGTTGACAAGTTTCAATAATTGTTTAAAAGGGTAAAGTAAGGTATTGAATAGCTTTTTCACTAATAATCAACCATTAAAATTTTATTATTTTTGTAATTTTTATTTTTAATAAAGTGGGTGCTGATTTTTTTCTTATTTAATTGCCTGTAAGTCAGTTTTATTTTTATTTAGGACATGTTAAGGGACGAAGAAAAATAATTAAAATCAGGATGATCGGATAAATTATGAATAAAGTTCTTGAAAACGAAGCACAGAGCATGTCAGGTACCAGATTTTTTCATTTCTTGATGAGCTGCTTCTACAACTTGGAAGCAAGTGGGACGTGGTGAGCAATTGGAAGATGTTCCCTATTTTGTAACTTGAGATTGAATTCTAGCAAGTACGAATGTAGCAATTTATAATTTTCAATAGAAAACACCATGTAAATGAGAATTTTGCTCTGGAGAATTATGTATATCCTGGCTATCACAGCATATAAGATGTTGAGTTTCAGTCCTACTAAACTATTTTAACACCTCGTCCTGAGCACAAGAAATTGTATGAGCAAGATGTGAGACATGTCAACAGTCTAAACTTGAACACATGGTAAGGACTGCTTGAGAAAAGAAAAACTCACGACATATGCAGGAACCTACACTTTCTTGAGGTATCAAGAGTCTGCTAGGCAAAATCTTGCACATAGAACTTACCAAGTAGAAACAAGTATACGCAACTACCTATAACGACAAAACCATAAATGATTTGAAAGTGAGTACAAAAGTAAGGTAGATGACCAATGCTGTGATTTTTCAGGTTCTGGTGCTTTGACTGAATGATCTACGATTGCCTGGGCTCAGGGGACTCTTGCATGATGCTTTGCCCTCTCGGCTCCCTTTCAAGACATAGCCTGGAGGATTCCATGGAAGAGATCTTGTCACTGTCAATGGTTTTGGTTTTACTGCATCAAAAATCAACAAACTTTGGTCTCATTATCCTAATATCTCATTAATTAAAATCACATTATACTATTAAGTTCACACAGAGTGTGAGAGCGGTGATGTATCTGACCAAACTTCTGGGTTTATAGCTGATCACCTGTAGCTTTTCTCATCCTCACCGCAGTAGTTTTCTTTCTGGACATGGTTTTCTTGCCTGGAGAGTCGCAATTGCTATCTAGGCTAACATGATTCTTCTCTGCTGGCTCAGACCGAACTGACCTCAAATCAGAAGGCATTTTCATCTCAGAGAACACTGGACAAACTGACTTCACATCAAAACAAACTGCCTTGGTGTCGGGAGCAGCATCAGTTGCTAGTAAAATTGGATCCTCAACAACAGAATTATTCTCATCCCAGCCATTTGAGGCTCCTTCACTTGCTGATTCAGGGTTTTTAAATTTAATACTCAATGCGGTCTTTTCTCTCTCCACAAGCTTATAAACAAACATTTGAAATGGTATTTGTGACATCGAGGTCGATTCAGAACTAGATTCTCCTGGAAACTTCTTTAAGAATCCAACCTCTAGGTCGGAATAATCTACAGGTGGTGACTTCATATCAGGCTGGTCATCAACAGGATTCATTGCAAGAAATTTCTTGACGTACCGCAAAACCCGACAGATGGAAGAGAAACTTGGACGATGACTTGGGTCAGTGTGCCAGCACTTTTTGGTCAAGTTCACAAGGTATTTTGGTGAAAGGAACGGAAATAATGGTCTCTCCCCTGCTCTTATGTTTTTTATCATCTGGGACGGGTCTCCTTGAAGATGTCCATCTTCAAAAGGAAGTTTGCCCGTCAAGAGCTCAAAACAGAGCATACCAAAGCTATACACATCTGCTTTTTCTGTGTACTTACAGATGGTGTTTTCCCCTGCCTGTTGTTTCTCTGCAAGTACTTCCGGGGCATGCCAAATACAAGGGTCTACAGCATTCTGGTTAGTTGATGAGTAATGAGAAGGGTGATTTTCCACAGAAGTTAATCCAAAACTTGATACTTTTACATGAAAATAACCTTCGCTGGCCTTCCTTGGTTTGATATAGACATTACTAGGGTTCAGATCTCCATGACAGACCTTCCGCGAATGAAGATATTCCATACCTCTTGCAACCTGAAGCATTATATCAACCACGACAGGGAGAGGAAACAAAATCCGCCTTCTTGGACTGCTGCTCTCCTTCATGTGGGAATAAAGATCCTTGATCATCAACTCCATTACAAGGAAGCATTCCTTATTTTCCCCGTCACTGAAACCACAGAGGTATTGAACTATGTTGGGATGAGAAAGTGATAAGAGTGTCGATATTTCAGACCTTAATGGTTCGATGTTCTCAAAGAAATGTCTCAAAGCAAAGCCCTCTCCTAGCCACTGAATTTCCTTGTATTGGCTTCCTCCTCCTAAACGTCTTCGTACTTGGTAATCTTCTGCGCCTAACAAAATTGAACTTGGGGCCAGTTTTCCGTTAACCAGCTCCTGTCCATTTAATTTCTTTAGCAGTAGATCCCCGAGTCTATTCTCATTCTTTGTGAGAGATCCTGTATTTTTCTTCTGCTTAATTGCTTCGATAAGAAGCCATCTATCTTCATTTATAGCAGTTCCAATTTGACTACAAATTTCTCGAGGTACTAGGTACTGCTTTCCAAATCTGGTCTGAAAAAGTTTTGGATCAGTCCAACATCTATCATACTTTTTTGCTAGCATTATTCTTTTCCTTTGCATTTCCTCCCGATCAAGTCCTGATATCTCTCCAGCAGTCTCGATTGCCTCGATTACGGCAGGAAAGTGGTTAAGCAAGTTGTGAATGTGAAACTCTACCGAATCCTTGTTTTGATGGAGGTAAACAACTTTGCCCCACCAATCTTTGTGATCCAAGCATCGCCTAACGTATAGTTCTACTTCTTTGAGGATCCTGTAAAGCTCTCTCAAGGGCTCTTCAAGGGGTTTCCATTTGGTGTTCTTTTCTTCTAGTTTTAGGTTCAGCTTGATCTCCTCTGCAATTGTGGTGAAGGCCAATGTGGAGATGTCCAGCAGCAAACAGCACTGCCGTTGATTGATCTGAATGTCGTCCTGCAACACCATCAGAGCCTTCAAACTTCCTAACACCTCCCCTATCTGGCGGAATTGCTCCATTGAAGGCGCTGAATGGAACAAACTTGTGCCTTACCCAAAAAATATGTGATAAAACGCTTTTAATTGTTCAAAAGTTCAACCACCGAAGGAAAAAGAAGGGCCTGCAGTCAAAAAGATTTTAATGCAAAAGGATCATACAAACATCATACTTTTTCATGTCAAGAAACCTAATACAAAGCCAATCAGGATCATATATCATTCATTGAGCAACATCCTTTGAGCTAATAGGACAGTTATTGTGATATTTTCCCATCATCATCAGACGTGTTAACCCCAGCCTATTAAACTATGCTTGGCGATATGTTCTGTACAAATATGATAGCTAAACATATGAAACAATAAAAAGAGAGGAATTCAATCTGTACCTGAAACGAAAAATCATAGAGTCAGGTCCATAGTCAAGTCCAACTCCGGCTCCTGAAGACCTGCTTCCAAGGATTGATTTTTTCTCCCAGCCCCAGAAAGAATATGAGGAAGCCCTCCCCAATCTGATCAAGCATGAATATGAACCCATCTCTATAGGCTATGAAGAAAAAAAAAATGCAAAAAAAAGATCACAAACAAGACTAGGAATCGGAGGCAAAACCTGACCAGTTTACGGAATCAAAAAGGAGCCTCCCCAAGGAACACTTGTACAATCCAAAAAACCAGACATAAACCCCTCCAGACAAAAGAATGGAGAAACGGATTGTCAAAAGCCGAATTTCAGGGAATATCCACCAAACAACCCACTAGTTACAACTGTTTTCTTATATATTTTCCATTACCGTATCTTAGATTTCCCTATTATAAATCTTTCTTCTTTTTGAACACTAATTAAAAGAAAATGAATGGGAAGAAAAGAACTAAAAGAGAGACTGAAATGGCCGTTGAACAGGTCCCGGTTTCTATGGAGTCTTAGAGTTTCGTTTTCGTTAATGTTAACGCCAACATACCGTTATTTGTTCCTTAACTGTCGTTTCTATTGTTCTGACACGACGTGGCTGGACCCTAGGGGTTGACGTGGAACAATCATGAAGGTGGTGTAGAAACTCGAAAATCAACGGACGTAGATTTAACGAAACAAGGGACTGCGACGTGGAGGACTCTTATACGCTTGGATGTGGCCTTCACATCCTCTCGCCGTTGAACGCGCCTGTTAAGTGATGAGACGGCGTGTTGTCCACGATGTTTGATTATCGTTAGTTTATGCAAGCAAATAAAACTGATTAATGTCATTATTAGTTAGTTAGTGTTGTTCTTTATTTTAAGTAGCTTTCAACCCTGACATACGCATGCGCATTTGAGCCGTTAACGGAAAATGGTTGAGTTTATTTCAATTTATTTACCTTATATACAGACGTTATCTAAATGGTCAAACACAACTATGAACAAAAAAACAAGCTAGTTGAACAATATTCTAATTTTAAAACTATCTTTATTGCCGAAACTATAGTTCCGGCTAGCTCAAGCTACAATTTACCAGTGAACCACCAGACTTTTAAACGCATAGGAGATCGGAGAACTATTAGTCAGCAAAACCTGATCTTGGGAGAACGTACAGTGACATTGGCTGATAATGATTGGAAGTTAGAAACAGAGATCAGGTGTCTAGCGTGCGATCTCACATCTAATATGTAAATTTTCCAATTTTTAAAAATTTTTGAATTTTTTTCAATTTAGCATTCAAAATTTTCAATTGAGTGATCTTAATAATTCAATTTAAACTTTTTTCTGATATATTTAGAAACAATCTCTTTATTAGCTAGGAATATTGATGCGTACTATTAAACTTCTCCAGACTCTGCGGAACATGATTAATACTAGATGTTGTTGTTATTGTTATTTTTATTCATATGACTAATAAATTGACATTCATGTGACATTTTGTAGACATGTCACATCTTCAAAAATAATTTTTTTGAATTGAATTGTTAAATTTTAAAAGATTAATCATTTAACTGAAAATTTTAAAAACTTGAGTACTAAATTAAAAAAATCTTAAAAAGTTTGACACTTTTAATTATATTATCTATGAAAGAATTAATGTCAAGAAATTAAGATAGGATCTGATTCTACGGATAGTGGAAGAAAAATAAAAGTTTTCGCTGAAAATTAAATTTACTTTAAGTTCTATAACATCATTAATGCGAAAAAAATAAACTATGAACCATAAATTTGCCTTAATTATAAATTTTGATTATTTTCTTATATTTTCTTTCAAACTGGTTTCTAAAATAGTTTCATCACTACTGTAGCTGCATAACATTATGCCTTTAAATGGTATCCATACAAATTGGTTAAGAAAGCCCTTCAAGTGGTGAAAAGAAGGGAAAGAAATGAGTTCTAGCTCCCTTCGAGTCTATTCCATTAATAATAGGGTATGAACTTTTTTAGTAATTTATTTGAAATTTAATTTTAATTATAATTATAGCTAGTTCTAGTAAAATACTAATTAGATTAAAATAAGATCTAGTATCTTATATTGATCCTTATTTATTAAGCACCTTATATTTAACCTTTAAAGTTTCTCAAACTTTACAATTAAGTCTAACTTAATTAAATTATCTTTTTTCTCTCATCAATCGTTCTTTATGTGCGTTCCATTAGGTTCCTAGATATGTAGACAATGGATACAAATTACAATCCTAAACTACATTTAAGATTTGATAAATTAATCTCTTTTAATTTATTTTTAATTCTCTAATTAAATAATTTGTAGTCATGATGTCCAACAACATGTTATGATATCTCAAATATTATGAATACCAAAGTAGTTTTGACTAATATTTTTATCATGATTTTTCTATATAATTCAATTTTTCATCATACAATGCTTTAATTAGGCATATGGTGTGAGATTAATGTATATGTTATTTGAGGCAAATCATCTTAGTTTTTCACCGTTAATAATTGATTTTATTAATAATATTTAAAAACTATTTCAAATTATCACTCCACCTTAGCAAATTATTTCTTTAGTCAATACTTATTAAGATCAATAAAACCTTCTCCCTTATCAATTTGGAATAATAAATCCTCTATTGAATACTCAACTATCCATATATAGTTAATAATATGTTCAATAACTACCACAGGAACTACCCATTATTAGGATAAGTCTAATTAGTATCAAAGTGCAAAAATCTTTATATAAGACACTTAGGAGATAAAAAACCAAAGAATCACTTATACAATCACCATAATTTATAATGGGAATTTTCATAGACATATAAATAATGTTTCAAATAGAATTCTTATATCGGCTCAATTCAGTGAACTTGTTATGTAACAAGCACCATACATTTATTTAAGTGTCTTCGTATTTTAATCTATGAGATTAACTACTTTCTTTATAAGAAAGAAACATAACATATAATAATCTTTATACTCTATTAATGCCTAATCTCAATAAAATAATAACTGGGAACAATTTAAGGATGATACGTAAATCCAATATGAATCTTATAATTATGATCTCATCATAATATCATTTAAAATATATATTTATTGCATGGAATTTATTTTATACATAAGTTAATGAAATGAATATGCATAAGATAAATAATACCTTTAAATAATTATGCCATTAAAAATACAACCAACCAATTGCCTAGAGCATAAGCCAACAATCTCTCACTTGTATTAAGTTAATTATTTTAAGTATCTTATACTATATCACCAATGATGACACAATATTGTTAGAATAGTAATTTAAAGAGAGAATTCTATAATATTCTTTGTAGTGCTTGCTTAAATCCTACAACTTTCATCTCAGTTATAATCATAATGAAATATATGAAGTTCATTCAAGATCTTCTTAATCCAAATAATAATTTCCATTAAATAAAAAGTTTATTAGTAGTAAATTAGCAATTAATTCTGTATTAGAACTTTTCTAATTTAAAATGATATTGTTCTAAATAAAATATACTTTAACTTGGACTTACTTTGTTCTTGATGAACTAAAGTTAAAATCTTTATAACTCTAAACTTAGATATCAACTCAAATAATAGATATTTACAATATTTCATATATATCAGACACCGTAAATAATAAGCACCTTCATTACATTATTTTTGTACTTAAGACTAGAATAGATAAATGACTTTCATATTTATCTTTACAATTTTCATATTTTCAAAATTAATGGAACCTTTGGTGACAATTTTCTAAAATCATCACCAAAAGTCTTTTTAATGAAAATTTTTGAAAATTGTCACCAAATGCCAACCTTTTAGTGACGATTTTTGAAAATCGTCACCAAAGGTTGAACACTAATTTTGTAACCATTTGGCGACGCTTTTAAAAATCATCACCAAAAGTAAACCTTTAGAGACGATTTAGAAAATCGTCACTAAAGGTCCACGTTTAGTGACTATTTTGTAAAATCGTCACCAAATGTGAACCATTTGGTGACGATTTTTGAACATAGTCACTAAATGTGGATCCTTTAGTGACAATTTTCTAAATGTAGCAAAAAAAACGTTAGGTAAATGTTTACCTTGTTGTAGTGAATACTTATAACTAATTACATAAGCATTCCAATTCAACAAGACAATCAAATACATAATGAGTTATCTCCAATAGCATGCTTTCAAAAAATACTTCCTATTGAGAAATTTATAACAAAATTGATAAGCTTGAATATAGTCTTATAAATATTGTCCTCAATATTTCCAAACATTTAAACACAATAACAAAAATGAAAGAAATTTACGAAAGACTTGAACTTTCTTGATTTTTGAGTTTTGAGTTCAAGTCAAAAAGTGAATCCATTCCACATATTTGTCATTATAGTGCTAAATGGACTATGAAAAGAGATTTGACAAAATTGTTGCTCAAAAGAAAGTGATAATGTAAAAAATGTATATAGACGATCAAGAATATTCATAAAAGCAAAAGAAAAATATATAAAGGGAAAGTGAAGGGTCCTGAGGAGATGGTGGTATCTAAGGTGGCATATACAATACTATTGTCGATTGTTCCTTTAGGTCTTTAAATGATATCATCTTTATCAAGCTCCTAAAGGAGGACTCAGTTGCCACTATCTTTATATCATTGTCAGGGACAATAGTCTCCTCTCTAGTCAGTGTGATAATCTCCTCTAGCTTTATAATTTCAACATCCTCCTCTCTAGTCGTTCCCTTGGGCTTATCATCCTCCCTAGACTCTTTAGGCTCATCTTTATTATCCTTTTTTTCTACTGGCTCATGCTCTATCTCCTCCTCATAGTCGGCTTCTTTAGATGTACAAGTAGAATTCGAATCTCCACTCCTAGAAGCTATGTAATAGGAACCATGGTGTCACCTAGTTAATGCATGTACACTTAAATGTGAGTCAGATTGGCTTGCTGAGATTTTGGTGAATATGGTGGTGGTGGAGTAGATGCTCTCTCAAGTCTTATAGTTTGGTCCTCTTGAGCTAGAGCCTCCTTATCTACTGGCAATGTTGTGAATACTGTACCGGATTTGGTATCGGATTGAGTTCTAGTATGGTATTATACTAGTATCGGTCAATACCGAATGCTGTTTTAGGTAATTTTTTAAATTTATGAAATAATCCCTGAATTTTTTTAAAAATTGCAAAATAGTTCATTGTCTTATTATACAGTTGTACTATATACTTTATAAGTTTACATCAACCTTGTTTTCAAAAATCGTAATAATAAATAATAACTACAATTAATATGAAATAACAATAATTTTCAAATATTTCACATATAAATAATAACCACAATTAATGTGAAAAAAGACAATTATCATCATACAAATATAAAATTAAAAATAATACAAAGTATTTAAAATATTACAATTTCATCATATAATAAATAATAATTACATCAAAAATTCAAAACATCCAATAAAAAATAATAAATATCCTTAACTTTCAAATTATTACAATTTACCACAAGAGTTCGTGATAAGGAATCAACCAAGAAAAAGTGAAACTTGTAACAAAAACAAAAACAATTACAATTACATTATATATATAGAATTTAACATATATATCAAATATAAGTAAAATTAAAAGAAGAAGAAAAATAAAAACCTAGAACTTTATTCAATCGTCTACGGGAGGATACCTGCTGTAACTATATTGACCCCAGTTATCAATTGATACAAAATCGTCATTATTGAGAGGAGTCTTGTCATCATTATCATTCAAATTCAATGCACTAAATGACATGTTAATACTTTCCTAACCAAGATTATCTTCCAAGTCATTCACATCTATCAAATCCGGTTCCTCATAAACCCAATCAACAAGAAGATCGATTTTATCAATAGATATTGGATATGTTGAACTACTTATGTTATTAATATTCCTAGTAAACAATAAAATTTAACTATTAGAAAATTATAAGAAATTATATCAAAATTAATAATGATAATAACATACCTTTCCTAAAGCTTTAAATCGTAACGAACGAATACCAAGTCATTCAATCTCTTGTGCTCCAATCTATTCGTTCTCTTAGAATGGATGAATTCAAATGTGCACTAGTTCCTTTCATAGTCTGTTGTACTCATATCTTGACTTAAAATCCGAATTGCAAACCTTTAGAATTCTGGAACACCACTTCCAAATTGATCCCACCAAGAAACTGTAAATTGTAAGATAAAAAAAGTAGTGTTACAAACAAAATAAAGTAATAATTAATTTCAAGAAAATAAGAAAAAAATAGTTAATACCTAGAGAAAGTTTTGTTCTTTTTAGAATAGCAATCGACAATCTAAAATCTCCAGAAGAAAGCTTATAAAGCTATATTTGTGAGCTTAAAAGATCTTGCATCATTTCATGACCAACAATTACAATAATAGTGAATAGCATTCCTCTACTGACTTTAGGTTTCTTTGTAAAATCCACTCTGAAATATAAACTATAATTTAAAAGTGCCCCAGCAGCAAACAAAGGAGAAGAATGTTGTCTTTCCCATCTCTCATTGATGATTGAAAGATATGATGTATACAAAGAAGGCCTATGTTTCAAATTGGCCTTGACTGCTTCCTTTGCTCTTTCCGTGGCATCCAAAAAAATAACCATTGTTAGCTTTTCTTCACTATCAGCTAAGTAAAGCACCCTTACCAAAGGCTCACAAACTTAGATAATAAATTGACAGTGAGACCAAAATTCTCTATCTTTCGGTATAATTCTGGAAACCTTTAATCTAGCATTAGACCTAGTATATTGAGATACATCCCACTTATCGCTTGTAAACATTTGTCTTAACTCTTTCTTCATCGAAACAAAAGACTGAAGTGATAAGAGATTTGTTGCAAATCTTATCACACTAGGACGACACAAATTCCTATTATTAGTAAATTCTTTTCTCATCAAATTCAAAACGCATGCATAATTATAGATAAACTTGGTCACTTTTTTTTGTTTTCTACATAGTCTCATCAATAATAGGAAAATACCTAGGATTCGTTATGTTCTCTAGCATTAGGTCAATGCAATGTGCAGTACAAGGAGCTCAAAAAAAAGAATTATATGTATTATGTAACCTTCTTCCTGCCGTTTTATAAGCAGAATCATTGTCAGTAATGAACTGAACAATGTTTTATTCACAACTTCATCAAATATAGCAAATAAAGTATTAGTATTTCTAATAAAGTCAGATGCATTAATAGACTTTAAAAACATTAAGCCATTTGCAGAATAAACTAAAAAATTAATAATAGGCTCTTGTCTCTTATTTGTCCAACCATCACACATGATTGAACACTTAAAAGTAACCCAATTCACTCTTCTTTCAGCCAATAACTTTTAATTTCAAAAACT
>JANZXR010000171.1:29237412-29251072 GCA_027575705.1 Erythroxylum echinodendron
ATTGTGTTTGTATCAAATGATGACAAAACAAAGTGAATGTTTGGTTATTAACTTTCTGTTCTTTATGTTTGTGGTTTTTTAAAAAAAATATGTATACTGAGGTTTAAGTGTTAAGTGATGTGACACGCCACCCTCGCGGGGCACGGATTTGGATATCACTATCGATATCGGGTTTGGGTCCAGCGGGAGTGGGGTGTTACAAAAACTCCTTGGATAAGCTTGCCAAGTTGTATGTTGATGAGATTGTGAGATTACACGGGGTTCTAGTGTCTATTGTACCATATTGAGATCTACGATTTACTTCTTAATTCTGGTGGAGTTTATAGGCATCTTTGGAGACTAGGTCGAATTTAAGTACTACATTTCACCCTTAGTCTAATTGATACTCATAGTGTATGATTCAAACATTGGAGGATATGATGAGAGCTTATGTGTTGAACTTTGAGGGTGATTGGGATAGATATCTACCTTTGATTGAGTTTGCTTATAACAATAGTTATCATTCTAGCATCGATATGGCACCATTTAAGGCATTATATAGCAGGTGGTGTAGAGATTTGATATGTTGGGATACAAAAGGAGCCAAATTATTAGAGGGGTCGGAGTTGGTTCAAGAGACGATGGAGAAAATAAAGCTGGTAAGACAATGCTTGAAGGCAGCTCAGGATCGGCAAAAGAAATATGCTGATCGACATCGTCGGGAGATAGAGTACAATATTGGAGATATGGTATTTCTTTGGGCATCACCTTGGAGGGGAATTATAAGGTTTGGTAGGAGAGGGAAGTTGAGTTTGAGATATATCAGACCATATGAAATTGTATAGCATGGGAGGCTGTTAGCTTACATAGTAGCAGTACCACCAGAGTTATCACTAATTCATAATGTGTTCCATGTGCCGATGTTGAGACAGTATCAATCAGATCCTAGTCTTGTTATATCGAGGCCTGAGATCGAAGTTACATATGACATGACTTGTAAGGAGGAACCTGTGGAGATATTTGATAAGCAAATTACGAAATTAAAGAGACGGGAGATTCCGATGGTGTGAGTTTTGTGGAGTCATCATCATTCTCCAAAAGACGCGACTTGGGAGGTAAAGGATGAAGTTCGATGTCAATATCCCCATTTGTTTGGATCTTTAGGTACGTAATTTAATTTCGATGATGAAATTCTTTTAAGAAAGGAAGATCTGTGAAGCCCACTCATTAAACATAAAACAAACCAAATAGCCCTGCCCATAAAACCTTAAAATGAGGAGTATATAGCTACATCATCAACTAGAGAAATGTTAGAAAAAAACCAACGAAGTCCTCCTCTTCTTCACTTTTCTCTCTACTTTTTCAGCTGGTGAGTGTGTCAAAATGCACCACTTTGGTTTATATGTAATACTTTCCTTATGAGTTCCCTTATTTCGTTTGTTTTGTAGAAAATTTGGAGGAAGTTGTAGAGGTTAACAACTCCAAAATTCCTCACACTTAGGTAAATTTCTAGTTGTAATTTTGTGACTTTTTGAGATTTTTGATCATTCTACACTAGTTTATAGTTGATTTGCATGTTGTGGTTAATTGGGACAATAATTGAAGTTGCATGAAGGGATAAAAATGAAGAAAATGTGGCTGGAAATGATAAAAGAAGAGGAGATAGGAGAAGTGGAGAGGGTAAAGATGATGACATTATTTTGAAATTTAAGTTGTATGTACGGGCATAATAGGAAATGGAGAAGGTGAAGGGTAAATATGGAATTTACTTACATGAAGGGCATTTTTGGTATTAATTGAAATGGATGAGGTTAAAACGGGGCTTCTAATTAGTTTAGGATATTTTAGTAATTATGGTAGTTAGGTTAATAACGATATTATTTTTATAATTAATAATAAATTAGAACAGAGAATAATGTTGGAGCGTTAAGTATGATTGGGTTAGAAATTTTTCGTAAATTAGTCTAATAAAATCTTGTAAAGTTTAGATCTGATGGTTTGAATAAGGAGTAAATTGGACTATAAATTAGCTGAGTCTTAAATCGAGGTAACGATAATCTTGGACTTTACGTTTAAAATATAGTACTGTTTTGTTATTAATAAACTATATTTTGGATTAGTCATTAATCAAATTGATGATCAATAATTACATACATGAATTATGTTAATTTTATTTCATTAACAATTAGCAAAGTCAAGGTGTTTCATGTTTATATTTTTATATTATGATACATTTTATTAAGACGAATTGCTTGTTAATTTGATAAAAATGTGTTAATTAAATAGAGATTGGTTGATAATATATTGTGAATAATTGTTGGAGAATCGGTGGCTTGCCTAGGATAGGCTACATTCAATGGTCTTAGATAGATAGATTGCGTCGATATGAGTGAGTTGGTGGCTAGGAATTTGTCTGTGGAGCAGATACCAGGACATTCTGAGTCTCGTGGACATCCTGTGTCGATGGCTAGGTACCGGAGTAGTACTGAGATGTCCTAAGTCTTGAGGATATCCTGTGTCGATGACTAGATATTGGAGTAGTACTGTGGTATCAAGAAAGATTGAGAAATTGAAGTATCCTGTGTCGATAATTATACATTTAATTACGTGTCTACTTGGTAAGTGATTACGAGGAGATGGAATGCGATGAGCGGACAGACCATTAGATGTAAACCTACTACGTTAAGATAGGCCTAGACAATTCAGTTAAATATTATAATAAAGCATAAATAACAGTTACAATTAATATTTGTGTAAATCAAAATTTGGTAAATTTTTTGCGATATTTGTCAACTGTTTGAATTAAACTGAGTGTTGTTGTGTATATACATATTATATGTATGATTTAATTAGTTGACTAAGCCTTATAATTATTTTTCTTGAGTTGATTGTAAAGGTTATGGTCTGCTACACTTACTGAGAAGGCAGCTCACCCCTTGCCACCAATGTTTTTAGGAGATCGATTGATTGCCAATAACCCTAGTGCACATGATAGACAGAGTGAAAAATAGATAAAACCAGCGGATTAGTTGTGTAAACTTATTAGAATATATAATTTTTAATGTGACAATATGGATAGTTGTGTTGTTTAGAATATTTTTACATTTAACAAACAATCCTCTCTTTTGGAACTAACGAGGAATTTGATGGTTAATGGTATGCTTTGGAAACTATTTGATTAATTGTAGTTTAAGATTTTTTGATAGCTTCACAAATCCTCAATCTCTACAAGCATCGCATGTTCATTTCATGAAATAAAATACAATAAGAAATTGTCAGAAAGATTAGAATGTGGACCTTCTCGTCTTCCAAACAATTGGTACTCCAAACAAAAGAAAATGATCATCACCTGTTCACATCTGGATTAGTGTATGTGATGACTGGTTTAAACAACAACAGATGACAATAAACATGAGAGACCAAATAGTCCATGTCGGTGCTGAAATAATGTTATCAATCAAAATCTTGATCAAGGTTTCTTAGCCACCGGATTTGTGTCCAGTTGTCCCTCATCTGCTAGTGTGAACCTCTTCACTTTCTGTTAAGAAACAAGAAGATGCTTCAATATAAGAGGACTTAAGAGGAAAGACAACAGAGAAAAAAGAACTTGCACAAACATTTAAAAACATGTGCCTATGACATGACAACCATGAACTTGATGCAATTTCTAATCTTAAGCGATCGAAGACAAATAAATCTTATATTTCGCGTCATTAGGTTACTCGGATTCAAGGGATCGCCTTTGAAAGCTTTACCAACATATGCAGATTTCCTTCGAAACAAAAACATAAATATGGTACAACTTCCGTCTAACCGAGAGCATACAGATACTGGGATCCTCTGAAATTTAACCTTCATAACTAGTTGCAATTTTAGAACAAGATAAATGCCAAGTCAGGTGATAAATTTAACATGGGCCAACCAAATCCACCAAACGCATTTCAAATGATATCGTTGAAGAAATTCATAAAACGAAGGTGTTGATGAATACTAAATTAGTAATAACCTATAACGTACTGAAAAGGAGGATGGATAAAATAAATCATAGGTTATTAATTCAAGTATAAAACCAATTGGCATCAAAGAAGCAATTCCATATTGCAATTTCCATTTCCATTAAATGGTTTAGTAGTTTTGTCTTAGTGCTTCAAAATTCATATCCAAAACATAAACAAAAGCTTAAATAACAGTAGCTTTTGTAATCAATATCAGCACTGACTCGTTTAGAGCATAACGAGAATCGGCAACCAGAGAGGCATCAAACTATAAGCAATTATGACCCAGAAGACTATATTCCTAAAAGCACAACTATACCCGTTGAAATACCATTCAGAGCAACTAAATAATTGAAATTTTAACACGCTATCAAACAACATGAATGGAAAACCTTGTTGATTACGCATTGTCGCAGCGCGTTGAGGAGAGTGACGCATTTTTCATGATCGTAACTGGAATCCGCAACGCAGTTAAGCAGATTCAGCGCCTCCTGCGCGCAGACGGCGTTTGCACGCGCCTCCTCCTCAGGCATTCTCTGGTGGGTTTTACGGAGGTTTTGTTAAAATTGATGACAAACCAACTGGTTCCGCCCCATGTTTTTGTTGCCAGCAGATTTAATTTGCTACAAAAGGCCTACGTATGCACACGTTGGGCCAAAGTTAAAATAAAGAAGCGCATCCCATTCCCATGTATGAAAAAATGTTAAATGAAGATAAATTGGGCGGACCTACGACTACGGACCATTGCCTGCTTGTACAAGACACCGGGGGGCATGGTGTTTGAGTTATTTTTGATAATTTGATTAAAAATGTAATTTTTCTTATATAATGCAACATAATTTTAAATATGGATGCTTAAAATAAATTTGAATACTTGCATAAAAAAATGAATTATTTAATTATTTTAAGAACAAGTTTTGATAATTCTAAGTACTTTAAAAGTATAATGGCAATTTTCATTTCTTTTCTAAATTCCCAGTAATATCAAAAGAAGGACATTTTCTTGAAAAGTAAATTGTTGAAAAATTTCAAAATCATTGGTTAGTCATTTATGGGTGTTGGTATGGGTCACAAGCTGGTGGACACTCAGGAAGTCTATTTATTATGAGCTACAGTCTAATGTAATTGTGAAGTGAAAAACAGACAGTTGAATTGTACTCTTTTTATCCAAAGTGAGGGGGTCTAAATTATAAGGCCCCAAATTGTACCTTAGTTGGAATGTTTTATTGAACATGTATTGCATATGTCTTAAATTATGATTTAAAGAATCATACTTAGAGAATTGAAATTTATTATCTTCATTAGAGACTTAAGGTATTAATGTTGGGCCCGAGTCTCGGAATATAAGTCATAGATACATTACAAAAGGTTTAGGTAATGATTAATTGAAAAGAAGGCTTGAAAGTTCTTAAAAATCCAAGCTTGAAGTGAATTTTTTGCATGATCAATTGTGACATCTAGTATTTGTTTGTAAACTAATGTGACACTCCAACTTGTAAGTGCCATATCTTTTGATTCTGATGTTCAAAAATTACAAACTTTATATCGTTAGAAAGCTAAGAGGATGAGCTACAATTTTCATAAGACAACTTTATTAAATTCGGCCTAATCAATACAGTTTATGGTTTATACTTGGTTAATTGCTTGGTGACATCTAAGTGTGACACTTAAACTTGTAAGTGTCATATCTTCTGATTCCGATGTCAAAAAATTACAAATTTTATACCATTGGAAAGCTAACAAGATAATCTACAACTTTTATGAAGACAACTTTGTCAAATTTAGCCTAAATCAATACATTTTATTTATGTTTTATACATCAACTAATTACTTGGTGACAAATGGCAGTATGTTGCATGGATGAGTGGCAACTCCTAAGTGGGACAAGTGTAGAACATGCATGAAGCTACATGCTATTACCATTTAGTGACACCTAACATTGGAGGAGACAAGTTTCTATTGGGGTGTTCTGTTTTGCTTAGTTCTTCATCATCTTGTTCTCTCATCACCACCGAAACTCTCTCACTCACACCTCCTGAAATTTTTGCTTACTTGTTCAATCATCATCATCACTTGAGGTACTTACATGCTACTACATCAAGGGATTTAAGTCCTGCTATTTTCTATGTTGCTATCCTCTTGGTTATCTTAGTCTTGGACGTTTGATATTTGCTTGAAAGGCTAGAGTGGTTTGAGCATTGAAGTAGAAAATGAGCTAAAGAAGGTATGGGAATACTAATCTTGAATTGCATGTTATCATATATATTATTTGATGCTTGATTGGATAGAATGTGTATGGATTTTTTGATGAGTTGAGGTCTGGACATGAAATTGATGTGTAATTAGGCATGACTAAGGTGAAATTGTGGTGAAAAGGATGAATTTTGGAGTAAGAGTGTTGAAAGTGTAAGATGTGAATGAATTTTACTGGTTTCACTAGACGGATGTCACTGAATGGTCATTGGTATTTAGGTTATAACTTGACCTATAGATATCCAAATGGGGTGATTTTTATTTTACATTAAACTAAACTCATATGCCTACAACTTCATGACGGAATGGAATTTTGATTTTTTTTCCCAAAGGATGATGAAATTTGGCCTAAAGTTGAAATTAGGATTTTGTCATTAGTTAGGAGAAGTATGCAGTATTTTATGGATAACTTTAGAAATACTGACCCAAATTGTATGAACTTTAGCTCATTAGAAACTTGATATGTAGAGGAACTTTTGTTTAGAAGAACATTTTGCCCAAAAACCTCTTTTTATATGTCAAAATGGCCATACAAGTTGACCCGAATGAGGTGCTTCTAGGAGAAGCTGGAATAGTAATTGAATGTATGAATTTTGAAACTTTTGAAGTACAATTGATGTTTACATCAGTTTAGTAAGGAAATATACTCAAGAATTTGTCATAAACATGCATCATACTTATTTAGTATACATAAATGAATGCTTAATCATGCACAATAGTGATTTGTATATGTGTTAAATGTTATAAAGGAACGCATAGAGTGACCACTTTCAGATATTGCCTAGAATTCGAGGCAATAAGCAACAAGGAAGCTTTTGGTGAGTAATCTTAGATGGTCACACCTTACTTTGTTCTGCTTGTTGAATTTGATTTATACTGATTGTGTTGAAATTCCGGACAATAATTGTCCGAGGCGTTTGATGCATGTTTATATTATTGGAAGTGCTACTTGCGTGTGAATATAATTGACTACTTGCTTTGCACATGAAATGTATGTAATGACTTTGTTTTGTTTTAAAACTGTTGACTCCTAGTTGTGGGTAAATAGGCATGCCTAGAAGGGTCTGCAGCTACTCATGTAACATTTCAGTGTCGAGACTTCGATCTTTCTTATGACACTTTGGTGTTGAGACTTCGGTCTCTCCTGTGACACTTCGGTGTCGAGACTTCAGTCTTAATTGTATAAGTCCCGTTACCCACTTCTGTAAATGGCTTAGCAGTCATCTGATTTGTTGTTCTGATATATGTTTAATTTTGACATAAACAAAATTGTATTATGATTTTGAAGGGTTTATACCCTTTTTTGATATTCAACTTTGTTAACTATAAAATCTACTCTGAAATGCATTATGTCTGTTTTATTGTTAAACCAATTTGTTAATGCATGCTTATACTATTACACGATTCAGTATGATGAGTTATCACTTTTATATATATATTAGTTACTATTTACTAAGCTATATGCTCTGGGATGAGTCAACTGCAATGGCCAATAGAGTCTGAGTCTTGTTTTGATAAAAATGTATTTTGAATATATTTTGGCTTGTTTATAAAATGTATGATTCCAAATTATTGTAAGTTTTTGTAATAACTATGTTTCAATCTGGTTTCGATTTTTGGAGCAAATTTGTATTAAGTTCATGCGATATAATGTATGTATGTTTTGAACAAGTTTGGAATGATTTAAAATGTATATTTGTTTCAGTTACTGGAAATACATGTAATGAATGTATAGTATGTTTTTGGAATGCTTTCGCATCGGTCTGTTATTTGGTTCTGCTTGTAAGTCCAATGTGGCATTCCCGTATCCTCCCGGGGGTATTGGCATCACACAAATTACCCCCGGAAAGGGTCAGTGGTGATAAATGACAATCATAAACAAGTTTTCACTAGTAGGGCCACAACATAAAATGTACCTTAGACACAGAAACATTGATGTGTAGCTAGATCAAGAGGGGACCAGGCGGGGAAGAGTCTAGTTGTGCACTTGCCCTGAACAAGGTGCTACAGAAACCGTTAACCTAACATGACGAGTACGACTATGATTGCTTGTTCAGAGGCTGAAGAATCACAATGAAGATCCTTTAGGGTCTGTACGACAATTAAGCCAAAGTCGAATAGTTTTGGACTTTATTAACTAAAATCTTACTAGTTGGATTTCATATAATGCATCAAATAACACCACTTTTGTAAAGCAATTGTGTGGCCAATATAATAGCAACCAAAGTCTAAAATGGAAAGTTTGAGGGAAGGCAAACGTCATAACATTGGGGGGCAAAAAGTTGAATCTCTTAATAAGGATAACTCTGGTTCTTCAAGAACTTTTTTAACTCTTATCCTCCACCGACTTGGGGACTAAGGTACACTCACATCTGGTAAATCTGGAGATTCATATGATAATAATCTTTTGTATAATAAATTTAACGAAGAATTCTCCTTAATCCGATATAAAGAAACCATCAAAGTGTTTCTTCTACAAGAAGAAGGGACACTTGAAGAAAGATTGCACTAAATTTAAAAATTGGCTCAAAAAGAAAGGTACTCCAATTTCATTTGTTTGTTATGAATCTAATATGATTAATGTTAATCATAACACATGGTAGATTGATTCTAGTTCTACAATCCATGTTTCAAATACCTTGCAGTGTATGCTAAACCTAAGAAAGCCGGTGGGAAGTGAACAATGCATCTATTCAGGAAGCAAGATAAGTTCACATGCGGAAGCCATTGGCACTTGCAGTTAAGTTTTAAACAGTGACTTTATTTTGTATTTGGAAAGGACCTTTTATGTTCCAAATTTATCTAGAAATTTGATTTTTGTATCACGACATGTACTTTTTACCTTTTCCTTTAACTCTTTAGATTCTAGTTTCAGTTTATCTAATGGATCTGAAGTTATTAGTTATTATACATTATCTAATGGTCTTTATTCCATTCAGTTATAAAATGATAATGCCTATAATTCGATACAAGTCACTGCTGGGTTGAAACGATGTGTTGTGAATGAAGAATCCTCTATGTTATGGTACCATAGATTAAGACACATCTCTATTGAGAGAATTAAGAGATTAGTAAATGAAGTGGTACTTAGTACTTTGGATTATGTTGACTTCAAGACTTGCGTGGATTGCATTAAGTGTAAGCAAACTAACAAATCTAAAAGGGGTGCCAAGAGGAGCACAAACCTATTAGAAATCATACATACAGATATTTGTTGTCCAAATATAGACACAAATAGTCCGAAATAATTTATCACCTTCATAGATGATTATTCGTGATATATGTATCTCTACTTACTTTGTTCTAATGATGAAGCTTTGGATGCCTTTAAAATTTTTAAGGCTGAAGTAGAGAATCAATGTGGAAAACTAATTAAAATCGTGAAGTCAGATAGAGGTGGAGAGTCTTATGGTGGATACACTGAGAATGGACAAACGCCTAGTCCAATTGTGAAGTTTCTTCAGGATCATGGAATTGTTGCCTAGTACACCATGCCTGGTTCCTCGGATCAGAATGGTGTGGTAGAAAGAAGAAACTGAACCTTAATAGACATAGTGAGAAGTATGAGGAGTAACACAAAACATCCTCAATTCCTGTAGACTGAAGCTCTAAAGACGACTGTGTATATATTAAACTAAGTTCCAACCAAAGATGTCTCAAAGATACCTTTTGAGTTATTTAAAGGTTGGAAACCATGTTTGAGGCATATATACTCATTTGGGGATGCCCGTCTAAAGTGAGAATTTACAACCCATAAGAGAAGAAGCTAAACCTAAGGACCATTAGGGGGTATTTCATTGGATATACTGAAAAGTCTAAGGGGTATAGATTCTATTATGCATCTCACATCACTAGAATTGTGGAATCAAGAAATGCAAAATTTCTTAAGAATGACTTGATCAGTGGGAGTGATCAATTTCAAGACATAGTTTTTGAAAAAGGCCATTATGAAGCTCAACCATCTGGTTCAAGTGATAGATTAATTGTTATTCACACCCCTTAAGTTGAAACGGGTATTGGATAACTAGTTACTGAAGTTCCATAAGCTATTAATACCAATCCAATAGATCAAGCTGTAAATGAGGAACAACCAAAAATTGTTGACCAATTAGTTGAACAACAAGTTGAGTAACAGGTTCTTCGAGAGGATGATGACACAACATTGAGGAGATCTACTAGAGTTAGAAGGTTAACAATTCCTAGTGATTATATAGTGTATTTACAAGAGTCAGATTATAACATTGGGGCCGAAAATGATCTTGACATATTTTCAGAGGCCATGAGTTCTAAAGAATCAAACCTGTGGCACAATACTATGAAAGATGAGATAGATTCTATGACATCTAACCAAGTTTGGGATCTCATTGAGTTGCCCAATGGTGTGAAAGCCATTGGATGTAAATGAATATTTAAGAAAAAGAAAGACTCACGAGGCAACATTGAGAGACATAAGGCAAGACTTGTTTCTAAATGGTTCACGCAGAGGAAAGGAATTGACTACATAGAGACATTTTTTCCTGTATCTAAGAAAGATTCTTTTAGTGTAATCATGGCATTAGTAACTCATTTTGATTTAGAGTTAAATCAAATATATGTGAAAACGGCGTTCCTCATTGGTGAATTAGAGGAAGAGGTTTACATGAAACAACTTGAAGAATTCTCTTCTAGTGATGGTAAGCATTTGGTCTGCAAGCTTAATAAATTCATATATGGATTAAAACAAGCCTCCCAGTAGTGGTATTTAAAGCTTCATGAGGTTATCACTTCATTCAGTTTTGAATAGAATATAATGGACCAATGTTTATAGCAGAAGGTTAGTGGGAGTAAGACTTATTTCCTTTGTTATACGTTGATGATATTTTACTTATGACTAATAATAAGGGTTTGCTATATAAGGTGAAACAATTTCTCTCAAAAATTTTGATATGAAAATATGAATAAGGTATCTTATATCATTGGCATCAAGATTTATAGAGGAAGATCTCAAGTCATTTTAGGTTTGTCTTAAGAGATCTATACCAATAAAGTTTTAGAAAGATTTCGAACGAAAGATTGTGCACCAAGTGTAGCACCCATAGTGAAGGGTGATAGATTCAGTTTGAATCAATGCCTAAAAAATGATTTTGAACGGGAATTCATAAAGAACATTCCATATGCTTCAGCTATTGGAAGCCTTATGTATGCTCAGGTCTGCACCATATCGAACATCGCATATGCTATTGGAATATTAGGTAGATGTCAGAGTAACCCAAGTGTTGACCACTGGAAAGCTGTAGAGAGAGTTATGAGATATTTTCAAGGCACAAAATACTGCATTCTTATGTACAGGCGAATTAAGAACTTGGAAGTAGTTGGATAATACTCTGATTGAGATTTTGTTGGCTGCATTGATTCAAGGAAATCAACATATGGTTATATTTTCATGCTAGCTGGTGGAGCTATATCTTAAATAAGTGCCAAGCAAACCCTAATTGCTACTTTAACTATAGAGACTGACTTTGTATCAGGTTTTGAGGCCACCTCACATGTTATATGATTGAAGAGTTTTATATCTAGGCTTAGAATTGTCGATTCAATTTTTAAGTCATTACGGTTGAATTATTTATCTATAAGAGAACGTGTTAAGGAAAGGAAAGTTTTCATTGAACATATTAGCACTGAGTTCTTGATTGCAGATCCTTTAATTAAAGGCATGTCACCTAAGCAGTTTAAGAATCACGTAGTGGGAATAGGACTTAGTTCCATAATGTGATTTTTATTGTACATTTATTGCTTCAAAGGAACTCTTATTATGTTTTCTTATATGGTTTTGTGCACACATACATTTGATTGTTTTGAGAAATATCATCTAATCTGGACCTAGAATAAATATATGGTTTATTCATTAAGTTTGAGGGCTAGTAATGAGAAACTTTATATATTTAATACATGGAAGATAATACTCACTATAAGTAGGCCTATTGTCCTGATTCATATATTTAGTTTCTTATTATGTTTGATGTTGAGTTAAATGGACCAAGTGGGAGACTGTAAGATTTTTCCGAAATCTTGCTACTGTTCAAAATCTGGTCTATTTAATGGTTTAACCTATTAATCAAGTAAATACAAATGCAAACGTCCATACTTCATCATTTTCATCTTTTGTGATGGGCAGAGGTGATGAAGCGATAAACTACATATTTTAGGTCCCTAACCTCGGCTTTACGTGATTTTTACTGGACACCATCAAGTTATGGAGATTGGAGGCTAAAAGAATCAAAAAAATTTAAAGATGCTTCTGGACATCATTAATGCAATGACTGGAGGTATATTTTTCTGTTATGCTTCCATTGCTAAACATTGTGAATAACATGCATCTATCTTGTTTACACGTAAATGATCTTGTGTTTTAAAATGCATGCTTAATTTTAAAGTAAATTCATAATTTTCGTGGCTTGCTGGTGAAAATAGATGAAGACCCCTTAGGTGTATGAAGGTCGTGGGGTGGATGCGAGTTCAAATACAAGGATGTACTTATTAGGTAACAAGTGGGCTACAAGATGAGCAAAATCATAATTATACCATCTGTATATGCTTGGGAGGGGTATTTGGGATATATCTTTTATTTTGCTTTAAGTGTTTACCAGAAAGTGACATCCTTTTTAAATTGATTCTGTAGATATGGATGATACGAGCAAAGCTAGTTAAAGTATGGTGAAGAGACAGCGGGGTATTATAAAGTTATGTATGTCATGTTAGGTAAGGGCCAAGGGGTGGGTTGAGCGTGAACTAACACGGGTACAGGTGCAATGTACTCTAGTTCATATTTCGGGATATTGCCAAAATGTTGGCTTATGTCAGAGTGAAGGTTATATGTGTATGATGCTCAATGCACAGGCTTGGGGGCAGTGGTCCAAAATCTGCAGGCTTTCACTGCTAGTGAATGGAGACAATCACGTATGAGTAGGTTCTTAGAAAGTTTCAATTTTTTGACCTTAATCTGCATTCATTACTGGTTACTATAAGGAGAGAGAGAGAGAGAGAGAGAGAGCTAATGGTGGAAGTCATTCACCAACTTTTGCATTCGGTTATGTTACAGAACATCTGGATCCAATATATTCAAACCTTACGTTTGGTTAGTGTCCTCAGGGGTGAGGATAGTGGACAAGGACGCAAAAATTCTGTCCTTCGTCCTGTTTGCTTGCTAACCTCACCCATTTTTATTCCGTCTTCAGAGGACAAGGACGGAAATTTTTGTTCCTTCTAAAACTGAGGTACAGAAATTCTTGTCCGACGGACAAGATCAAGAAAAGACGAAAATAGCCTCATGTAACGTATAAAACCTAAAACAAACAATATTTTAATTAATTAATACTTATATTTTAATTAATTAATTATAATATTTTAATTAATAAATAGTTATATTTTAATTGATAATAATATTTTAATTAAAT
>JANZXR010000171.1:29251172-29304540 GCA_027575705.1 Erythroxylum echinodendron
ATTATACTGTAGGGGTATTTTCGTCATTGATACTATTTTTTTGTTCTGTCCATTGCAACCAAACACATTTTGTCCTCTAGACGAAGACAATTTTTTCTGTTCTGTCTTTCATAACCAAACAGTTTATTGTCTCCAATTTTTGTTCTGTTCTGTCTCTAAATTTTTGTTCCGTTCCGTCTCTGCATTTTGAAGACAGCAACCAAACAGACTGCAAATGTTATCCATTACATGCGCTGCTGAAGCATTTTATATATTGGTTTGGAACTTACTACTGAAAACTTTTGGTACAAAGTGTTGTCCAAATATCTCCTCATGCAAGAAATAAAATTACAACCAAATTTATACAATTCAATTGCTTATTAAAACTTCCAAACACAAATGTATTTGCAAGCATTTTTAAATTGTACATAACCATTTGCGAGATGTGTTTATCCTTTTCTTTTAAGTTGGTATAGGTAAAAATCCTTCTTTTTTATATTTTATTGCAAGTAATTGATGATGTAATATATGTTTATACGAAGATAAATAAAGAAATAATAGCCTAACATTAGGCTATATAAAAGCCCAAGTACCGACCACGGCTCGACTCATCGTCATGGGTAGGCCGTGCGAGTATTCTTTTTTCCGTTTGGTGATAATTAAAAATGATGCACTTTGGTATGCTAAATTTCACCAACAGACAAACTCAGGCTATAGGGACCAAAGAGGAGACCAAGTGCCTAACTATAATCCTGAAACCAGTACCACCATCTGTCTTAATTGTTATATAGATATGCTCTGGTCTCAGGCACTAGGGCCGGTCCTGAAATTTTATAGGCTCTGGGCAAAAAAGAGAATGTGAGCCTCTTATTTTAATTAAAAAATAATTAAATTTTTTTTTAATAAATTATATATATAATTTTTTTATAAAAAAAGTGGGCCTGAGCAGGGGCCCAACTCGCCCCTGCACACGGCCGGGGCTGTCAGGCACCATTTTTACCTCCTTACTCTGAACTCCCATTTTGTTACCAGGTCTAATATATATCTATGTTGAGCTACCTCAAGCTGCAAAATGAAAGAATACTAATTTTCTTTTTCTTTTTATTGTTTTAATTGAAAAAGAAAAGAAAGCAAAACAACCCCTTAATAATGCCACTTATTAACTGAGGAGTAGAACGTGATGTGTGGACGTGCGTGCTCCCTCTGTACGTGCAATTAAGAAAGTATGGTTCAACCTCACGTGGACCCCCAACACGTGCCTTTCACGAAATGATAGCGTTGTTATTAACTTCTAATTTGTGTTTATAAAAACAAAGTACACATACATGTACACTACATGCTGACAACACGTAGTACCCAAACTACCGCCGTCACCGTTACTGTGACGGACATCTTTATATGTCATTAAACTGTAAAGGACGAACACTACCGAAAAAGTACTATATAGATAGAAAACAAAACTGAAACAAAAAAAAAAAAAAATCCGGCCGATACAAAATTTGCCGGGACTCGCACAATGGCTAGACGATGAATGCTGACGCTGTTTCAAACAGCAACCAGAGGATCCGACCCGAATATGTCCCCTATGTCCTGGAAATGGTCTTCCACTCTCCAACTCGAGGAGAACCCAAACCCGTAATTTCCACCGTTGTTCATAAGTATATCACTAAAATTGTCCGCCAAATATCCACCAGACAAACCCGATTCGTCAAACATATTTGGCATGGAGCTCCGGAAACCGAATATATCATCAGGAAATAGTGTGTCCATAGAGGAGTACTCCGAGAGTTCGGAGAAATTTTGCGATATGGACAACTCGTCTTTGATTCTTCTGACGTCAACTCCAACATCACTTGTTTCTTTGCTTGAACCTGCGCTCTGGGATTCAACTTCTTCGTTGGATGATGGAGATGGGCAGCGGAGAACGGAAGTTGGCGAGGAGATAATGTTGTTGTTGCTATGAGACTCGTCACCGGAGCTAACTGTCGGTTGGGTGCACTTTGGAGGTGGGGTGACGAAGTTTGTTAGAGCGTCGGGACCACGCAGCTGAATAGCCGCGTTGTCATAGACCATTGCAGCTTCCTCGGCGGTGTCGTAGGTACCCAACCACAACCGAACACGTCGCAGAGGATCCCTGATCTCCGCAGCCCATTTTCCCCATGGTCTCTGCCTCACGCCTCTGAACTTCTTCCCAAACACCGTGCCAGTCGGCATGACTGGAATGCGGCACACCGGAACTCCAGGCTTTCTTGTGGAAGACTTCTTGCGGGTAGCATTTCTTGAGGACCTAGTTCTCCAAACGGGGTCGTTGGGAGCCGAACAGGACTCGACTGTGATCTCATTCACAAATTTCTTCACTCTGTGTCGCCTACAAACTTCATTCTCTTCGTCGCTAGAAGAGTCAGTAGCGTCAGTGTCCGTAACTGATATACGAACAACTCTTGGTGGCCTGTGCTCACAAACCCGGTTTGAAAATGGTTTAACAAGCTTGGTTTGGTGCTTGTGTTCACTGAACTTGACTGGAGGGATGGACATGATACCGCCTGGTTGATCCATTTTCAGGGGTTATTTTGCTTTATGGCGTTCTGAGTTCCTTTCAGATTCGCATTGACAGTGAAATGAGGTGGAGGGAGGGTGGGCGTGAAATAGGTTGGAGAAAAGAAGAGAGGGAGATTCCTTTGAGACTAGACACGAGGAGGAATAAAGAGAAAGGTGGAGGATATAAAGAAAGAGCACAACGTCAAAGGGAAGCTTAAAATCTACCACTGAATACACTCTTGAAAAGTTTCATTAAAGGACGAGAAATTTCAGTGAAAGAAGGAAAAGTGAGGAGGAGAATGTATGTATCACTCGCTAACAGTAATAATAAGTAAGGGAAGAGGGGAGCGGAAAGTGTTGGCTTACCTAAGGTTGAAAAGCGCACATAAAAAACAAAACAACTAAACAAGGGGAACAAGAGGACGGAGGACAGACAGGAAGATATGGTATGTTAAGTACAGAGGGAAGGAGAGAAAGAAAGAGAACTAATTGAAAGCAAAAAGTATGAAGAAGATATAGTTTAGCTTTTAACGGAAAATAAAGCTAAGAATAAATCCCACCACCGTAGTTGAGGTCGGGGAGACAGTGGCAGAGCCCACTTAAATCGTAATCAAGCAGAGGCAGAGCCGACGGAAAAGAGAGTAAGAGTTGGAGCAAAAGGGCATTGATAAATAGAGTCACTCAACAGTAGGGGTGGATGGTTTTTTTTATAGCATCTCTTATAGCCGTAATTGCCGATTATAATAATATATTATTATTTATATCTTATGGTTTCAAAATCCTTTTGAGTTATATTGGAAAATAAATGGGCGATTCGGGTCAGGGGGTGGAGATATTTTACGAAGCTCCGCATATAGGGGCACGTTTCAATTGACACGTGGCAAGGGTGGGCCTGGTAAAAGAGTGATGATGCAATGGGGAGAAGCGGAGCGGTTGTTGACTAGGCAAAAAGATTTCTTCTTCCACTTCGGGATTCACATTCACTCAATCTCGTCTAATCACGTGAGTGGACGGTCCTCATTTGCCACGACCTTTGACTACAGAATTAACTTCCCGGTACTGTACTCGAACAATTAAACTAGGTTCTGTTTTTTTTTTTGCTTTCTTTCTAATTTAACACAATAAATAGAACCCAACTTAATTTCATTTTAAGACTACAGTTTATCTCTTAGGCTTAATGCCGTCAGAGAAAACGAAATGTTTTACTTTTACCACCCATATTTTGAAGCTGGTGCCACGTATAATAACTAAACGATGTTTATCCTTGACGCTTCACACTGTCCGGGAATCCCCGCGTTCCTCCACTGAGTTTTAAGTCACTGGGCCTCAAACGTGGCATATCTCATTAGCTTTCCCAGACCTGGTGTGCTTGTGCTTGGTGAATATGATTATTGCTACTGCTCCCATACTTGAGAAATATGTACCGCAGTATTTGTTAAGGATTATCATTGGATGATTATCATCCTCTTCATCGTCACGTGCAGTCTTAATTTTATATTAAAGTAGAGTTTAGAGAAGTTTAATAATATACACCCTTATTTTTATATAACATAAAGGTAATTTTCAATAGACTCGTGTACAAAACGCGACAATAAAAAAATAATGCAGCTTTAAAAAATAAATATATAAAATTAATATATTAAAAGAGTAAGTAAATAAAATTAAAATAAATAAATAAATAAATAAATCTTGTTATTTATTTTAAAAAATGTTGATTAATTAAGATATAAATAAAATTCTAAAAGCCTCATCCTATATTGGAAGTCGCGTAAAATAATTGAGCGGAGCATCAATAGAATGCGAAGGGAAAAGACTATCTATTAGTCTAAGTTTCCATTAGATAGTCGTGGAAAATAGACATAGAAAACGAGAAAAGGAAAAACTCATTTGATCATGACCGCAAACTTCAATAATTATAATTATTAAAAAAGAAATTTTATTTTATTAAAATAATATTTTTAGTATGTATAATTATTAGTAAACATTAAATAATTACTATTAAATTTTTTTTATAAAAGAAAGATATTAAAAACGTATGGTTACGATATTGGCTATGAAGAAACATTTTAAAAATTATTATTTATTAGGCTTTTACAAATAATAGGCCTCCCAATCATACCTGAAACGACATGTCAAACAAAGAGGCCCACTGTTTTGTTCCCTTCTCACTTTGTTTATTACGGTAATTGTAGTTGTAAACGTTATCGTTCAATAATAATAATACTAAGAAACAATGATCTGTACATGCATACAGAATGCAAAGTCAGAAAAAGGTGACAACAAATGTATAGGAATAGCAGGCTCTTCCATTCAGATGCAACTTGTTGCTTGTTTTTGGTCTAGTTCAATCCGTAAGAATTACAGAAAACTGTTGTCATTTTTGTTTGGTATTCAAATCGCAGGCTTTCAAGTTATCAGAATCTGCATACTTTCAGTTGAATGGAATATAATAATAAGTTAAGTGATATATTTTGCTAATAAGAAAGGGAAGTTGAGATTCATATATAGGCAAGTCCGTATAGTATATTCAAGAGTAGACAGTTGCTAATATGAATTATTCTGAAGGGAATGGATAATGTTGAAAAAAAATTTTATGAATAAAGGTATTTATGGCATAATTCTTAATTATTGGAGTATAAGATTGACTGTTACTTATCAAGAATTGAACTATAATTATTTGGCTAAGATTGAATTATTTGTGCTTCCACCTGTGAACGAAGAGAATAGAATATGTAATTTAACACATACACTATATATGATCAAAAGCATAATCCGAGAAAGTGACAATTGATTTGTCTCAAATTGGGTTGGAGCTAAATGTTAAGACATGGCTTTATGGGAACCGAACAGAAGGAATAATCCTAAAGAAGGATCTCTCAATCTAAAACAAACGTTGAGTTTTCCTAATTTTATCATGTCCGGATTGGTTTTAGCTATAAATTTGTTACTCCTTGTTGGGATTAGGCAGCTCCGAAAGCATCCAAAGGTTGGCTGAGTTATTAAATTCTTATAAATGCTGTTCTTCGGTGTCACTGCATGATTTGTAGGTGGCCTCTCATTGTCACAAGCAGGATTATTCTCAATTGACCAAAGATGGAAATTACACTATTGTATACCTAATCATTAGCCGCTTTGTTGTCTAATGAATTTTTGTAGTATTTACTGATAGCAAGTGCTTACACATACCGTCGATGGATAGCTACGTTCAGATAAGAAAACAACTTGAAAAGGAAGTGGTTTGGATTATTATTTGATTCCCATTTTAATTTGTTGTATTCAAAAATAAAGGGAAACAGGAATAGAATTTTTAAAAAATTGTTTTGTTTTTGTTTTTAGAAATATTGCTTGTATATGGGGCACATACCCCCCATACTATCAGCAATTGACTACCTATTTTTGCATTTATGGTATGCATGTCATACATGCACGATGTTTATGCTAATCATCGTTGCTACACTATAAGGTAATCAAAACAAAACAGAACACTTGTTTTCACTTCATGTTAATCTTATACTCTTCAAATTGCAACTTGAGAGAAGAACTAACTCCAAATCTCCATTTTTTTATGGCATTATTTGTGTTAGTCAACATAAAAGTATTGATTTATGTCCTACAACCAACTAGAGTAATATAATTATTTAAAGGTATTTTATCTTAATTTAAATTTATATAATAAATTCTATGAGATAAATATGCATTTTAAATAAAATTACAATAAGATCATAATTATAATATTTATATTATATTTATAAATTATCCCAACATTGTTTCTAGTTATTATTATATTAAGATTATTGGACATATACATATGGATGATCTTATAGACTAAACTGATCTTATATAAGAATTCTATTTGAAACGTACATGTATTTCTATGAAAATTTTTATTTTGATGATTATATAAGTTATTCTTTGACTTGAGATCATCAAAGTATCTCAGATAGGGTTTATTATAATTTGATTCTACTTATGACATATTCTAGGCAAGAGTAGCTCAGTCAATAGTTATTGGACATAAAATAAACTATATGGAGATAATATATAATTCATCACCCTAAAGAGATTATAAAGAATGTTCTATTATTTTTGCTTAGCGTTATAATTTAAAAAATCCTTGATCAAAGTAGAATGACACTTTGTAAAATAATTTACAAATCTTATTAATTGAATCAATTATTAATAATGGAGAACTGAAATAGAGTAAATAAAGTAAAAATATTTTTATGCTCTATGTCTAAGTTGAACATTATATAATGAAATGATTGAATTATAAAAAATCATGCATAAAAAATTGGTTAAAACTACTTTGACATTAAATTCTAAATATTTGGGTGATATGATTTGTTGCTATGTACCAATCTTGATATATGAATATAAATTATTTAATTACATAATTAAAAATAAATTAAAGAAGTTTAATTTATTTAATCATAAATGTGATTTAGGTAGGGATGGCAGTGGGTTTTCAACCCGATTAATATCTGCACTACCCGATCCGAAAAATGGACATGGAGGTTAAAAAATGGATTTTAAATGGATACTGAAAAATAGATATGGATATGGATTTGGATATCGATCTAGTGATAACCCGAACCGACGGATACCCATATCCTACCCATTTTTTATTAATTCTATTTTTATGTTTTTTGAATATTTATGATTAAATATAATAAAATATTAATTTTTCTGAGAAGAAATTGCTTTAAAATTCCTACTTTACTCCTCAGTCCTCATCTTTTTCATCATATTTTATTTTCTTATAAGATGATAATAATGCAAATGATACGGAGATAGAGTTTTGAATATTATGGATTTCACGCAAAGACAATTTGAAGCTTTGGATATTTCAGTCTTTGTTTCAGTTCTTGATTGTGAAAAATATATGTTGTCTTTGCACTAAACATTATGATTTTTATTATTCCAATTTTATAATTTAATAAGACATACAAATCAAAATCTTGACTTATTATTATTAAACTAATTTTAAATTGGAGTGTTAGTAAAAATATGCTTTTTATATTTCCTATTTAGAAGTTATATTTTTATGTGTTATACAACCCGATGGATATCCAAAAACTTTAACAATCCAATGAATTTGGATATGGGCAATAAATTGTAAAAACTAATGGATATGGATATGGATATATGTTGACTCAAAAAAAATGGATATGAATATAAGTAAAGTAATACCCGAACCGAACCCTACCCATTGTCATCCCTAGATTTAGGGTTAGAATTTATATTCATTGCCAACATATTTAGAAAACTAGTTATTTATACATAAGAACGGACTAACGAGAGAAAAAAAAGCTTTATTCAAGTTAAACCTGATTGTAAAGTTTGAGAAACTTAACAACTAAATATGAGATATTTAATAAATAAAGACTTATTTGAGATATTGGGTCTTATTTGGAAAATTTTGGTATTTAATTAGAATTAATTGTAATTATATTAAAGTTTAATTGAAATTATATTTATATTTCAATTAAATTACCAAAATATCCAAAAGTTATTATAAATATGCTTAGGCTCTAAGGGCTAGCATTTTTTTCCTAACCCACTTTGTAATAGTTGTAGAGTTATCTCGAGTCGTTATGTAGATATCGGACATGTGCACATCTAAGATGATTGAGATTAACCAGTTTTATAAATAGTTTGAGGGAAATAGCAAGAAAAGTAACATGCTTCACAATAACGTATGAATTAAGATTCATGCTTTATTACACTTTATGTGTTAATCATCTTATAGATTTAAAGTGATCTTGACTTTCGAAAATCAAAGGAAAAGATTTTGAATTTATTTCGTTAAATGTGGGATTGGATCATGTCCTAATTTTTTAATAGTAGTATCAGAGCCAACTTTAATTATATAATTTTATTTAAAATTTTTGATCATTATTGATTATACTTTTGGCATTGAATTGCAAAAGGTTTGCAAATTAAATGCGAACATTAAAATATGAAAAGTTCATATTAATATCCTTTAATCATTAAACCCTAAATTATTAAAGCTGAAATGGTTTCATATTAATACCTTATAAACCTTAAACTATCAAATTAGAAACAAATAATATTTGATTAATTTTCTCAAACATTCAAATGTAAAATCCATTTTTACCCAAGAATAAATCTCTACAGCAATTTAAACATTTTGAGTTTAATCCTAGCTTTTAATAAGTTATTGATGGATGGCAATTAAGATTGAACGTTAGCTTTAGAAACCTAAAACCTAAAGACTGGAAATAGATAATAAGGTGTAGGAGGCACATTAATCCGGTTATTTTGGCAAAGAAATTTAAGCAACTTTTGTGTTATTAAGTTGACAAAGCATCATTGGGTGAAGTTGTAGATGGTTATTACCTAAAGAAGCACCTTGCGCACTAATAGGTTGTGAAACTTGCATGTAGTTGTCGATTAAGGTGGAGATATGAAGTAGTTGGTGGTTGGATCTAGCTGGCGATGGAGCGTTGATGATAGGAGAAAGCAACTTCAAACTACAGTATCACTAGCAATTGGTACACATTAAAGAGGTGATGACAACATCTTGAATCAACTTTTGCAACAATGATGGCAAGAACATATTAAAGGAACAACTGATAAATTTTGAATACAGAGAGAGTAAATTGATTTAACTCTGTACCTAAAATCTGTGTTGCAATGTACATAGAGGCTGTTTATATAGCCGAGAGACCAAAAAACTAAAAAACTAAAAAACTGCTATCTAACTAACTAACTAACCAGCACAGCTGGTATAACAATTGTCATTTACATTCAAAGAAGAAGAAGAAGAAAACACGCGTGATACAATAAACAAGAAGATAGCTAAGGAAACTTCAACAGACCCCTCAAGTTGGAGGTTGGGTAAAATGAACCAAGCCCCAACTTGGCAAGGAATGTGCGGAATAAAGGAAGATGTAGTACTTCCTAAAAACGTCCACTAACTGCAAGCCAGAAGGGATATGAGTAGGAGTGATGAGACCCTCCTTGAATTTTTGTCGGACAAGGTGACAATCTATATCAAATTGCTTAGTTCTTTCATGAAAGACTGGGTTTTCAGCGATATGTAAAGCATCCTTGTTGTTATAGTATAGAGGGATCGGGAGAGGGAGGCCGATTCCAAAATCGTGTAGTAGAAAAATGATCCACTGTAATTCGCATACAGTAAAAGCCAAGCTATGGTATTCAGCTTCAACCGTAGACCTGGAAGCAATGGCTTGTTTCTTGGACTTCCAAGAGATGAGAGAGCCGCCAAGATGAATGTAGAAACCAGTAACAGATCGACATGTATCACAACAAGCTGCTAGATCAACATCGCAATATACAGTGAGATGAAACTGGGAGTCGCAAGGATAGTAGAGACCTGTGGATATAATATTCTTGAGATAAAGAAGAACTTGTTGAGCATCATACCAGTGATACTCACAAGGAGTGTGAACAAATTGGCTCAGATGTTGGGTAATAAAAGTGAGATCTAATCGTGTCATGTTGAGGTAAAGAAAGCGAACAATTAGACGTCTATATTTCTCAGGATCAACCAGGGGTGGACTTCCTTCTGTAGATAGTTTATAAGATGGTGAAAGAGGTGTTGCGGCTAGTTTATCACCTAACATACCGGTATCTTTAAGAATATCTATGATATATTTATGTTGGTGAAGATGGGTCCCATGATCGGAGCGAGCTATTTCAATTCCAAAAAATAACGAGCACATCCTAAATCCTTGATAGTAAACTGTTGGTGTAAAAACATTTTTACTATAATAACATCATCCTTATAAGGTCCTATAATTAGAACGTCATCCACATATACTATTAGAGCAATGAAATGAGAACCATTGGACTTGCTGAATAGACAAAGATCATGCAACGATTGCCAAAACCCAAACTGAGTGAGCTTAGTTGTGAATTCAGTGTTCCATTCACGAGAAGCCTGCTTTAGCACATAGAAGGATCTAACCGGTTTACAAACCTAGCCAGGCTGATGTTTACGATATCCCTCTGTTAGGTGCATATAAACATTCTTATGCAGGAAACCATGCAAGAATGCATTATTTATATCAAGTTGGTGTATACTCCAGACCTTGGAAGTAGCTAATGCTAGAAAGATACGAATAGTGACCTGCTTAGCCACTAGAGAGAAAGAATCAGTGTAATCTAACCCAACCACTTGATTATATCCCTTGGCCACCAATTGTGCCTTAAACCTGTCCACCATGCCATCAAGTAAATACTTGATTTTATAAACCCATTTGGAGCCTATGGCTTTCTTTCCATAAGAAAGATAAGTGAGCTCCCAAGTCTGATTTTTTTCCAAAGCCTCTAATTCATTATGCATGGCTTGAATTGATATAGGATCAGCAATAGCTTGTTTATAGTTTGCAAGTTCTGAATTCATAGATATATTGGCCATAAAACTGATATATGACGGATCAAAAAGAGAAGTAGGAAGAAATATATTCAATGGATAGGGCTTACCTACAGCAACCTTGAACTGAGTAGGAATATTAGTGGGATTAATGGTTTGGAGAGCAGTAGACAAATAATCCCTTAACCATGCTGGTTTAGTAATAAGTTAATTGCTTTGTCGAAGAGGAAGAGGAGGAAGAGTGTCATGAGATATGGAAGAAGAGGATAAGGTTCTATCCTGGGTAGACGGAGCTGTCTCAGCAGGGGGTGTAGTTATAATATGTGGTAATCTGGTGGAAGGTGGAGGTTCTGTAATAGTTTCAGAAGTAGAATCATCTTGTATAGGCATGAGTATGGAGCTAGAAGTGGAATCACATGATTTGAAGGGAAAGATGGATTCATGAAAATTCACATCTCTACTAATGAGTATTTTTTGTGCATTTAGATCATAGACCTTAAAAACCGTTTGTCCACGTTGATATCCCAAAAAAAGACACTTGGAAGCTCTATTATCAAATTTATTTTTGTGAGGAAAGGCATTTATTGCATAAAATAAGCATCCAAAAACTCTTAAAGAGGTATATTCAAGGGGTCTACCATGAAGTAACTCATAAGGAGTTTTCCATTAAATGGTAGGAGAAGGAAGTGGGTTGATTATGAAAGTAGACATAAGAATGAACTCTCCCCAGAATTTCTTAAGCAAATTGAATTGAAAAAGTAAGGCTCGAATAATTTGTAATAGGTGTCTGTGTTTTCTTTCCACAACCCCATTTTGTTGGGGAATGTAAGGACATGATTTTTGATGAAAAATCCCATGAGATGAGAAGAAAGTCTGACATTCATGAGACAGAAATTTTGAGCCATTGTCTGATCTTACTATTTTGATTGTTGTATTAAACTAATTTTGAACTATGGAAGAAAGTGTTGAAGGATGGTTACCACCTGTGTCTTATGAGCTAATAGGTAAGTCCAAGTTCCTTTGCTATAATCATCAATAATGGTAAGGAAATACTGGGTTCCTGTTAAGGATTTTTGATGATATAGTCCCCATATATCTATGTGAATTAACTGAAATATAGTGTCAAAAGCAGTAATATTGGAAGGAAAATGTAATCGATCTTGTTTGGCAAGAGGACAAATGTCATATTGTGAAAAATCAATGGTTAATGATTTGTCAAGAAAATGCAAACAACTAAGTACATTTGGCCATGCGTTTGTGCCAAAGAAGAAATAAGTTGAAAACACTTTTATTACAAGTAGAAACTATGGTAGAGGAGTGTTCAACTGGTGGAAATAAGAGGGAATTACAAAGGTTTGTAGTAGGCTTATAAGTTTCTGCATGAATATCTTTGGGATTGAGCACATATAATTGTCCAACCATCTTTTCTATAGCCAATACCTGCTCAGTCTGTAAGTCCTACAATACACAATGGGATGAAAAGAATAGAAATCTTAGTTTTCTAGTAGCACACAATTTGCTAACTGATAGTAAATTGTACTGAACTGAGGGTATATAAAGACAATTAGTAAGAATGATGGAATTTGATAAGGACACATTCCCAATATGATGTACAGATTTAGTTTAACCATTTGGTAAATGTACTTAAGTATAAGAGGAAACATGTTGGGGATTGAGTAGAACAGTAAAATCACAACATATGTGGTTCGAAGCACCAGTATCTATGATCCAAGAACCCGTTGCCAATAAACTTGCAGTGCTGAAACTAAAATGATTCATAATCGTACCTGAGAAGTCTGAAAATTGTATCATGTTCACCATATTACTTTCTGCTGCTCCTTTTCCTTTAATCATTCTATTAACTTCTTGGTTTATGAAGTCCTGCAACCTTTGGTTTAGATCATTAGTAAAAGAGAAATCCTTACTTGATTGTGTGTCAATAGGTGTTTCAGCCAAATGAGCCATATGTTTCTGGTTCTTCTCTTTTGATCTTGCCTCCATTAAATCCTTGTACCAGTGTGGGGTTCCATGTAATTTAAAACGTGTGCCTTAATTATGTCTTGTAAAATGGCAGTATGAGTAGACAAGAGTAGACTTCTCAACTTTCGTAGTCCCTTGAGACTTATTCCCATAACTTCCTTTCCTTCCTCCATAAAATTGATTACTTATCAACGGAGAATATCTCTCAAGATTTTCATTATTAGCCAGCATTGCACTATTATCCACAGGTTTTCCAAATACAGTGTGAATCTCCTTTTGCTTTTTGACACGTAAAATCATTGAATACACCTTGTTTATATTAAGAAGAGGATCTAAAGCAAGGATTCGATTTCGAATATGACCGTAACTATAAATTAATCCTATAAGAACCTGGATTAGTTTTCGAAAAGAAGCATATTCATTCATCTACTTGGCTACACTACACGTACACTAAGGAAAAGGTTGCAAGCACTGCAACTCGTCCCAAAGCCTTTTTAATTTGGTAAAATATTATGAGACAAATTGATTACCTTGCGAAATTGATCCTATCTCCCCGTATAGTTGATACAATAGATGTTTGTTGCATTTACCAAATCGTTCCTCAAGCTCTATTCACAAATCTCTAGCAGATGAGGTGTATAGAAAAGCCTCAACAATGTCCTTTGAGATGGAGTTAAGTATCCATGATTTTACCATGCAATTAACACTGGTCCATTGTTAAAAAAACTTAAAAGTCCTCATCAGGTCGATGACATTTACCATTTATAAATCCGAGTTTAACCTTGGCACCTAAGGCAATCTTTATAGATCGGCTCCATAACATGTAGTTATTTCAGGATAGAGGTGTAGAAATCAAAACCATACCTGGATTATCAGAAGTCTAAAGATACAGAGGATCTCCATGGTTGATGGATGAAGATCGTCAAGATTCAGTCCTTTCAATGTCATGATTGCGCTACGTATTGTCCATGACAACAAAAGAAAAAAATTCCGGGAACTATCTAGATAATTGCTCTGATACCATGATAAAATCTGAATATGAAGAGAGTAAATTCATTTAACTCTGTATCTAAAATCTGTGTTGCAAAGTACATAAAGGTTGTTTATATAGTCGAGAGAACAAAAAACTGAACAACTAACAGACTGTTGTTTAACTAACTAACAGACTGCTAACTAACTAACCAACACAGTTTGTATAACAACTGTCATTTACATTCAGAGAAGAAGAAGAAGAAAACAGTGTGATACAATAAATAAGAAGGTAGCTAAGGAGACTTCAACAATAACGACATGGAGGAGCGACGAGTAATTACAGCAGTAGGTGAGGCATATCTCCTCGCTTGCAGCTTCAAATTGGCAGACACAAACGGCCAAAATTTTTATTCCATAAGGGATTATTCACTCCAATTATACCACGCAATTTTTTAAAAGGCATTCAGTTGCGCTCATTGCAGGATTTAACCCAAACACATTAGGAAACAGGCTGACGATAGTCGTGCACCACCTATGTTCGTGTTCCCAAAGGCAACTCTCTTTTTCAAGAGGATTCACGGCATGTCAAGACACACTATCATTGAGTTATATCTAATGACAAGAAGAGGTGAGGTTGGTGCTGCATGTAGGACTAAGGGAGATGGTGGCATAAGATGACAGCTAGCGCTTAGTTAAAGTTTCATGAATCTAAGGTTTCTAAGGAAGAAGAGTGATGTTTGGAAACAAATGTGAAAAGGGGTTGCTATAATCCAATTTAAATCAAGGAAAAATAGAATTCTAAATAGAATTGAAAATATTTTAAATTCAAAAATCAATTCCATAATCCTATAAATTATTTTTTCTTAATATGATTAATATTGATAATTAAATTTATTCTTATTTAAATTTAGCAAATTATTTTTAAAACTAAAAATAATTATATTTTAGTTAGAATAAAATTAATTAATTATATTCCTTAAAATTATGAAAAGTGCTTTTTAAGTCATTAAGAAAGGTATTTTCTAATTAAATTCATCTATTTATTTGATTTAAATAAATTAAATTTATTATTTTATTCTATTTATTAAGAAATTATTTATAATTTTATTAATTTATTATAAAAGGTATTTTTTGGGTTAAATTTGCAAGGGTGTTTTCATTTATTAAAAAAGAAAATGAAATTCTTTAATATTTTTTAAAAAAATTTCTAGTTTATTAAGGAAAGATTTTATAATTAATTAAGAAATTAATATCTAATTAGAAAATGTAAAGGACTTTCTTAACTAAATTTAAAGTGTTTTCTTTAATTTCGAAAGTAGTTTCCTTTAATACTAGAAAATAGTTTTCTAATTAAGGAAAAATAATTTCTAATTAGACTAGAAATAGTCTTCTAATTGGATTAAGATTTCTTACTGATTGAATTTTGAAAAGAAAATTTTCTAAATCATAACAAATAAGAAGAATAATTTACTGAAAATTATTTTCATAAAAATTTTAGTTAAAGGAGTCAAGATAATTGGAATAGTTTCGAATTAAACTTGAAAATCGTTTTCTAATCAAATCAAATTTCCATTCTGAATAGAAATTTAATTTATTTAGGAATTAATAGCTTAATCTATTTTTTTCAAAAATTTGGAAATATTATTTTATATTATGAATATTAATAACTAAAATCAAATAAAGTGTGATATTTTATGCATACAATTTGATGGCATGAGATATTGCATGCTTTATTTATATGTTTCATATATATATATATATATATATATATATATGATAAGTTATGTTTGATAAGATTATTCTAAATTAAATCCCTTGCTAAAAATATTAAGTGGAATCGATTATTGTCTTCTATTGTTATAAGAATAAACTATAGTTCTACTTATTAGTAGGCTTGTTAAGTAAACTCAATGTTGTTTTAACTCGAATTTGTTTAGTCTTATAAGTCCAACTTAACTAACTTTGTGTGAATAGATAAGCAAACTCATGGTCATATAAATTTGGAGGCATGATTAAGAATAACATATATGTGTTGACAATAATTGTCACCTAATAGATCTAAAAGTTAAATAAAATGTAATTGATAAAATTATTATCTACCTAATTTAAATTTGGATAATTTGTTGAGAAACTTAAGATCAACTAAATTTTAATGGGATCGTAACCCATTAGATTAGAGCAATCTTTCAAAATAGTAGTGATGACGATTATTTTGAATAAAATAGTGGGAGTAATTAAACACTTAATTAAAATCCTAATTTTATTTGGCAGCCGTTGCATGTAACCTATTACTTGATTTCTTACATTTTTATTTTGTTCTAAGTAGAAATTATCTTTTTTAAAATAGTTGATACTAAGTTATTAAAGAACCAAATTTTTTAGACATAGGATCAAGTTTAAGAGAAGTTCTCAAAGTTAGAAAGGAAATTATATGTCAATTAAGTAATTTTGTCATAATCCCTATTAAGGATTCAGTGATAAATTTTTAGAGATATGTCAATATTATATAAGCGATAAAATGTAATGACAACTTTAGTAAGATGAATGTCAACACCTAGATAGCATAATGTGCATTAAGTAGAGGTACAATGTACAGTACCTTTATGGGATTATTTCACTTAATTAGTATACCAAAGGCATAAATAAGAATTACAATTAAAGCATTTGCTATAGTATGATAATAGTTGTCATTAGAAGAAAAAATAATTGCATGAATTTTCTTGCATATACATGATATGATAAGGATCATATTTATTTTTAATTGATGCTTTAGGGTATTTGATACTGAATGTAGAGTTAACATATTACAATTACATGATAAGAAATATATTTTTGAGTAAAATTAGTTAATGTAAATTTATACAAATACCTTGTATTTGTTAGATCAAGAGAGACTTATGTTTAATAAAAGTGGAAATAATACATAGTTAGATAACTAATACTATCCTTTTATGCTATGTTAGTTAAATCAATATGATGAGAATCATAAAGTTACATATAAGGATATATGTATCCTTTTGATTATAAATGGTATTAAACTTGTGATACTTATTGGGTTGAACAAAAATCAAGTCAATCTTGGGTGAAGGAGTAATGATGGTAATGAATTTCTAAATATTAGACATGTGATATGTTGGATGTAATAACATTCATAAAAGGATGATACCTATATTTCATTATATCACTAATGACTTTGTGTGATATATCCATATGTATCACAGCAAGAAAATTAGTTATTAGCGATGGATAATTATTGACAGAAACTGAACTGTTGGAAATTACCAATGGAAAATCATTATTCGTAGGTAAAATTGTCGAAAATTTTTTTGATTTATGACAAAAAATATCCGTTAGTAAATATGGAGGGAAATCATCCCGATAAATTTTTTGACGGAATATAATGATGATAAGATATGTTCGTCGGTAAAGAAAGTGGGAATGCTTGGCAGGGTAAATAATGCTAGAGTTTACTGATGAATTTTCTGTCAGTAAAGTCTAGTCGTGAACATTGTCGTTTGCTTTTGTTTAAGTGTTTTCTAAAAAATGAAACGTTGTCGTTTGATGTTAAACTAAACGATGTCGTTTTCTTTAAACCTAAAGCTACTGTTGATTCCTTCCCCCTATTTTTCCTCATCCATCACGTGCAGCCCCATGTATTTTGTTTCATTTGTCGTCATCATTCAACCGCTGCTGTCGTCATCCCACCACACCTCCTCATCGTCCCACTACGTCTCATCATCGTGCCATCGTGAGTCGTCAGCATGCCATCGTCCTCAGGTAGCCATTGTCGTCATCTCTGTGGTAATCGAAGGCCACCGCGCATCGTGCCACCATACCTCATTGTTGCTCGTCCTCTCCATCGTTTTCGTTGTCGTCGCCATTGTCGTCACATCTGCTTTAGGTACTGTATAATCGTCTCCGATGCCTCCTACCTTTTCGCCGTCGTCATCCTGTCAATGTTGATTATCTTAATTTCCCCTATTTTTCTTTATCCATCCCGTGCAGGCCCATTTATTTTCTCTCATCTTTTTTCGTCGTTCGACCGCTTCTATCGTCATCCCACCACGCCTCCTCATCATCCCATTGCGTGTCATCGTCGTACCGCCATGCGCCGTCAATATGCCACCATCCTCAGGTAACCATCGTCGTCATCTCTGTGGCAACCGAAGGCCACCGCGCATTGTGCCACCACTCCTTGTTGCTGCTCGTCCTCACCATCATCTTCGTTTTTCCTCGTCGTCGTCGTCGCATCTACTTCAAGTACTGTATAATCATCTCTGACGCCTCCTACCTCTTCGCTGCCATCATCCTGTCAATGTCGATTATGTTAATTTGGTTCATTATTAGATTTAAGATGACAGTGGTGAGTAGAATGTGTAGAAAGAAGATTTATGGTGTAAAGATTGCAAAAATTAAAAGGAATCCTACGTAGAATTAATAGAAAATCAATAATTATTATGTTTAGTCTGTAGTTTTCTTTAGTCATTTGGTAAATCGTTTTACTTATTGTTTATTATGTTTTTTATTGTCATTTAGTAGTTTCACTTATCATTTAGCTTGTTATTTCACTTGGCATTTGGCTTTAGCTATTTCTCTTGTTGCCAAAAGTAGAATATATTTTTCCTATTATTTTTTGCCACATGCCTATCATCATTTCATTTTGTTAGTTTATTGTTCACCTTTTGTCTTGCTTGTTGTTTTGTTTTATTTATGTGGTCTTTGATTTTTGCTAGTCATTTGGTATGTCATTTTACTCACTGTTGGTATGTTTCTTTATTTATCATTTAGCATGATTTTTTGCTCGAAATTAGGCCTTAGGTGTTTCATTTAGCATTAGGCATTAGATGTTTTACTTGGTACTAGACTTAAGGTGTTATGATTTTCCTTAGGTCTTACATGTTTTGCTTGGCATTAGGCCTAAGGTGTTTCACTTTTTATAAGGCCTTAGGCATTTTAAGGTGGTTCACTTATTTTGATATAATAACATAGTTGTGATTTTTTCCATTATAATCGTGATTCTTTTGAAATAATGTGCCTGCAACTTAGTACATAATTTTGTGAATATATTTCATGTAGAATATGTATTGCTTCATTTCATGTCTGTTAAATAAATGCAATCACCATCTTTAAAATAAAAATTAACAAAAGTAAAGCTTATGTTGTTAACTAGTGTATATCTTTGGGAGCTCAAGTTCATATAATCATTCAAGTATATATATATATATATATATATATATATATATATATCCCAATTTTGATAATGACACTTACTTTCTATGTTTTATTAATGTGTTTATAACTCGTAAGGCTATATATGTTTGCGAAAATGTATCTATGTTTATAGTCGCTCCAAGAATAATTTTGCTTCCTCTTAAGTTTATGTATTTTCCTACCCTTACCTAAATTTCCTAAAAGGAATAAGTTATATCCATCTAAAGGGATATCTATAGTGGTTAGTGTCTCTTTAGTCCATTGTCAAAAGCATCAACTTTTTATGAATTTGAATAAAGCTACCAACTCTTATGGCATATTCCTATTAATTTTATAAAGTTGAACTCTAAAATCTCAATCTTAATTTTGTAAAGTTGAGTTTTCTATGAATCATTATCCATTTCTTGTATTCATCTCAGAAATTGTTAAATCTTCCTCAATTTAATTGTGTATTAGCGTTGAAATTTATGGTTTGACTGATATGCACATTCTTACTTTATGGTAATAAAAATGCATCTTTGTGTCTTGAGGTGCTAACAAGATAGTTTATACTTTATAATGATGGAAATTGGACGGAACTGAAGGACCAAAAATATTTGCGTGTTGGGCTTGGAGGTTTAATTATATTGTGGGGAAGGTATTAAAGATTCCACAATTGTTATTTAGGTTTTGAAACAAATATAGTTAATTGAGGGGTTTGATTTGAGGAAGAAAAGAGTAGGACTATATTGTTTTAGTTTCTTTAAGAAATTGAAAAATAAAGAACAGTCTTTGATGGTTATGTGGGTATCCAAAGTATGAATTAGATAGATGCTTGTTGTCCCAACTACCATTCCTAGTCTTTATAACAAAGTTTTCATGTTCTGTTCATTCATAGGCGTAGCACTTCTTTCTCTATGTTGCCTATTGGTAGGATTGGAGTAAGATTAAACAGTAATATAGAAAGAATTGTTTTTATGCTGAAATGAAGCTAAAAAATCTTCTAACTTTTAAAATTAAATTAAATAATTATGTTTTCTTGATTATGAATTTAACTTGTAATGAACAAAGTTTTTATTCAAGATGAAACAATACTTAAACTCAATTTTAAGGAAAAATACTTTAATTTTTATAATTTCACTTATATGAAAAAATTAAAATATAATATTTTACTGAATTTCATTTATGTTGCATAATTTTTACACTAGGAAGAGGACTTTATAACATTAAAAAAAGAAAATTTTGGTATTTGGAATAGCCCATAGGAAATGCAAAATGGTGCTTCAGTGGATTATATGATACTGCATTGTGTTTAAAATTCATTTCTTTAAATTTTTTATAAACTTTTATTTCAAATGAAGAATAATTCATATATGATTTTTTGTAAACATTAATTTATTAACTCTTTGATATACTGATTGTTATTAATTTTTATTAAGTTAACGTGGAAATCGAACACTCAATAATTTATATATTTTAAGTAAAACTGATATAAGAATTTTCCAATTTATAATTTTATTCCTTGATCTTTTAAACAAATATTTCTATGAAAGTATGGACAAAGATAATCTCTCTAAAAAGGAACAACAATAACACAAGACTCATTATGAATTTTGTTGATACGCAAGAATTAAGGAAGTTTAGTATTAAAAAGCATATTAAAAAAGAAATTCTTAAATAGATGTTCACGATGTCTTTGTTTTATCTTGCATACTTTTGAATATGAAACAGATTTTTATATCGATTGTAGTCCTTTTCAAATAGTGGTGCATTCCCATCAGTTAACTAATAGGAAATATTTTTTTTCACAGACCCTATTTTGTCTTGAAGAGCGTCGCTTATCCTTCTTCTTTGTAGTCTTTGGTTGTCCGTCCATCTAGGTAAGTCTTCCAATTAATATCTACCGTATATGTTGCTTTAATAATACATTAATTAGATGCGTTTGAGTTTTGTGTGAATGCAAAAGAGGTCTTGATTTTATATTTTTGTTTAGAATATTCTTATAATCATTGATGAGTTTTTATGTTCTTCTTTAATAGTGTAACTATTTATGTTTGAGTTATGTTTGAATCATTGATGAGTAGATGTATGATTACATAAGTATTTACTGTATGTGAAATAAGTTTGAGATCTTATAGATGATTTGAGGCATAATAAACCCATAGGATGATATATAGCCTAGAAACTCGTGATATAGCTCCTATGAGGCTTATCGGTGAAAAATTCCATGAGCCTAGGAGTCACAACGAGAACTTATTTTCTTGATTCATAAGTGCAAACAATGCTATGTACTATAGTTTTGAAATCAATTGTAGGTGATTAATTCAAACATAAATACTTCAACTTCAATGTGATTAATGCAAACTTAGTCGTTAGCACAAGAAATTCATACATTTGATAGACAAGACAGTTCTTTGCATAATAAACTCTTAGGACGACATATAGGCTGGAAACCCATGATGCAGCTCCTGTGAGGCTTATTGGTGAAAAATTCCATGAGCCTAAGAGTCATAGCAAGAACTTGCTTTTTTTGATTCATAGGTTTAAACAATGCCACGTACCATAGTATTGAAATCAATTGTAGGTGATTAATTTGATTGATTAATACTTAGGAGATGTCATGTAAAGTTTAGATGTTCTATAAAATTAGGGGATATGAATGATACTAACTATGAAATCACTCTTTTAAATTAACAGTTTTACATAAATGAGTAATGTCGATAGATCTTGGATGTATATATGATTAACATCTGATGGTTTCATTAATCCTGAGTTTATTGAGGGAGTTAAAAATTTTATTCATTATTCATGTTCTCAACCTGCATATATAGATAGCCCAAATATCATACGTCTATGTAAAAAGTGCAAACACATTCATTTCCTTCTTATTGACAAAGTGAATGGGCATTTACTGAGAAAAGGGTTTGTCCCAAATTATTTTGAGTGGACACTATATGGGGAGCCATTGATTAGTGAATGTAGATGAGTTTGAAGAGGGATTACATTTAAAACAAATAATGTGGATGCAAATTAAAATCTTTACATACAAATGGTTTATGATGCAGCTAGTTATATTTTTCAGGAAAATATAGAAAATCTTGAAGAAGAACTAAACCCACATGCAAAACAATTTTTTGACTTACTACACTTAACTGACCAAGAATTATGGCCAAATTGTGAGATAATGACTCAATTGTATTTAATTGCTCGAATATTGAATATAAAGTCTGAAGGGAATATTTTTTATTGTAATTTTGATAAAATTCTTAGATGGTATAATGATCATTGCCTCCTGATCATACAATGGTTGATAGTTTTTACAATATGAAGAAACTTATTAGAGGTCTTGATTTGCCTGTTAAAAAGATTAATTATTGCAAATTGGGATGTATGTTATATTGGGAAGATGATGTGGAATTACAAGAATGCAAATTTTATGGTCAATTTAGGTTCAAGCCTAGAAAGTGTTCTTTGAAACAAAAATTAGTACCCTGTAAGTAGATATATTATTTCTCGCTAACTTCGAGACTTCAAAGGCTATATGCTTCTGATGTTACTGCTTTTTATATGAGATGGGATACCAAATACGAACAGGAAGATGGAATAATGAGTCATTCATTAGACGCACTGGCATAGAAACATTTTAATAACACCCATTATAAGTTTACAGCTGAAAGTTAAATTGTTAAGTTGGGATTGTCGACAGATGTATTCTAACCTTTTGGTAAATTCGACCAACAATATTTATCATAATCAATCATAATTACTCCTTATAATTTGCTTCTATGGATGTGTATGAATGAGCTATATATGTTCTTGATAGTGATTGTGCCAGGGCCTACAAATCTAAAGCATAAAATTGTTTATTCTTACAACCATTGATATCTGAATTGTAGCATCTTTGGGAATATGGTGTTGAGACATATGATGTGTCTTTGAAACAAAATTTTGTGTTGAGAGTAGCTTTGATGTGGACCATTAGTGCTTTTCTAGCATATACTATGTTATTTGGATGGAGCACAATAGGGAAATATGTTGTTTTGACAATCACAAAAAATTTCTTCCTCTAAATCATCTATTTAGATGCAATAAACAAAATTTCATTAAGAATATGATGGTACAAACACCTCCTCCCCCTCACAAAGTTGGTGAAGAGATATTACAGGAGATTGATGAATTAGGGTTGCTAAAAGTTACAAAATTTGAAGCTGATGAAGTTAATATAAGTATTAGTAAAAACTTCAGTTGGAGAAAACGAAGCATTTTTTAGAATTTAACATATTGAAAAACTAATTTGATAAGTTATAATCTAGATGTGATGCATATTGAAAAAAATATTTTTGACAATTTGTTCAATATCATAATAAACATTGAAGGGAGGACAAAAGACAATACAAAATCACGAGCTAATTTGAAACTTTTTTGTAAAAGGAATGAGATACATAAAGATCTTTGCACCGGTAAATATCTAAAAGTGTGTTACACTTTGGGCCAAAAAAAGGAAAATTTGTGTAAATGGTTAAAAGGTCTAAAGTTTCCAGATGGTTATGTTTAAAATTTGACAAGGTGTATAAACATGAGAAAGTACAAATTATTTGGGATGAAAAGTCATGATTGTCATGTGTTTATGCAAAGGCTAATTCCAATTGTATTTCGAGAGTTGCTACCAAATAAAGTTTGGGAAGTTATAACATAATTAATTTTTTTTTTCAAAAGCTTAACATCATCTGAAATCAAGTTGGCTGAAATAGAAAAACTAAAAAGGAAAATTCCAGTCATTTTGTGCAAATTAGAAGGGATTTTTTCTCCAAGCTTCTTTGATTGTATAGAGCATCTACCTGTGCATTTAACAAATGAGGCTAAACTTTTCGGTCCAGTTCAATATCAATGGATGCATTCATTTGAGAGGTAATTCAACAAAAATGATTGTAATTCAAATAATAACATGTTTTAATAACTAAATTATAATAACCCTATTTGCTAATGTAGGTATTTGCATCACTTTAAAACAAATGTCCAAAACAAGTCTAAAGTTAAAGGTTCGATATATAATGCTTATTTGGTAGAGGAAGCTAGTACATTTTGTTCACATTAATTTGAGTCACATTTTCACACAAGAGAAAGAAAAGTTACTTATAATGACGATGGGGGAGGAACGAGTGATGCTAATGGTAACTTATCTATTTTCACCAATCCTAGACGAACATATGGACATTCAACAAGAAGAATATTAACATAGGAAGAAATTAAGGTTGCCCATGGTTACATTTTATTGAACTATCAAGAGGTTCAACTTTTCATAGAGTAAGTTGAAATTGATTACCTGAGTTTTGAAATTTAGTGTTAGTCACAACTGAAATCCATAATAATATTTTTATATTATACGAGGAATGGTTATGCAAGCTAATGCCTGACAAAACATAGGACGATATCAATAAAGAAGTTAGAAGACACTTTCCTTGATGGTTCGAGAAATATGTAAGTTTTCACTTATAATTATCGAAATGATTAAGTTATAAGATTAAAGTGTTCAAGTGACATTATATTGTTTAATATGATAATTTCTTTATTTAGGCCTTAAAAAATCTGATAGAGAACAAGTTCATATGTGATCTTACGAAGGGACCTTTGAGAAGTGTTAAATTGTATCCTATGTATTTCGTTAATGGATACAAATATCATACAGAATATCATCGTCATAGCATGGCAACAGTAACTAGTGGAGTTTACATACAGGAAGAATTGATGGATTACTATGAAAAATTATTGAGCTAATTGAAATTGAGTACTTGCCAATAAAGAGAAGTGTGATATTTAAGTATAATTAGTTTCATCCAACTCCAAATGTTGGTATAAAAGTGCATAGTTGATACAATCTAGTTGAAATCAACAAGCGAAGCAGATTTAGACAATTTGAACCTTTCGTGTTGGCAATGCAAGTAATCCAGGTGTATTATATCCCTTTTCCCAGCGTACGTCAAGATAAGTCAGATTGGTTGGCCATTTGTAAAGTTAAACCTGGAGGTGTTTTTAAATCACATAGAAAAGGAGAATAGAGGATTAAAAGTGAAGCGTTTGAGGAAGATGTTTATGAAATAAATGTATCTGTTACATATGACAAGAATAAACCTTTGAACGACCCAAATAATGAATATGTTGAAATTTCATCTGGAGAAGATGAGGAGGGTGAGAGATCTGAAGAAAAGCTTAAGTTTGATTCTAATTCTTCAGAAAAAGAAGATGATGATGATAATTTTGATTTACAATTAAGTATTGATAGCTATTAATTTATGTTTGTAATAGCAAATTATATTCAACAAATCAATTGTTTCCTTTTCAATATATTGTGTGAAATATTGAATTGAAATTATTATATTTTTGGAATATTCGATCAAATATGAATTTCAGGTTGAAACATGCCACCAAAGAAAAACAGGATATGATGTGACCAAGGTTCAGAACGCAATTTGGAGCCAATTACTATCCAGGTGAAGCATCACATTCCGCAATTGGAATTGAATCAGATGTTATACCTCCAGCTACCACACTTACAGATGAGACATCACCTTCCATATCTGCTACTACACCATCCACCATCCTTGTATTGATAAAGATATCAAGGGTAAACGGTATGGATGATGGAGATGGAAGAACTTACATCCTAATTGTTAACAATCTGTAAGTGAAAATACATGAAACACCATATGTTTATAATTAAGTTATATGTCTAAATTTAAAAAATGGTATAAAATTAATTGTTTTTATATTAGGCAAATTTAAGAAGAAGATTCATCTTAAGGGTTATATATAGAAGAATATCTCTCAGATGACAAAGAAATTTTACTATCAGGAGTTTGAGGTAAAAAAATTTTAATTTTATCTTTTAATTGATTTTTATACATTAATTAGATAAATATTATTACATTATAAGTACTTATCATATGTTTTTCCTTTTGTTTCAGAAATATTTTTTTAGGATTCTAAATTTGACGCGATCATTTATAAAGTATGGGATAGACAAGTAAGTACACATTATCGAGACTTTATTGGTGCGATGCACTAGACTGGTATATGACCGCCTTATATTTCTAAACAAATATGGAGTCATTGGTAGCAGTATTGGACATCAACCAAGGCAATGTCCATTCTAGAGCATAATTCTACTATCAGACATGGAAGACCGGGGGGAGAGAATCTTCCTGTATATACTGGAGGATCTATTACCCACCACAAGCATGTAGAGGGATTTGTAATTATCTACACTTTACATTTATATTTTGATTCTTTTTACTTTGGTGTATTTCAATTTATTTTATGTGTAAATTTTGAAATGAAAATATATGTATTATGGAGAATGATAATGTTATCAATATCTAGTTCCATATATGGCTATGTTATTGAGTTATTTTCTTTAACCAACAAGGGGTAAATATCATAAAAATAGAGGAAAATTTACCAAAATTTTTATAAATTATAGTTCACCTATAACATTTCATTTTGATGTAGGAAGTGTCTATGGGCACGAAGCCTACACCCCATCAACTCTTTTTGCACATTTACACTAGGAAGCATGATGATGTGACCTTCGTCAACACCTGATGTAGAGAACTAAATGTATGTGAAATTTGTGCTTAATATTAATGTGTAATAATTATCACTTACTAACATAAGCATTGTCTTTTGATAGGACCAAATACAAGAAAACATTCAACGACAGTCTCAACAGTCTAAAGGTATTGATAAGACTCAAACCTATCTTCATACGGTGGGTGATAGGGTCCGTTGTGGACAGATATTCGACTTAGGTTCATTTGCGAACACATATTATTCGCAATCCTCCACATCCAATATAGTAGTATTTAGTAGGCGGTCTGCACCTAATGAAGTCCATGAGCTTCGGAGCTTAGTACAGACATTGGCAACTCAGTTACAACAGTCGATGAAGTACATAATGGATGAGTTGAAGGGGAGGGGTAGTACCTCATCGCAACAATCAAAGCATCCACAGTAACTAAATGAATAGCGTACCTGTAGTCATTTTATATGAATTACAAATACCTACTATATACAAAATAATTTTTATTATCAATTAAGGTAATTTTTACTTTATATCATCAATTACCTTTCTATTTTAATAAATTAAATGTAGAAACAAATTAAAATATTATCAACAGATAACTCATAACTGTTTAAATTATGCATCAACTATAAGATCATTAAATAAAATTTAATCTGGGAAAATTATAAAAAACAGTTTTAGTAAATTTACAGACAGAATAACTATCGGTATTTTCACCGACGGTTACACAATGTCCGTTGGTAAATTTGTGACGAATATTCGGTGATTTGTCACAAATTACTACTTATGGTCGTTTTACTGATGCCTTTGTCTGTCGGTAAATTCCGTCGCTAACTAAGCTTGCTGACGGAATGTGTAGGTTTTTTGTCGATACTTTTCGTCGCTAAACTTCATTTTTCTTGTAGTGTATTAAATGAAATATTGATTTAAAATTTTGAAAAGTTCAAATTATTTAAATCTAAATAGAAATTAAGCATTGAAAATGCTTAAGCACTTCAATGAGATTGATGTGGTAAGTTTTAAAATTTTCAGTTTTCTACAGGAAATGATATTCTCTAGTGAACACCTCTACAACTAAATTACATAATAGTATGTATTTTTCTAAGGATGAAAATGCAATATGAGATATCGTATGATGTAATATTTTTTTCTTCTATATTTATATCTAGTAGTACAACTTACCTTTAAAAGTTACAATTAAATGAATAAGCAAGAATCCATATTAGATATGGAATGATACAACTTTGATAAGACAAAGTTAATGAATTTGAGATGTGATACTTACTTGAAACATGTATTTTCTATTAATTTTAGTACTAAATCAAAAAAATAAATGATTAAATATAATCTTACAAACCTTATTAAACAAAACATTCGTTTTAATGTATACTTATTGGCAAATGATTCTCAAGAAGAAATTTGAAAAGTTTAAATATTATAACAATACATCATATTGAAACTAGTGTCTTTGTTGATATATTTGATGTATAGTTAAAAGGTTACAAGATGATGAAAGATTCACTTTCATAATAAATTCAAAGAGTTTATTTTGGAGATAATTGAAGATTTATTATGTTTACAAGAAGGTTAGTAGGGGTATAGTTGTCCCTTTTAGTGGTAGTATGTAGAGACAAACTACTCATAAAGAACAAAAATCAATATTTTCAATTGTTAAAGATATAATAGTCCAAGAATAACTCTTATTAGATATGAAAAGATAATAACTTAATTATGAAAATTAGATCTATAGAGGTAGATACAAAACTTGTTTACATATTATATGTCTAAGTACATAGATAATGAACTAAAGGTGTTTAATATTTGAGATATTTGATAATTATAAAGTATTGAAGAGATCAATTATTATATGTATGAATTCATATTTAAGTTCAAGATTATATAGATAGTAACTTTGAAAGCAAATCCTAGTTAAGGTATATTTTACTTAAAATAATACTAATTTTAGAATGGAAAAGTTATAATGTGGCATTAATTACTAATTAATCTATAATACATGATTCATTTTAGTGGCACTGATTATTTAGATTAAGAATGTCTTTAATAAACTTAATATAACTCTTCACATTGTTCAACATAATAATGTACTATAGAATACTAGATTTATTGGGCTTGCAAAAGGTAACTATGGTCTCATCAAACATCCAAATATGTAATTAGGCAATTTCTCTTAATTATGATGATAATTAAGATAAAAGTTGTAAGATTTAAACAAGTGCTCACTATAGAGAATCTTGTAAAATTCTCTCACTAAACCATTATCCAAGAGTAACTTGATCTTCATATGATGATATGATATAAGATATTTAAACCATTGGCATAGTATAAGTGGGAGATTGTTGGTTTATGAATGGTTATAATTTAGTAACATAATTATTTAAAAGCATTCTTTATCTTATACATATTAGATATATAAGATAATATCCATAGGATAAAAGTACATTACAAATGAAATTATGATGAGATTATAATTGTGAGATTCATATTGTATTTATATATTATCCTTAAATTGTTCCTAGACATTATTCCATTAAGATTGTATATTAATAGAACATAAAAGACTAGAATATCTTATAGAGGGAGTAGTCGATCTCATAAACTAGAGTATGAATATGTTTAAATATACGTATGAGTGCTTATTATAGAACAAATTAGCTTAATTGATCTCATATGATAATTCTTTGGGAGCATCACTTATATATATGGAAATTCTCATTGTGATAATTGTATAATTGATCCTTGATTTCATATCACCAAAGTATCTTATATAGGAATTGTTATGTTTTAATACTAATTACTTATTCTAGTCAAGGGTGGCTCAATTAATAGTTATTAGATAAAACGTAAACTATATAAAGATAGTTGAGTGATTAATATAAGATTTAGCATCCTAAAGTGATTACAGAGAATGTTCCATTGTTTCAATTAGTATTGATTCTAGAAATTCTTGGCTAAGGTAGAATGACACTTTGTAAAATAGTTATAAATTCCATTAGTTAAATCAATTATTAATGGTGGATAATTGACATGATTGGACTCAAATAGAGTAGATATTCTTAAATATATAGGTGGTCATAATATATTGCTAGATATCAATCTTAATCTATAAATATATATTATTTAATTATAGAATTAAAGATGAGTTAAATAGTTTAATTTATCTAATGAAGATATGATTTAGGGTTATAATTATATTTATTGCAAACGTATTTAAGAATCTAATTGATCATTCGTAAACAAAGAGAGAAGTTGTTTTAATCATACAATTAAATATGAGATATTTAATAAATAAGGACTAATATGAGACATTAGATCTTTTTTAAGAAAATTAATCCATTAATGAAATGATAGTTATAAAAGGTAATTACAAAAGTGTCTCATACAATACAAAACACAAGATCCTTGTAATAGCAATACAATCATTGTTTGTCTTTACTCCAATTACCATATATGCTTTATTCCTTATAAGAGCTAATGTTGCAGTCCCCTAGCAATTATGTTTAGTCTATAGTGTAAAATAATGTTTTGAAAGACTTGCTCTTATGTTTTTACCTCATTCTTGAAGAGTCTAGCATTCCTTTCCTTCCATATCTTGTATACCTATGTAGCAAGGTATATCTTCAACATCTTGTAATCTGCTATACTCATCATTTAACTTACAGGCACATTCAATCATTCCACGCAATTTAGTACCCTCATACTTAACATTAAAGAGAATTACATTCTTGTTCCATATCCATCTAACGCAACAGCAGTTAATCATTATATGATCAATATTCTCATCCTAGTCCTGACAAAGTTGTCATTTACCGGATGGTATGGAAAATTTTAAGTTATCTTTAGTTAAAAATGTTCCTCCTATCCCAAGCCACAAGATAAATGCGTGATTTGGTGTAACATCTTAGTCCTAAACTAGTTCTCTCCATTGCACTCTATCTCTATGCGCATTCTGCTAGTGATTCTTGCATTTCTTAATGGAAAATTCCATTGATCTATCACTTTTCCATTGAACTAGATCTATCTTTGTTGTATCTAGTTGATATAATGGCATATTGCTTACTATTATTTATATGCCTTTGTTGAAATGAAATGGCCATCTCTATAGGTTATTGTACATAAGTTCTTGGAACTTAGTATTTTGAGGAATTAGTATCCTCGTCTGCTAGATTGTTTCCACTAAATATAATGGTCCTGTTGTATGCCAATAATCAAACCATAAGGAAGTGGATTTCATATCTCCAATATTATGCATAACCAATCCTTGCATTCATTGTCGCATATCTAGAATTTATCTTGAAGTCCATGACATACCCTAGTTAGGTTGAACTGTCTACAAGTTGTCACTTTTTATATGAAAGATGTGCACCCATTTCACCTATAGTTACTCCTTACCCTTACATATACTCCACATTATTTTATCTAAAAAGACCTTGCATAGCATTTTAGTTGATGTGACTCTTAGTCCTCCTGAATGTTTAAGGATGCAAACATTGGTCCATTTAACTTTAGGAACCTTCTTTTTGTTAGGCGCTTCCTCCCATAACCTCTCATAATCATATATATGGATTTTATAGTACTTTAGGAAATTGTAAGATGGTTTAACCAATAAGTAGGTAGGTTATTGAGCACTGAGATGATTAGTTGCACTCTTCCTCCATAATTCAAGAATTTGTTACATTAATGGTTAACTTGTCCTATTAGAAGAATCCATTTTAACCATTAGTGGTAAACAATCAATTGCATTTACTTTCTTATGTGAAATTGGTACTCCCAAATATTTGAAAGGAAGATTTGCTTGATTTATTCCCATACTTATAGCTTTTGATGCCACTCCTGGTGCTGAATGATAAAAGGAACTCTTGAAAAAGTTTCATTTTAGCCCAAAAAATGATATGAAATTTTCCAGAGACTCCAACATTAGGTTAATAGAAAACTTATCTGCACTATATGGTAAATGCTAAATAGGTTAGTTTGAGTCCTTACATTTGTTTTGGAATTGAACCTTTAGATTTATGGATATTTTTCTTGTTATCATACAAGATAACATCTCCATTACAAGGACAAACAGATAAAGTGATTGTGGATCCCATCGTCTTAGTCCTTTAACACCCTTGAAATATATTATACATTCCTATTCACCAAAATAACATATGATACGGTAGCAAACTCTCCTCAATCCGTCCTCTAGATCTTGTTAGGAAGCCAACAACTTTAAGTGCTTTGGTTATGAAGCTCTAGCTTATTGAGTCATATGCTTTAGCAAGATCATTTATCATGGTAAAAATCTTGATTGTCTTGTTAGAATTATATCCTTTGTCTAGCTCCTAGCATAGCATGATGTTATTCCCAATTGATCTACCCTTTATAAAGTCATTTTGAGCTAAGTCAATGACTTTTCTTAAACAATTTCTCATCTTATTGCTAAGATTTTAGAAATGATCTTATATATAACATTACGATATGAGAAGTCTAAATTTAGATGGCTTATACTTGCATTACTTTGCTTTAGAACTAGCAAAATATAATTCTAATTCCACTACTTCATGATTCTGCCCTTTTAGGAAAATTCCAATACTGCTTTTGTTATGCTATCTCCAATAGTATCCCAAGTATGCTAGAAGAACCTTCCTTTAAATCCATCAAGTCTTGGGGCTTTATCTAGGTGGATGGAGAACAAGGTAATTTTAATTTATTCTCTTTTAATCTTTTTAGTCAACTCTTGTTTATCCTAATTTGAGATGGTTTTGATAAGTCTAATGGTATCTTCTGTGTAGTTTGGGTTGAACCAAGTTGTTTCTTACAAAATTAAAAAGAATCCACCTTCATTTTCTTTTGTTCCGCTTGGCTTGGATAGATTTTAGATGATATTTTACACATCTCTCCCCATCTTTAAGTTGTACCATTCTAGATTTCTGCCTCAACTATGAGTTGATGAATTCTAGTGCTTCATTATACCTTTTGATCAAGTCTACTTTCTCAATTTTCATTGTTTTATCCCCAGATTCTTCCATGACCTTTTTATGGCACTCCATTAGATCATTCAAAGCTAATTGCTTTTCCCTCATCATTGGATCATTATAAATTCCTATTATTCTTTTAAGGTTGTTCTTGAAGACAACAGTAGTCTCGGGAGCCTTGTATACTGCATTTCATCCCTTCTTGAACTACTTCTCTAAACTTTAGATGTTTCAACAGTGAATTAAAAAATTTGAATGTGGCCCCTTCACTTCTTCAGTATCACATCCTATCCATATTGGGTTATGATATGAAGTAATATGTTCTTCAAAAGTAACTAAGTCGAGGGGAAACTTCTATAATCATTATGCATTCGCTAAACTCCTATTAAGTTGTTTCATTAAGAACAATTTCCCTACCTGCTTATTACTCCAGGTGAATATATTGCCATAATTTCACAAGTCTAATAATCAGTTAAACTTTACAAAAACCTTTCTTTTTTTAGCAAAATGTCAATTAAGGTTTTTCCTGGCCTTCACTACACCATCCATGTTGAATATAAATATGCAACTAGGAAACCAAGATAAGCAACCCCAAACCCCTCGACAGAACACTTTCCCCCTTTAAGTGCATCTAACAACCTTAACCTTAACTTTAAACTTAACCTTAACCTTAACCACTTGGCACCAAACAAACTCAAGCTCAACCAGTGCCTGATACAGCCTCAAGGAAGGAATTTTGGAGCTCCATTGTTGGTGACACAAGCACATTTGGCAACTTGAGGTATATTCAATCCAATATTGAGGAGCTTATCTCACCTCCTTTAGAAGTACCCCAGATGGCAACAAAGAAGTGGTGCACATATGTGATAGGTTATTTTCTGGAGAAAGACTTTCTTATTCAATGGTATAAAAATGGGCTAACATTGCTTGGAATAAATTTGGCTTAGAAGGTTTGTTAGTGAATGAGGATGAAATGTTTGTTTTCAAATTTAACTTGGAGGAAGGAACTTAGAAAGTAATCAAAGCAAGTCCCTGCCATATATAAGGACACCTTATTTTAGATAAGAGGATGGTAGAAACCATCACATTATGGGTGAATTTCACAAAATTCTATTGGAGTATTGGTCAGCTAAATGTATGAGTTATATTGTGAGGAAGATTAACAGACATATTGAATTGGATGATAACACTGCAATGAAGAAGAGAATAAGTTATGCTAGAGTATGCATAGACATTAAATGAGCAAAAGCTACATGAAGTACTGAAAATTATTGAGTTGAACAATGATGGGGGGCTCGAAGAAGATACAATTAAGGTTATTTATTTATGTAGGCCTAAGATTAAGGAGTAGAAACAAGTCTAGAAGCTAAAAGAAGAGAAGAAATCTTACCAAAGGGGGTGACTGGGTCAGCTGGAAGCAATGAAAGAGTGACAGAGGGCCTAAAAAATAGATGAAAAAACACCAATGTAAGAAAAGAACACATGTGACACAATTACTAATAAGGGGAAGGAATATTGATGGAAGGTGAAGGGGAAGGCATATTTGAAAACTTGGAAGTTGTTACCCCAGTTAAGGAATAAGGTGAAACCTCTTATGCTATGCATGATGTTATAGGAAGCATACCCATGGAGTTAGGTAAGAGATCTAAGAGGAAGAAACTTGTAAAAGGTAACAAAAAGATGCAAATATTAGTATAGAATATTATAGGCCTTAATGCCCTGAATAAATAACTATTTGTTAAGGATCATATTAACCTTAAGAGGCCTGATTTTGTGGGTTTAGTAGAAACCAAAAATAAAAAAGGAACAAACTGATAGATGCTTATGATTTTTTAAACAAGAATTGGAGCATCTTGACAAACCTCAATAGCCATAACAACGGTAGAATTGTTGTTAACTTCAATCCTAACAAGGTAAAGTTAATCAATTGGTATTGTACTGACCAAATGATTCGTTGTGAAATGTTAATGATTGAATCAAGAACTCCAATGGAAATATTAGTAATGTATGCTTTTAATTGTGTCTTTCAAAGAGTTTAGTTGTGGGATGAAATAAGAAAGATCAATCATAGAATAAATTACCGTTGGACCAATGATTTCAAATGCATACTAAATTCAAGTGAAGCAATAAGAGGAAAGAAATTGTCTATCTAGAACTGGAAAGATATTAGATCCTATTAGGTAAAAACGAAATTTAATTTGAACTAATTATAATTTCAGTAAAGTTTAACTGAAATTATAATTTTATTTCAAATAAATTATTAAAATATTCAAAACTTATTATAAATAAGCTTAGGATATGAGGGAGCCAATACTTTTTGTCTATCCTTCTTTATAACAGCTGTAGAGTTATCTGAACTCAGTCTGTAGAGATCGTTTAAGGTCAGACATATGTGCAATTACGATAGTTAAGATGAGTTAATTTGAAAATTGATTTGAAGGAAATGTCCAAAAAATATTAATTTTACAATAAGATATGAACTAAGATTTACGTTTTATGTGTTAATCATATAATAGATTTAAAGCGATTTTAGCTTTCGGGAAATTAAATAAAAAAGTTTGTATTTATTTTACTATAGACATAATGAAATCTCCCTTGATTTCCTAATTAAAAAAAACACCAATTAAATGACAATAAACTATAGCGATTGGTTCATTGAACACATCTTGGAGTAAAAGATGAGTAGAACTAACATCATTATTATTAGGAAAAAACATGATCTTGAGATTAGAGAGACGAAGAGAAATGAAGCCCACTAACTCTAGTAAACCGTAATAACAAAATCGTTTCTTTGATAAACACAGAGTATAATGTGGATCGGCAAAGACAAAAACCAAAGATGTGTTTTAACTTTTCTTCTTGGAGTCGGTCCTAGCAAACAAGCGAAGAAGCACTTTGGACTGGACAAAAGTTAAAATATTTAACTTGAAGTTCGATACAACGATTGAATCAAGGCATTAATTGCGAGTAAGAGATGCCAAGTCAAATGAGGACACCACCTCCTTCCTAGATACAAGTAATTATTTCGAGCCACGCAAACTCAAAAGAATTCACTGAAAGAACAACTAATTTTACATTGTTTCTCTCGAATACCAAATATTGTTATCTTAATGATATACAAGAACAGGAGGGCAGGCAGAGTCTTTTTATTAATATTTGAGAATAGTTTGAAATTGAGGCTACACATAAGCTGACCATTTTATATGGTCTCACGTTCAGCTCACTCAGTATTGTTTTGGGCATAGTATTAATGTTCACTAATTTGAGGAATTGATCTCTGAAATCGACGACAGTGAATGACCGGCTGGCAAGGCAACGGAGTGACGGACAGACCCCAGTGAAGTGAATCTTCACATCGTTTGAACTAGAACACGTATATTTTTACATATGCTTATGTGGTATAAAACTAATCTAACTTACTTCCTTCTTTTGCTACTTTATATATGTAATTTTATCTAAAGAGGAACTTATGATATGCATATATCGATAACGGAAAACGTAAAAGTTACAAAGATGAAGCGAAAGAAAAGAGGTCATAAATGATCAATAGATAGACCTGATGCCATAATCATTAATAGATAAAAGATACAACATATGTTCTCAACTTAAAAGTGATAGCTTGGAATTGAAGTTGCTCCTTTGGGTATCTCTGTTTTCTAACAGGGGATATAATGGTTATGTTATCTTAAAATGTAAGGTTCTCTTCCAGTATCTTTGGATTATTATTATTATTATTTATAATTAGGCTAGCAATGCAATTGAAATGGAGCAATCTTATCAGAACCTTTGCACCTGCTTCTTCTTTAAGTCATTCGCCACATTTGGAAAAGTAATTATCTTAAATTTTTAAGATTAAATTTTTTGTTTTAATTATAACATCTTTACTATATTTTATTAAATTTTATTTACATATTTACGTAAACATTATATAAATATATTAATAAAATTTAATAAAAATTTAAAATAAAATAATTAAAGTAAAAGATTTGATGTATAAACTTGCGCCTCCCAACAATCTGACTTATTACGGAATGATTATAATTACACTTTTTATTCAGATGATGGAACCTGTCTAATGCACCACGTGAAAGGCTAAAATGTAAGTGATTACAGAATCATGGTCATGTACTACTGATTTAATCAGAACTTCGAGGTGTCCACCTCAGCAAATAGTATGTGATCATTAGTAAGGTTGGGGTCACATCGTCTATATTTTTTTTTTCTTACGAGGCATTCTAAGCGGGATTTAATTATAAAAGGATATTTTTAAACTATTTATACTTAAATTAATTCTCGCTTGAATGGGATAGGTCCTTATGAAAAGTTAAACTACTAGCCAACGGTAATTGAGCTAGAACACAAGCCTGTTTACTTTTTCAATACTTTTTTCTGGGGCTTTTACACGTGCAATCTTCTAATCAAATAAGCGAAAAGACTAATAGGGCCGTGATAGTATACTCCAACAACATTGTTGGTAGGCACAAAAAGACGTTGCACACAGTGCCCCATGAAAAAGAATACAATTAAACTGAGATACAACTAAGCTTTCACCATCTTTTGCTTTTTATAGGGAATCAAAACCTATATTATATAGGCAGTTGCAGAGATGTAACAGTCTAATTTTTGACTCCCCTTAGTTTCCGGCTAACGCTCTCACCGTCACGGAAGATGCCTTACTTTCTTTTTTTTTGTTTTTTCCTTTTCTGTTCGACTTCAAGTTCTTATACGGAGACCTTATATGCTCTAACCTAAGTCTATGAATAAACTGCAAGTGGGATCAATAGATATTATTGTGTCAGAAAAGAATTTCTTTGATTGTAGTGATTGGTACATGTAGTCGGTCAAGTGTTTCGGTTGCATGTGCAATGTGAGTCAGTCAGCTTCTTGCATACGTAAATAAACTTTAATCTGTGCCAGTAGTATCTAATATTTTGTATTAATCCTTCTCCACTTGTTTGATGTGTTCTTAACTGATGATTGATCAATTTGACCATCACGAGTTGCAATCATCTGTGAACTGAAGCAAAACAATTGTCAAGTGCTTGGTGTGTGCGGATTTACTTTTAACTTCATCCATTTAACAGACATCACATCAACAACTGAAAATGTCAAATTTCCATCGATGAGCATGGTAGCATCTCTGGATAGCAATCAACAATCTTATATAATAATAAGCTGCTAGGTGGGACTATTAATAAATATTTAGGGAAATTATGGGACATGCAAGTTAAGAATTGACTCGGAATTGCACCGACAAGGCGACACTTGAGTTTAGTCCAATGGCTACCTGTCCTAAACATTTTTCTTATGGCTGAATTACGTAGGTTTTGACTCTCAGAGGCGAGAGCCAACGGCTACTAGAAATGAAGAGATTGAGGCTTATAATGCGATTACGGACACCATTTCAATGCCTTAGAATATGGAAAAATTAGTCTAAGGCAAAAGCGTTAGAACGTCGGCGGCGCATGGAAAAAACTTGTCCTTTCAAAAGATGTAAGAAGGGTAGCAAGTCTAGGAACTTGCTTTCTTCCTCGTAACAAACCATTGTTGTAGGCCTGTGATTATAGGATCCTAAGGTAGTACTAGTAGCTCTTAGCTCACTCGTTCCATGGCTCTAGCTGTCAATGGGCCGGTAACTCTTCTTGTGAATGACACAAATATAGCTTTTAAAAGCTTTTGGTTTATTATTTAGCAACCCCAATTTGGATTTTAAGTTGGAGCTCTTTGGTTTGACTCTGTTACAACTAGCAACATGAGCTAGTACGAAGATCCACTAACTGCTCCAGAAAGGGCGCCAGTTACGACTCACATTGTCACTTACCTTTGACAAGGTAGCTAAACTATTTTTTCAGTGGGTGAGAATCACAAACTTTAGTTAAGGCTTGAACAGGGTGAAGCAAATTATTTGAACCCCCCACTACCAATAAAACACAGGTTTATTAAAGACTTGTTAGTTTTCTATGATAATACCGCTCCTAATCCTATCGAGTAATGCCTCAAATTCATCGCATTCTATATTTCCTCTTTCTTTCTTTAAAAACGGCAGGCATATGTAATAACCTCAAGTGCTGCGACGACACATTAAGACGTAAATTTTCAAGGCAACAAGATGTCTATTAGGTATCTGCCTTATCTATGCATACAAGGAACTTTCTCCAATCCAATTCCTATACCTATTTCGTTAGCAAGGAGTACTTGAATGATTTGGCAAAGTTCTACAGATGATCTTTGCTACACACAAGAGCCCAAATCAGTAAAATGTGTTCAGAAGGACGATTCCAAACTCTCTCCCTTATGGTCCGCTTATAACAGCCACAGATCACAATTTGTTTGTGCATTACTTACTTAAAAGACCGACCACAGAAAAAGAAGCCCTCCTCACGTTCAGCAACGCACTTTAACCCATAGCATACTTCTGAGTCCAGCTTCTTGCAGTTGTCTCATACTTGGCCCTATCAGTCTTGTACATATGGGCAATCTCAGGTACCAATGGGTCATCAGGATTTGGGTCCGTCAACAGGGAACAGATTGAAAGCAACACCTGAAAATGAAAGAGACATTTTTCAACACAACCCAAGCATTAAAAGATGTCTGTCTGTCTCGAGCTAGACATGCCACAATAGGCCTTCTAAAGAAGGATCAAGTTATACATGCCGGCATCAACAGAACTCAATGTTAATGAGGATTACTTCAGAGCTTTAGAAATCAAGTTGTTTTCCAACTTTTGACATAACATGGTCAATCTTGGACTGATTTTGATCATTTAAAAAGGAATTAGGACACTAAGATGTAGTATCAGGAAATCATGTTCTTGGGTTTAAATCCAATGGCATGTCAATTGGTGTCCTGACAACAATCACTAACAGATGGAAAGGCAATTCCTCCTCCTCATGTCTTAATTATCACCTTATTTGCTAAAATTTTGCTAAAGCAAAATAATTTTGTTCTGCTGACACCAGTGTAGTGGACCTATCAAACAAAACGAATGATATGATTGGAATGTGCGATTATTCCAGTAAGAGGACATGCTAAGTACACCACGTACAAAGTCATGCTGCTGTTCATTCAGTTTTGCTTAAGAAAGCAGTTTAAATTTGACATCACAATTAATCCAAATTTAACCTTAGATATAGTGAGGGCAGGGCTCCACTGCTCCTTCAAAATATCAAGGCAAATGCTGCCATTGCTGTTGATGTTAGGATGAAAGACTTTTGTCCTGAAAGCAACCTGAAGAGAACAACCAATAAATTGATAAATTGATGAATGCTGATAACTTCTTCAAAGCTTCAAGTAAGTCATACCAACTATGTGCAAGATGCTTTGTTGAATGGACACATGAATGATCACATAAAAGGTACGGATGCCAAGAAAAAACAAAAACCAAATATTGTGGTCAAATAACCAAAGACAACATAAGTAGGAAAATTCGAGAGATAGAATGAAGTCTAGCCATCATCACATAGGCAAGGAAGTTAAAAAAGGTCAAATCTTTGATGATTCCATCATACATGATAGAATTGCGAAAACTTTCATGTGCAAATAAGAATTCTAAGGTAAATCAGATTCTAGTAATCAATCACTGGCTCCATAGGAAGCTCTGGTTAGTCGAGTGCAGCTTGTCCAAGCTAGATGAATGTTCCCTACTCCATCCCACAATAAAGCAGATCCTATTTTATCAGAGACAGTGGAACTTAAAGAGATTCCACAAGAGGATTTAAGCTTGGTACAATGATTTGGACCTCATGGAAGGCATTCTCAAAAGCTCTAGATAACCAAAGACCAGGAGAGATTTTAATCGCTCATAATGTGGTTAAAACTCTTTACTCGTCGAAATCCCATCATCTTGAGAATGTCAGAGCTGTTTGAAACCACTGAAGAGTTTTACAATATGATGAACTAATATTTTGTCAGAAGATATATCCCTATTAACTGAAACCTATATGAATTTAGTTTTAAATCTATGGATAACTTAAAACAAACACATGCCACTAACAAATTAATCAAAAAGTTTGGAAACTACCTCCGTATAACAAGCAAATGCATGTAGATAAAACAAAAAATAAACGCATACAGACAAACATCACAGAAGGCCTAAGCATAATGTTCTGCTACTAATAAGAACACCACACAATATATATATATATATATATTGATTTATTTATTTATTTATATATTTTCCTTTTGTGTTGTATCAGAAAAGAACTATTGATTGAATTCACACAGGTAGCAAAACTTCTTGCTATCTGTTGTAAAGTTATTAACTATCAACTGATTAACTATCAACTGTACTAAACACCTGTGAATCCCAATCTTCATCCATCTTTTGAGCATATTAATAACACATGCCCACTAACTGTAGAAGAAAATATTCCAACCATATATACGTCAACTCAAACCAAAACCACAGTTGTTATATTGTTACATAAATCTGTACTATATGGATTCTGCTGAAAAAAATAAAAATAGAGAGCTCAAATAACCCAAAGTACAAACAATAGAGAGTGAGATAATCTAAGTGCTAAACAACAATCAAAGTCCATAAGCAACAGTCATAAGGAAGACTAAGAATTGAAGTGACAAAGCTTTATTTCCAAGTTCAATCTTAAAGCATTGACTGTTCGTTAAGTACCTTAGGTGGTTTAAATGGATAGTCAGGGGGAAAATGAATTGTGACTAGAAACACTCCACCTGCATATGGACTATCAGGTGGACCCATGATTGTTGCTTGCCAATGGAACATGTCTTCAGCAACAGGGCCTACAGATGCATAGCAACCGAGGCAAAGACAGTCAGACTACTAATGTTGGAGAACTAATCTAACAGACTTGTCTGAGTATCACATCAAAACCAAAAAGTGGACTAATAAAAGTAGCACGCACACACAGAAATAGAGATACAGAGAGCTGACACTGTCAAAGTGTACATAAACCATCGACATCCTTACCTCCTGACTTGAAATATAGAAGATATGTTTTAGATAAATAGTTCTACACAATTTATATTTAATCTGACTGTCCATGTAATGGCATATAAACACAAGTTCAATAAACAACAACCGAAATGTTTGTATGTTGTCTATAGTTAATCTTTCAACTTCTATAGCTATAATGCATCAGTTGACTTAGCAAACATAAGGGTTTAAGTGAGAAAAAAAAATCTGCATGAGAGAAATCGGACAATATTGGGATACTTCTCTTCATAACCAGTAGTAAAGACCATCAATCTCTGAAGAAAGACCAGTGATGGGTTCATTGCAAAAAAGTTGACCATCAAAAGGTCAAATTTCCATCTATTCACAATAAGATAAAAAAGTAAAAAGAAAGAGACATCTATGGTCAAATTAGCAAAGAATAACCTCTCAAACTAAAGTACCGCTAGACATAAGCAGGAGTATCCAGTCTTTCGTATTTTCTGTTGAATAATTCATTCTGACGCCAAGTCCAAATTTCTCAGTCAAATTTAGAAATGCACAAGTAGTACCAAATTGGTGATATTAATTTACCACAGATATCTACACTCTACCATTATGATAATCAGACACGGAAATAACATCAAGAAGAGAAAAAACTTGAAGTATAATTATTGGAGCAGTACCCACTATCACACACCAAAGGGAAAAAAAAAAAGAAAAATTGACCATAAGTTTGAGCACAAAACAAACAAAAAAGGAAAACAAAGTAAAAGTAAGGACAAAGGAATTAGATCTCGAAATCACCTGCGCTGCAAGAGATAGGAGGATCCTTCTGGAGATCCTTGAGCTCCTTCAAGATTCGCTTTGAAGCCATCACCGATCAGACACAGGAGGAAAAAAAAAAAGAGAAACCCTGCGTTTCATCAAACCCTAGATCATCTCACATTCTCAATTACAAAAACACAAAACAAACATAAGAAAGGAGAAAAGCTTACTTTACCCAAAAAGAAAGCATTGTTAATAATTAAGATTGAAAAAATGAAAGAGAGAGAGTGCACCTGAGCTGAGTGAGATCCGTCTCTCCTGGTTATTATTAGATTCTGAGAGAGATTGAATTTAAGGAGAGAGAAAGAGAGCGAGATCATACATGTCGTGGTTGTGGGTTTTTATATTTAACAAGCAGACGTAGATTACTGATCCTGTCCTCTTCTCTTTTCAATGGTATCGGGTTTTTAATTGTGGAGCCCACTATTTAATCTCTACGGAGAGTTATCCTAGCCTCTTCTCTTGGATGATTTTGCAAAGCACTGGGAAGTTGCAATTTTGCAATCACAAGGGCGTGATGAAATGCTCCTACGCATAATGCCTTGAAGATTCGCATTAACATAATCAATATTATAGCACTAGGCCTAGGATCCAACATTTTGACTAAAACGTATATAAGGATTACATCACATTTCTAAGAACAAATAAAAAATATTAAACTGCCTCTCCACTATGGAAGAATACGACATACTATTAGACTTCTCTAAATTTCGCATTGGTGCGAAATTTAGACTGTAATGAAAGTTCAAATAAAATTAATTAAGAGATGATCACTGAATCTGAATCTCAGCAGACTAAGGCCTCGTTCCCAGTCATTGGAGGAGGTGGTGGTGTACGACTTCCAGATGGAACATTCTCCTGTTCAACCCTTGGTACATTTTCAATCATTTTCAGTACATCTGACATCTTAGGTCTTTGATCTGGCATCCTCACCACACAGGACATAGCTATCTGCAGCATCTCTACCATCTCTTCCTCTATATTTGGCCATCTCATCAGCTCAACATCAAACACTTCAGCTGTCCATTCCTCTCGAACTACTGAATGAACCCACCTTACCAGGTGGATTATCTCATCCCCACCAGTCGTGTGGATCGGCGACTTCCCAGTCAGAAGCTCAAGTAAAACCACTCCGAAGCTGTAGACATCAGATGCTTGTGATGCCTTCCGAGTGTCTGTCACTTCTGGAGCTCGATAACCAGCAGCCCGGGAGATAGCTGGAGCTAATGGGCTCATTACAGTTGATAAACCAAGATCAGAAATACATCCATGCTGCCGGGCATTGAGGAAGATATTTGAAGATTTGATGTTGCCATGCACAAATTTCCCACTATTCTCTGTGTGGATTCGAGCAATGCCTCTTGCTGCGCCTATAGCTATTCTCATTCTTGCATTCCAATCTAGAGAGACCCGTTCACCTCCTTTGTTCCCTGCAAAATCATAGATGCGTGCATTAGAGGATGATACCGCAGTGGCCTAAATAATCCAATACAGCTCATTCAATCTTCTAAGCAGCCTCAGTTCCATTTCTCAAAGTTATATCGACAAATTCACTAGCTCCAATTAGGCAACTTCTGTTTCAATTTTCAAGTGAACTCAATGATGCCTTAAATTGGGTGCCTGGATCCTACTTGACCATCACGCTCTTCTAAGGGCTAAACTTGCTATTGAAGAACACACTTTCCTTTTAGTATAAAGCAAGCTATTGGGACCTGCTCATGAAGAATGTCTTCACTCTTTCAGAAGTACCTCTTCCTATGCCTAAGTTGCATTTCAACAAAAAGCAAGAATAGCTTGCACTTGCGGGTGCGCGTGTATATATCAAGGAGAACCTACTGTTGCTACCCTTCGAGTGTGCACTAAGTAAACCCTTGAGACCACATAAAAGTCTGCCAACGACTTATTTAGAGCCATGTAATTGACTCAATCTAATCAATATTGGAGCTCAGTTGCCTCCTTCACCCACCCGCATCAACAAGCCCAAGGTTTAGGCCAGAATCTTGGAGAGCATACTCAATTCAAGATTCAAACCCCTGACTTCAAAGATATTAAGGCACCTTGGAGAGCCCTCCACCACCAATTAAACCACCCCTAAGGGCCAAGGTGGCTTGCAATTGGTTTGAGCTGTAGACACAGTGACACATCAAATGGTAGGATGAATTATTCCCTATAGGGAATTACAATTATTATCACCCGAAAAGCCAGTTTTGAACAAATTGTCCCATTCGAATGCAAATTAAGGTGTTACAAATAGCAATCACAAATACTGTGAGGAGCCTGTAGCAAAAAAAATAATAATACTGCCAAATCTCTTTGGTAGTTCTGAGATTTCAACTGTAAGTATATGCTACTGTAACGTGTAAGATGTTGCAGAAAGTAACATACCATGAAGCATGGAAGAAACACTCCCTTGAGGGTAGTAATCAGACACCATCAGCTTTTCATCTTTGGAATAGTAATATGCCTTCAGCTCAACCACATTCTCTTGCCTTATACTTCCAACAACATCCATCTGTTGCTCAAAATCCCTCTTTCCAACACTTACTTCCTTTAACCTCTTTACAACCACTGTGGTTGCATCCTCTAATATGGCCTTGTAAGTCATGCCAAATGTACCCTTTCCCAATACTTCAGCTGAAGCTCTCAATAAATCCTCCAAGTCAAATGCATAATTGCATCCGTCAAAGAAAACCAGTCTATTAGCCTCCTGAGTTCTTGAGCTCAGTTTCTCCGGTGACATGCCTTTCACCAACTTCCCCGAATATTCAACCCCGCCCTTCTTTCTTGAACAACAAAAGACTACAAAGAAAGTAAATGCTATCAGCCCGAGAACACAAGCTGCAATTATAATACCTAACAGCGCAGCTTCACCAACTCCCCTAGCATTGGTAGATTTTGAGTGAGGCACAGTAGAGGGTGCGAGGACCGGTGAAGAAGGGGATGAAATTTTGTCGAAGGAAACATTGTTACCAGCAAACACCGAATCAGGAAATTTTCTAAGCGATTCTGGTACTCTACCACTAAGATAATTATTAGATAAATTTATCTGCTGCAAGTTGGGAAAATTAAGATTAGGAATTTCCCCAGAAAGCGAATTATTGGCTAGATTCAAAGCAGTAAGCTGAGTCAAATTGGAAATCGAATTGGGAATGCTCCCATCGAACCTATTGTTGGACAAATTAATGACAGTGAGATTGCTCCAAACGGAGAAATCAGCAGGTAATGGGCCAGATAAGTCATTATACTGAAGATAGAGAAAAGACAAGTTCTTTAGATTGAAGAAATCATAAGGAAAATGCCCACTAATACCATTAGATCTAAGGCTCAAAAGCTGCAATGCAGATAGCCGACTAAGAGTATTTGGTGGAATAGGTCCCTCGAACCCAACACCTGGCAATCTAACGGCTATAACACGAGACCCATCTGCGCTGCAAGTGATTCCAGTCCAGTTACCACACACCGGAGTGCCCAAATTCCAGTTTAGCAAACGAGAGTGAGGCAAATTGTTGAAAAAGTCGAGCAAGGCCTGCTTATCCTCAACTGGTTCTGCCGTTATTCCACCTAAAACCAAACCTAGGCATAGAATGGAAGCCAAAATATGCCAAGCTTCCATTGAAGCGAAAAACGAGGTGTTTCCGCTCAGTTGACCTTAGGTTCTTGCTTTGCCCTGAAAAATTAGTATGTGGGTTTTGGCTTAAGACAAGAACCAACTAAATGAGCTAAACAAATAGAAAAAGGCTCGAAATAAGTGCAGTTTTGAACACAGAATATGAAGAAAAGAGGAAAAAGAGAAAAATGCAGATTCCAACATAATTGTCGAGCAAAGCAAAGGCGACTTGGGCTAATTCTGTACATGAAAGCAAGCGCTTTCCAGGCTTTTTACAATGGGTTTTTAGTCAAAAGCAAGCTTTCAATTTCAAATTTTGTTTCCAAAGCAAAGTTCTTACAGCAGAAGTCGAGCTTTCTTTTTGTTCTTTGGCTTCACTTTTTGGCTGATATACTAAAACCCCAAAAAGAGCACTCTTTAAAAGAAAAGCTGGCAACTTTACTCATAAAAAAAGAGAGGAAAAAAACTCAAAATCTCAGATCTGAAACAAAGAGACGCCAAAAACCCTTTGAAATGCACTTACTCTAGCTCGAGCTAAAACCAAGTAGCCCCAAGAAGTAAAAACCAAGACCGCAACACTAAACTTGTAGACTTGTAGTCGCAAGGAACTAAACCACTGAATTAACAACTCCAAAAGATCTCTGGGAGTGCATGCATGAGAGAAAAGTCGAAGAGAAATATATGGGTGACACGAAAAGCAGCGAGTTTTTGCCGATGCTAAAGGACCAACAACGGCTATAAATTTCAATGTCTCAGTAATGTGGGAGTTAGTAACAAGTGACTGACAATGAAAAATAGGGAGAAGTAAACAAGGCAGTCCATGCCGTTGTCGACTTTAATTGGTAACTGGCGTGTGGAGGAAAATAACGACGCCGTATCTTTTGGTTTGGTGCGGTAACAAGCGGGGTCCATAATTGTCGCTTGACCTGTATGGAACGGTATGTCGTGGTGTCGTTTTGTTTTTGGTCGGATTCAGTGGAAGGTGGGGGCTGACGGGGCATGGTTAATCTAGTGGAAGTGGATGTGGGTCGTCGATATAAGGTCAATAGATTAATCTAGTGTATCTGGACCGTTGGATTGGATAAGGACAGAAACTTACTTCTTATCGATTGGATTATTGTAAGTAATTAGTTGGATACTTTATTCACATTAATCATTCTTTTAAGAGGTCATGTCATGTCAGGCTGTTGTTTGTATGAGAGGAGACTTTTGTTACCTTTAAGTGTTGACATTTTATAATTTTATTTAAATAATATGACGAAAGAATTCACATTCAGTATAAGCTATAATCATGTAATATTATAATATAATTTTCAGAAAATTTTGAAATTAAGCTTGTTCACTAATTGAAAATTTGTAAATTTTCAGTTTCCTGGTGTATTTTTGTGTTGAAGTTTTACTATGATTTTAATTATACTAAGATAGAACTTTTTTTTTTGGACACCCTTCAAGTTCAACCAATAAACCTCATTGATCATATCAGTTTTCTATTGTTACTCCTGAGCATACATAATTATAGGAGTCGAGAGAAGTAGAACCAAGCAAGATAATTTCATTGGGAACACCATCACGTGACACCACTTATTGTTCGTGGGAAAAATATAAAGCATTAAGGACTCAATTACTATATATACCTGAGAATAATGATTTAGCCATGTAGAAGGCCAACCATGTCACCAAACCAGCGCTTTGGTGCGCGTCTCCATCAAGCTTCAACCAACATTTAACTACTTATTAGGAATACATGGCTAGCCATCGTTCGTTCAGCTCTTCAAGTCCCTTTGTGTTTGCGTGGACAAGCCATGCGATGACAAATTTCAATTATATACCAACGTTGTCAAGAAACCATACACGTCCCAATTCAATCTGACTTCTTTTGAAGGCAAGCGGTATTTGTGGGAGTTAACTTTGTCTGCTTCAAGTCTAGAGCAGACCAAAAGACATGTTTGGTGAAGCAACGAATTTCCCTATTTGATTTGCCATAGTTGGGACTTTTGCTTTTAAGAAGGGAATATGGTATGATATCTATCCAATTCAGTGTGTCCGCTCTATGTATCTTGGTGTACATTTATTTAGCTGCAATGAATTGAAATTGGTGTTTTCGTATCAACTTGGGACTTGGGAGCTGAAAATGGGTGTCCGTGGCTTTTAGATTTATTGACGGGGTCGATACAAAAACAAATTGGCCTGTAGGAACTAGGAATGTTGGGATTTCTAATTCCAATCCCAAAAGGAAAAAAAAAAAACTTGAGATGTCCACGAGCCACAGTCCGGGCCGTTCTTATTATTTTAGGCCCTGAGCGAAATAAATAAAAGGGCTCCAGTAAATTGACATTATACAAATATGTAAACTTGTAAATTTAAAGTTCACATATTTGTACGAAACATAAATGACTCAATTTATAAGTCAACATACTCAACCAAATATTAAATGATTATAATATTAGCTAATAATATCTTACAAATATCATTAACAATAAAATCATTAAAAATAATAACAAGCAATCAAACAATAATATTAAATTGCAAAACACTAAGAGAATTGTACTAACAAGTACATAAAGGATCATGGTGTATGAAAAACAATTTTTCCATACATTTTTAGATGCAAAATTATTAATAATATTATTAAGATCAATATTGTCCAACATATCCTCTTCAATACATAACAAAGAGCAAATTTTAATGATAGATAAACACTAATTTCTAAAAATACAAGAAATTAACATACTTAGGAAAAAATATAGTAAATAATATTCTAAGTTATTAAATATTCTAAGTTTCTTAAGTCAAATATTATCCTATTATATAAGCTGTGGAAATGATTGAATATTATTATTATTAGTATTATTATTATGACATGTTTGATAGAATCATTCGTATTTTAATAATAAAAGAAATCATTTATGTAGTCTTTAAATTGAGTAATTTAAATTATTTGATTTAGTCATATTATCACTAAACTTATGTGAACTCTACAAGAACACAAATCCAACAATTGTTACATTAATTGTGGCAAAGTATAATAAAAATTACAATTACAAAAATTAAATCATTTATTAATATTTAATTATTTTTATATATAATAAGTAATCTAAAAATAAAAAAGAAACACAAATAAATACAATATCATTTAATATTAATGTTATGATTTAAAATGCTAATATAATGACTATGTTAATGACAAATTACAAATTAATTATAACATATTCAAATATTTAACAAGCTAAAAATACATTAAAAAATTAAAAACTTTACTTTATCTTTAAATTACACTTGGAACTTATAAGACATAATCGTGAAAATTTTATGCTGCCAATTTTTGAGTTGGAATACCTTAGATGCATATGTTTAAGAAAAATAAAAGAAATTAAAGGGTAAAAATAAACCTAAATACTTCACAACTATTTATAACTATTATAAGTTAACTTTAAACTTTTAAGTTAACGAACTATTTATAACTATCATAAGTTAATGTTAAAATTTTAAATTAACTATAGCACCCCAATTCCGCAAGACCCGAACCCGACATCGATGGGTGATGTCCGAGCTCGTGCTTCGCGAGGGTGGTGTACTAGAGAGATCAATCACTCAAAAATCGGTATAAAATTTTTTTCTTTTGTTTTAAACCACAAACATAAAGTGCAGAAATTCCTAGCCAAATCGGCCCATTTTGTTTCATAACCATTTTCAATCAACACAATACAATCATCAGAAATTTCAATAGCCATTTGGGCCTTTTCTTTTACAAATACAAAACTACTTTAGTTGTTTCGGAATACAGATTTATACAAAAAATGCGAAAGAAACAATTCAATACAAATTAAGGACATGCAATGCAGACACGAACTAATCCCGACCTCTATCCTTCATTTGTATGTTGTAGGTATACTCACGTTGGCCTAACGGGGTATTCTTTTGATCCTGAAAAATAATTGCAAATTTTGAGTGAGTTTTGCGAATTCAATGAGTGGTCATCATCGATGGCTCACCCAGTCACATAACACATAATCACATTCACAACATTTCACATTTCACATTTCACATCACATTCATAACATTTCACATTTCACATTCAATACAATTTAATCATTCATATTATGCATATGCCATGCACATGAGACCCACTTTCTATTTGTTACTTTGTTGTGACCGAGTGCCTAAACTGTTCCTTATCTGCTTGGGAGACACAGGGCTCATTAATAACTGTCTCTTATCTGCGTCGGAGATACATGGCTCATTTTACATAGTGAGCCTTAGGCTCTTAATCACATTTGAGCTCGAGGCTCATTTCACTTTTTGAGCTTTAAGCTCTTTCACTTTCGGTGGTTACTACGGTCACAACTGCCATTATATTTCATGCATTTATGAGATGGAATGCATCACTCATATTTGCAAACTGTCAGTCAATCACTTTTCTCATATCATCGAACCTTAGTCCGGCATTCAACATTATAGTTGAGAATTCACACTCTCATTCATATGTAAATGTACTTTCACGTTGCAAACACATTTAACATCATATTAAGTACACTTCGTTCATCTCATTCACATTCAAGTAACACTTCAATATTTCACTCATACAACACATTCATCGGACCTTCTGTCCGGTAACCAACACAAACAATCACATTCACACAATCATTTAGAAATCAATCAATACCAAAATTCACACAAAACAAACAAAGAAATGAGACCATCTAGGTCTACTCACAGTACGCTCCAGATTAGCATTTGCTTCCAAATTCTGGAAATGCCTGAATGTGGACACTTGACCTGCACAACACATTTATGCAAGACATACATTGCACACTCATTAATAATTGCACCCGTATAAGCATTCATTTATGCACAATTGTATAAATAGACTATGTACAATTCATGTTTAATGACAATCCTGAATATATGTTCTAGAACACACATTATGCTCATTTCCATTTCAGAATTTATATGTGTCTAATTGAACTTAGATTTACACTTCATTTGTATATGATCTTTCTAAATTCTCCTTTCAATCTTTACCCTTTGCATGTGTCTAGCTTATTCATAAGCTCACACCTCAAGAACACTTGGTTACTTTATGTCATAACTCAATTTCTCTTCATCTCTTTTCTAACCTCACATGACCTCATAATGTCCAATTCACATTCATAATTTAGCAATTCATACATATTCACACACTTAGGCGCATCGCCCATTTACGCCATAAACATAAATATATTACCCACCTAGTTTGCTTGCAAACTATAAGTCAAGATTGTCTTTCCCCTTGTTCTTGGGTAGGATTCTCTTAGTTTCTTAAAACAAACCAAATCTCACTCAATAGGAATCCACTTAAAAATCTCACAATGCAGAATCACTAAAATTGATTCTAGAATATTTAAACCCAAGCATTTTCTAAACTCCGTGAACTAGAATCCTTCCAAAAATCCAAAAGATTCAAAATAATCTTACCTTGATTCTTCACTAAATGAAGAGATCTTTAGCTCAAACGGAAGCTCTTTTCTTCCTCTTCCTTTTTCTTCTCTTGAACAACTTCAAAATCTTTCTTGAAGATTAAGAAGAATTAAACCCTAGCTCAATTCTCTTCTTTTCTCTCAAACCACCAACTCTCTTTCTCTTTCTTACTTATTTTTGTTATTCTCTTCCGCTTATTCTTCCATTTACTTTTTTCTTCTTCATTTATAAGTAAGACAACACTTCTTCTTCCAATTATGCCCTTAATGATTGAGAATTGTCCCACTTGCCCTTCCATTTATGCCTTATGTCTTTTATACTTAAGTGTCTTGCCAACAGTACCCTTGAACATTCTAACGTAATACTTTCTTCCAGAAAAATGTCCCCCATTGTCTCAAGTTTCTAATGACACCAAAATTATTCAATGCGATTCAGTGATTTGAAAGATATACTTCAAATATTTTTGGACTGCTCTTGTCCATAACAGTATATTATGCACAACTTCCATCTGAAATTTAAACATCTTAGACACTGAATTAGATTCCAATTTCTTCATACTATTTATATCTCCATGTATCCAGTTTACCACAAATCAGAAATCATCTCATTTGGAACTCTATCGTTCCAGAAATCATCAAAATACTGAAATATGTTCAGTGGAATAACGCCAGTTCATATTATTTGAGAGTACACACACTGTACCCGTCCCACATTTTTCACTCAATCATTCTCACTTCATTTCATATGGCTACAATTCTTTTGGTGGAGATGTAGAGCAATGTCTTACGAGTCCAATGGTTCAAGAATCAAGTCATTTGGGTGTCTAGAGAAGAAGTTATGGCCAAAAGAATCCAATCTGTTTTTATCCTCTATCATATTAAGCTTACTTCGGGGCTATTGGCCTAACTTTCTCTATAAGTATCGGAGACAAATTTTATCTTCTGAAAGGTCAAAAATAGGACAGAAGATACATGATGAACAGTAACCTAGAAGGAGTTTATGAATAGTAACACAAAAGGTATTTTACAATTAGCATAACTTTTCCTACAGATATTGGATTTAGGTGTTCTTTATATGGTTTAAAAGAGGAATTCAAGAGCTACAACTTCTATGAAGACCTCAAAGAAAAATTTTATCTTTTGAAGGGTCAAAAATAGGATAGAAGATACATGATGAACAGTAACCCAGAATGAGTTTATGAATAGTAGCACAGAAAGTGTTTTACAATTAGCATAACGTTTCCTACAGATATCGGATTTAGGTGTTCTTTATATGGTTTAAAAGAGGAATTCAAAAGATACAAATTCTATGAAGACTTAAAAGACAAATTTTATCTTCTGAATGGTCAAAAATAGGAAAAAAGATACATGATGAACAGTAACCCAGAAGGAGTTTATGAATAGTAACACAGAAGGTGTTTTACAATTTTCATAACTTTCAGGTCAAATGTCCTAAAGTTTCATGCTATATATTGTTCTAAAGATGAAAGAATGATCTATAATTCTCAAGAAGGCAACTTTGCCAACATATATCTGGATCAGTCCCAAATTTTCCCCATAAAGTTCAAAGATGAATTTCACATTCATCCACCAATGTACTACACCCAGTTCTTAACTTCATGAAATTTTAAGACTCTTAGAGACAAAATTGAAATTGGATTTCTCCATAAAAAATGTAGCCATATGTTTCTAATATAATCCAAGAAAATAATCATCTCATTTTGATAACTAGGAAAAAAGTTCTGCCTAACAGACTGAAGCACACTTAGTGAACATTTTCTAGATTACTACCAATTTTGTTCCTAAATCTTTCCTTATCACAACTCATACCAAGATCACTCTTTCTACTACCTCTACTTCTCATTTTCAATAAAATCACATTTAACATCAATTATACCCGGAAGTTGTCAATGAATTCATGTACCACTTTTTTATGTGCAAACATTCAATATTTATGTGCATATATACTAACATTATGCATGAGCAAGAAAATG
>JANZXR010000171.1:29304640-29327541 GCA_027575705.1 Erythroxylum echinodendron
TGCCCTTCCATTTATGCCTTATGTCTTTTATACTTAAGTGTCTTGCCAACAGTACCCTTGAACATTCTAACATAACACTTTCTTCCAGAAAAATCTCCCATTGTCTCAAGTTGCTAATGACAGCAAAATTATTCAATGCGGTTCAATGATTTGAAAGATATACTTCAAACATTTTTGGACTGCTCTTGTTCATAATAGTATACTATGCACAACTTCCGTCTAAACTTTAAACATCTTAGACAGTGAATTAGATTCCAATTTCTTCACACCATTTATAGCTTCATGTCTCTAGTTTACCAAAACTTAGAAATCATCTCATTTGTAACTCTACTGATCCAAAAATCATCAAAATACTGAAGTATGTTGAGTGGAATAATGCCAGTTCATATTATTTAAGAGTACACACAGTGTACCTGTCCCAAATTTTTCACTCAATCATTCTAATTTCATTTCATATGGATATTATTGTTTTATTTTAGATGTAGAGAAATGTCTTACGAGTCCAATGGTTCAAGAGTCAAGTCATTTGGGTGTCTAGAGAAGAAGTTATGGCCAAAAGAATCCAATCTGTTTTTATCCTCTATCATATTGAACTTACTTCGGGGCTATTGGCCTAACTTTCTCTATAGATATCGAATTTAAGTGTTATGTATATGGTTTAAAATAGGAATTCAAGAGCTACAACTTCTATGAAGACCTCAAAGACAAATTTTATCTTCTAAATGATAAAAAATATAACAGAAGATACATGATAAACAGTAACCCAGAAGGAGTTTATGAATAGTAACACAAAAGGTATTTTACAATTAGCATACTTCTCCTACGGATATCTGATTTAGGTGTTCTTTATATGGTTTAAAATAGGAATTCAAGAGCTAAAACTTCTATGAAGACCTCAAAGACAAATTGTATCTTCTAAAGGGTCAGAAGTAGGATAGAAGATACATAATGAACAATAACCCAGAAGGAGTTTATGAATAGTAACACATAAGGTGTTTTACAATTTGCATAACTTTCAAGTCAAATGTCCAAAAATTTCAAGCTATATATCGTTAAAAAGATAAAAGAATGATCTATAATTTCAAGAAGGCAAATTTACCAACATCTATCTAGATCAATCCTAAATTTTCCCCATAAAGTCCAAAGATGAATTTCACATTCATCCATCAACGTACTGCACCCAGTTCTCAATTTCATGAAATTTCGAGACTTTTAAAGACAAAATTGAAATTCGATTTCTTCATAAGAAATGTAGTCATATGTTTCTAGTGTAACCCAAGAAAATAATCATCTCATTTGGATAATTAGAAAAAAAAGTTATGGCTAATAGACCGAAGCACACTCCTTATCGCAACTCATACCAAGATCACTCTTTCTACTCCCTCTACTTCTCATTTTCAATAAAATCACATTTAACATCAATTATACCTGGAAGTTGTCAATGAATACATGTACCACTTTTTAATGTGCAAACATTCATTATTTATGTGCATATATACTAACATTATGTATGAGCAAGAAAATGCATTCCCTTAATCTCTCTTTGAGCTCATATCTACTGAAATTTCGGGTCCTAACCCTTAATATGAGAACGGGATGTTACATTAACGTTAACTTAATAAAGGGAGGACAATTCAAAATGAGTTGTAATAATGCAAGATTGATTTTTTTTGTAATAATGAAGTTATCAACACGTGTGTAAAATGTTAATTTAATAAAGGGAGGACAATCACGAGGTTGGCTTCCAAGAGGGGCCCTTTTTGTTGGTAGGCCCTTAGCAGGTACCCTGCCTGCCTTTGCCCAAGGCTGGCACTGGCCACAGCGTCTGGCAATGGTAAATCTACTATTGTGCCTTTAGGAAGCCAAAGATTGCTTCAGGTCTTTTTGTGTATCATCTTAATGATTCGTAGGATTTTAAGGCATCAGATCATTTGTACTTAATACGTTATTCTAACTCTATTTTAAGTTTAAAATGAACTCGTTTTTGGTATAAACAAACATAAAATACTGCCATTTTTGACATAGAATAAAATTAGAGTAGGATATTAGATACAAAAGATCTGAACCCAAATTTTGGTATCCTCGATTGTTTAGGTGTGTTAATCTAGTCAAACCCTTTTTATAACATTTTGGGTTTTATGACTAAAGTTGGCATAATCCAAAATCAACAAAATTGAATTCAATCCAATTTGGATTTGGATTCAAATTAAACCTAAAAATAAGTTCATGTTCAAGTTAGATTTTGGTCATTTAATATTGTATCAATAGACAGAATTTTATGGCAATAAAAGAATCGGATGACAAAGGTTGTATGATGATTTTTTGTGCATCATTTTAATTATTTCTTAAATTCTAGTGGTCTTGATTGTTTACCTATACTAGCCTAGTCAGGAACTTGTCATACCTTGTCATAATAATATGATTGTGAAAAAGATTAAATATGAGTCATATTGACTAGTCCAAAATTAGCAAGTTAAATTCAAATAAATTTAAGTTTGAATTCAAGTTAAACCTTAACAATAAATGTAGAAACAAGTCAAATTTTGATTGCAAAATTTGGACTAATCTCGACTTTTACCTGACTTGAGTATACTTTTTTTTTATATACTGTCACTTTGAGTTTTAAAATTTCCCATCTCTTCTTTCAATTTATATCACTACCAACTCTTTTTTGGTTAAAATTAACTATTCTCATTAGCCTTTGCTTTCCATTTTCCCTCTTCTCTGTCTCTTAGCCTAAAATTTTTGGTTCCTTTCAATGATTAACACATTATGTCATTAGTCCCATCTCTTTTATTGTGTAAATGTGTCACTAATTCCCTTTCTCTTATGCTTTTTGTGGGGACAAGATCTGTTGACCGTTTTAACCAATTCCAATTTTTTGCCACAAAATCATTAACATCCACGTAACCACCAAGTCACCAATCAAAGGGCTCATATCAAAAGAGACGTAAGAACAAAATAAAAGGGACAAAGGATCCCACTCCTTTTTTGTGTGTTTTCTCATTAATGTTTATTATTTTATATTTTTGTAGAGTATTGTCTAGAATTCTTACTTTATCTATTTTACTTTATGACACTGTTGCCATCTAGTTATTCTATCATGTATTATGTGTTGATTTGAGAATGTTTTTCTCTATCCTCTTATTATTCTTTTTCATGGAACCATATATTTTTCTGTGCAATAAATCAATCATAAATAAGATATTAATAAATGTTGCTTGAAAATCACATTTTGTTCATTTAACCTTTATACAACCGAAATAAGTTTTACTCATAGAGTTTAGACTAACAGTAAAAGAGAAAAAGATATAGATCCCCCATGTAGTTTAAGAAATCTTAAAAAAGACTCCTTGATATTTAAAATTAAAAAGTTATTTTTAATTTTCAGTTTTTTAGAAAAATCCCTTCTCGTAGACTTTAATTAAAAAATAATGATGAAACACATGATATGAATATCAGTCGTGGACTAATCAAATATTATTTATATGATAATTCAAAATATCATTTAAACTCGAAGACCAAACTAATCAATTATGACTTAAACTAATAATTTATTATAATTATCTTAAATTATTAATTTAAGTTAAATTTAATTGGTTCATGTCGAGTTTAAAAATTGTGCTGCCATATTAGTGATATTTGATCAGTTCACATTTGATGTCATATTGTATACTTTTGTTGTTATTTTTTAATTAGAATCTAAGAAAAAAATTTTTTTAAAGAATTTTAAAGTTCAGGGAATTTTTTAATAATTTTTAAAGTAGGGGAGGTCTATGTCTTTTACCCACAATAAAATGATATACATATACTGGATATACTAGTTTAAACCACACTGGTTATTGATGTCAACATTCATAAGTAACTTAGATGATTTAATTACAAAAGAAGCTTTTTCTGAGATTCTTTGAAGACTTGGAACTTATGTTGAGAGGTCTTTTATGAGGAAATATTCTCATAATTTTGTTTCTACAAATGTTTATTAGAGATTCTAGAAGGGTAACCAAAACAAATTGTTGACAAACTGGCTAACATATTAAACCTAGGATAAGAAGAGAAGCTTTTCTACTACATTTCTTTGGTGGATTTGTTTTACAAATTATTAACTAACTTCCCTTCCCAGAAGAATCTATCAGGAGTTGACGGGTTAAGGGAATAGTTGGGTTATAAGTCCCTTATGCAATTAGGAAGCTATCAAGTTCTTTTACTGATTACTGTACAAACCTTAGCATGTATGCGATAATTTAGCATAGCCCTATGTGATGTGGGGTAAATTAATTGCCCAAATCTAGACTTGTTGTCAAACTGCACAGACGCAATTTCCCCATTGCCAATTTTGTAATTAATTCCTAGTTGGATCATACCCCTCAATTGTAATAGCTGATTCAAAAAGCATGAAAATGAGTAGCTTTTTTTTCAATGGCCCATATGCTTTTTTCTTTAGGAAAATAAGTATGCAACTAGTTTAGCCATAAGGAATTTTTGCCCTCAAGTATCCACCACAGTCTTTTAAGAGTTAGAGCAAGGTTTATAGTTTTGATAAAAAAAATACCTAAACCTCCTTCTCCCTTAGGGAAACAAACTTCACATTTCATTTTAGCAGTTCCCCTTCCACGATTGAAATGTCTCCATAAGAAATCCTTTAACATTCTTTCAAGGTTCTTAATAAAACTTTTGGATAGAAACATATATGGATGCCAATGTATGTGAAGAAAGCTAAGGACTGATTTGATTAGTTGAAGTTTACTATCATAGGACAGAAATTTATTCACCCAAAACTTGAACCTTAATTATTTGTATTTTCTCAATAATAGGGAGGTAGTCATTAAAGTTGAGCCTTTTAGTAAAGACTGGGGTCCCAAATACAATATAGAAGGCGGTTTCCTTTACATTCTAGTGATTACAGCAATATGTGATTCTAAGTGAGTAGTTCCCTTATAAATTAAGCAATGATTTTTATTGAAATTGATTTTCAATCCAGATATGCCTTAAACCTTTCTAAAGCCCTCATTAATGTCTAAAGTGAATCGATGTGAGCTTTGTAGAATAATAATACACCATCTGTAAAACATAAAATTGTTAATTAATTTTCCTGTATTTAGAGTGGAATTTAAGCCTTGTGTTTTCCCTAACTTCATACTTGATAAGCATATTTAAAGCTTCCATGCACAAGATGAAGAGATAGGGGAAAGAGGGACTCCCTATTTAAGCCCTCTTGCTTTATTGATTATATATAAAGGACTGCCATTCACTAAAACAAAAAATTATGGAGATGTGATACACTCCTTAATCCAACCAATAAAGATCCTAAGGAATCCAAACACCTTTAGCAACCTTAGTAAGAAATCCCTATTTAAACTATCAAATGTTTTATGAAATTCACTTTGATAGTACAATTTGAAGTGGAATTACTTCTTGAACAACCTTTAAGTAATTTTTAAACAATCAAGATATTGTTACCAATATGTCTATTTCCTAATAATGCTCCTTGATTCTCACTAATCAAATTTGATATGCCTTTTTTTAGTCTAGCAGTTAGAATTTTGGAAATAATGTTATAGAGAAAATTAGAACATGGTATAGGCTTAAAGTCATCAAAACTAGAGGAGTTAAGGATAAGAAGGTCTTTTTTTTAAAGAAAAAAAAAGGTATTACAAATCTCTTTCAAGAGAGCGCTATTAGTGAAGAATTCCAACATAACATTTTTTACAAACTGACATGTCACTTCCTAAGATTTAGTTAGTCTTCATGTTGGAGTATTTGTATTTGTCATTTAATGATTTTGGAGGTCCTGTACAAAGAGTCTTTAAGAATGGAGAAGCCACTTTAATAATGGGAAGCAAGTAGCCTTGTAGAGGAACATTTGAATTTAACCTACCAAGATGCTATGTTAAAATCATAACAAAGTCAAGATCTTCTTCCATGTTAGAGTTAATAGTTACTTTAACTTATAGGATTCTCAAAGTAACGCTTTTAACCTTTCTTTTTCTTTTTCACTATTTACGTAAGAAGACATATACATGTAGGCCAATTTTCAAAATTCATTAACTCTTCCTTTTCTACAAATGAAATATGAAGATCAAATCAAATCAACTAATATTGTATATATATATATATACATATATATAGTTTACACAGTTTTGTATTACCTCTTCTTACCACTGTATTTATGTTAATGCACTTTCTAATGATACGTAAGCAAGGTATTTCTGGTCCTTTATAGTTTATAGAAAATATAGATCCTAGATATTTAGAATAGCACTTATATATATATAATATTTGGAATAACTCAGTGATCACGTGGATATTTACGTTAATGCACTTTTTAATGATACGTAAGCAAGGTATTTTTGGTCCTTTATAGTTTATAGAAAGTATAGATACTAGATATTTGGAATAACTAAGTGATCACGTAGGGAAGGAAGAAGAGTATTTCATTGTTACAAATATGGATTATTAAAAAAAAATGTATTTAGATATTTCTCTTTAACTCCAAAAAAATTGTATCATTCATTTTACATGAGTAGTTGAAGCAAAAATTCCTAACAGAAAAATGGATTATGGGATTGTGTGACTTGGACTATTATTTGGATGTGTTATATTGGTGAAGAATGAGTACTTACATAACTACAGCTGCATCTTGTTTATATATATATATATGTACATAAACAAGATGCAGCTGTAGTTATATATAAACAGGATGCAGCTGTAGTTATGTAAGTACTCATTCTTCACCAATATAACACATCCAAAATTTTCATGGCTGGGTGTTAAGCCTTGAAGAACATCAAGCATTAAAACCTTATTAACATATTAACTACATGTTTAGGTATTGATTTCCAAGGAAAACATTTTTAGACTCTTATATATGTATTTATAGTTAATAAGAGTTTAGAAAATTGGTTGCACCCCACTGTTTAGCTAAAATTCTAAATATTTACCAAAGGTTAAGCATAATAATTAATATGGCTAACACCCTTGATTATTTACTTAATATTGCAAAATATATATTATCTACTATGATTTGAAGCCAAGCAACATAAAGACCTACAAATGTTATCTTCAAAGATGGACTAAACCTTCATAACTTTTTTTCAAATACCTTTGTTTATCAAGGTGGTGGAAGTTTTTAGTCCAATACTTCTACAAGATAGGGAGGAATCAATAGAGTAAAATTCACAAACTCTTAAATGTTTGACATTAGTTGTCAAAGTTATGGTTGGTTGTTCTACATAATTTCTTAGAGCGGATACATATTAGTAATGAAATTGATGAAATACAATAAATTAGGGAAATTCTTAAATAAATTAGGATTCATTATGTATGGAATCATTGCCCTACCACAAGGTTAAACATTTGATGTTAATGTACTTTCTTCACAAATTTGGTTGCCCTTCTTCTTGTAGGCAATTATTACCTTATTATGTCATTTTAAACTTTGTTTATTAATGCCTTATCTTTTAAACAATATGCATAGTAAAAAATAGTACACATATCATACCACGTGTTTCATGAAGTAAAAAAAAATGTGACAAGTTAGTTCAACTCAATTGAAATGATTATTAATAGAGACCAATATCAACTTATATTTGGTACAAAGTGAAAGTTAGGTATTAAAATATTTAATAATTTTTTTAAAGTTTCAAATTAAAATATTAATATTTTATTTTATAATAATTGATTTATAAATATAGATAAATTGGTGTGAAGTGTCGATGATTTTAAATTTAAAGAAAAGTAAGGATTAAATGAAAGCAATTTTCTCTTTCCATAATCTTTTTTCACACTATGCTTTAAATTCATAAGAGATGGCTTATTGAAAAGAAATTATTATTTCCTAGTGTTTAATACTCAAATCTTTACCCAAAAAAATGAGCATAGTTAATTTGTTAAGCAATGGTTTTTATGGCTCCTCATTATTATAAATCTTAATTTTTTGAAGCCACTTTAAATTCAACTATTGCACTATATTGGCTTAATGTAATTAGAGATGTCTTATGAATATTTTGTCTGCCTTTTAAAGTATGCTTTTGTATTTATAGATTCGCTACAATTATCATTTAAATTAGGATAAATTATAAAAAATCAGAACTTTACTCCAATATTAGTTCGAACTTTAAAAAGCAGTGTTAAAATGCTCCAACTCTAGCCACCTATTGTAGCTCAAAACTTCATACACCTCTTTAACTGTTGAAATACCCTGGAAGTAAAAGAAGATTAGGTAAATAAGTCACTACGACAAAAAAGAAAATTAAGCTTTGAACGTCTTTTTTCTAGTGTTCCAAATGTAAACAATCAATTCTTCTAAGTTCAAAAGAAGGATAAGTTAACACTTATTTAGCATGATTTGATATGACATATGATCTATGGTTGCTAGCAATATTTTACCATTACAAATAACGTCTTTCAATATGGTGATTTAGCCCAATATCTAATATTAATTTCTAGCTCTACATCGTTACTACTTCAATTTCTTCAACATACCTTCAAGCATAAATAAGGAGCAAAATATTAGTATTAATTTTATTGAATTTTATGTTTTTAACATAAAAGGGTATCTTTCTTCACCATTGTTTGCTAATGTCCTTGTAACTTTTTTGCTTCTTCCTTCCACGGCCATTAATTACGATTCTAAGTTTGCAAATTATAATATAAAAAAGATAAATTAAACATTTCCTTATAGCATGTTGTGATGAGATCAACCACACCACAACTTTCAAAGAAGGTGTTGTCCTTAAGAGATGAAAACAAAAGTTTGAACAAAACTTTCATCTCTTTAAGACTAATTCTCATTATGTGGTCCATACATTATAGATAAATAGTAAGCATTAAAAAAAAGTAAAAAGAGCCTTCGAAACCTTATTGGAATTGTTTCTAAATGCCTTAGTATTATTTTCTATTTCCAAGTCGTCCAAGAATCTTGTCCCATGTGAGGGGGATTTCTTGCGTAGCAACTAGGTTACCAACTTCAATTGCCAATATAGAACACCCAAAAGGAGAGAAAGAAAGAGATTTACATGCGGAAAAAGAGAGAGTAAAGAGAGAGAGAGAGAGAGAAAAGACAAATTTTAACCATATGATAAAAATGTTAGACAATGTGTAGCTAGTCATATTAGAACTATTATCGGAGGGTCTAACAATATATTATTTTTGCAAAAAATTAAAAGTTGAATTATTTTAACACTGTTTTTTAAGATCCAAGCTAGTATTACAAAATTAAGTAAAGTTATAATTTTTTTTAATAATTTACCTTCTACTAAACATGTAAGCAATTAAAAATTTTAGACAATACACGTGTTTACTTACCTTGGACGCTTTTTTGAAGTGTAGTTGAATGACTTTCATTATTTTTCTTTGTGTTTCTTCTACTGTTGACTATATTATATGTGATATTTTCAACTACTTTTCTTAATCTCTTTTATTTTATTTTATCATACTTATGTAAAATTTTTATTTATTAATTAAAATTTTCATCTTTTTTCCTTACAAAATAGTTTTGGAAGGTCGTGCGACTGAATTTTTAGTTTTAGAGTGCAAGAACAACATCTTTACACTTTTGGAGTTTTGGTGAAACAAATTTGGTGGTTTTAAAGTGCAGATGACAACTTTTGCATATTGGAATTTTGGTGATACAACTTTAGAGTTTAAGCTGGTGCTCGGGAAAGCTTGGGACAACTTGTCTAGCACTTGCTAAAAGAGTGAAATAGTTTCAATGTTTCATTTTTTAACTTTATAAATGAATGTGTCCGCCGAATCTATCAAATATAAAATTCAGTCAATCTCACCGAGCTGGATGCCTTTGTAAAACAGGAATGACTCGATGAATAGAAAATTGATTGGAGTTGCATACCCGACAAATGAGCTTCGGGTATTTTGAATAAGGTAGAACCTGGGTTGGGCTCAGGGATATGGACTATGGTACTGTAGTCAGAGCTCACGAATTCATCGAACGCTTTTTGAAATGTTTTTGTCTTTTCTTATTTTTAAAATTAGTCAGCCAGTTTATAATTAAGAGACGAGAGATCAAATCTTCTGGACTGTTTTCCATTTAATTTTATTCACATATTTTATAGAATTGGAACACTATAAACGACACAAAGAATCTCTTCAGTTAGAAAGCTATCATTTACTAAATTCTTTTCTTGAAAAATAAATCTTATATCCGCCTTAGTATCACTTCCCATATATTTTTTTTCCAGGAAAAATTGAAATGACAAGAAAATTCTGCAACGGACTAACCATTTTTATTAACCATCTTAAATCTCTGGCAGTTGTTGCTACTGTGGAGAAGAAACAAAAACAGCCATCTCCACTTAAGACTAAAAAGTAGCAACACTCAATTTATGTATGGTTTTTATTCACTTGTATACTACAGTTATATATGTTTTATGCTGTCTTTTATCCAAAAGATGGTGAATTCTAACATGAAGGAACAACACAGAGTTCCAGGCGACCTGTCCATTCCTCTCCAGGCTTCAAGATGATTGGTTTCTCAACAGCAGCTCCATCCACACACAGCATCTGCTTGTACTCTTCATCCCCAAAATCAATCATGGTCTTGGATTTCTTCTCCCATGGATTCCAGACCACTGTTTATAATCATATCACATTAGCTTCAAAATTAAGGCAGAACTTGCAAGTTTCTTTTATTGTTAGTCTACCAAGCAGCAAACATGAGAAACAGTTTTTTGCGGAATATCAAAAGAAACCCAGTAAAGGGGGAAAAAAAAAAAGGGCTTACCAACATCTGGAAGGCCTTCTTTACGTATCACAAAGGTCCTCTTTCTCTCATGATCAAAAATGGCAATCACATCTGAAGAGCTAAGGTACACCCGATCCACCTGCAAGTCAACCAAAATATTAAGGAAAAAAAGAACCCAGAAACTCTCGGTGCCTATCTCCATTATCAAGACTAATTTCTTTTGATACATGAAAATTATTCAATGGCATCTTACACTCTAAGCTTGCTTGTTACAAGATGGAAAGTGCAGTACTTATTGGCCGTTGCCTAGAGCATTCTTACAAACAAAAGAAAATGTGAAGTACATCAATCACCTCAGATTCAAATGTCAGCGCATCTCCCTGTTCAGTGAAACGCTCCTTTTGACAAAGGTTGTCCAAATAGTCAAGGGTTTCTAAACCTTCTACCCTAACTTCACTGTTAACAAACCGCCGACAGGATGTTAGTAAAACCATTACATCTTAAATAGCTGCAGAGTTTGTCATCATGAATTCTCTATAAAAATAATTTTATGAAACTTCAATGCCGAAGTACATGTTACCTGATGTCTGAGATTGAGAAATAAGTATGGTAAGCAATTGAGAAGCTGAAAGGCTTGCAATTTATATTCCTTATACGCGATAGCAACATTAAGTTCCCATCCGCTGCCAAAGAGACTCTCAATCGAAACTCGAAACTGCAAAAAGATGAGGTCACCATCAAGTATAAACACAAGTTGAATCATATTGATGAAATCTGATATATTGGTTTGACCAATCTATTATTTGGGAATGAGGCATTTTAGCCGAGTCAGTGAAAATAATATATTTTAAGAGATCACATCTAATAAGAATCTTAAGTGAGTAATATGGCTACCTATGTGGCCAGATCTTTAGATCTTCTTCAGATGGCTTAAGTAGCAAGTCAACGAAGGTTTTGCCATTGGAATTTTGGTGATGCAATGGCGGGGGATTGTCGTCGAAAACCCAAATTCTTTTTCTTGCGAATCCATGCTGTTCTAATGACCCTCGATTTCCAAACTTTTTTTTTTTGGAATAAATCCCATTAGCCACACAGAATTCACAATTTGTTATTTGGACAACCAAAATTATCTCAAAATTACCTGTGGGAAGCATATAGGAATTCCTCCTCGTACTGGATGAGGTGGCTTAAAAATTGCCTAAATCAATCCAAAACCAGAAGATTAGGATGAAAAGTTTTCTTCTAACCGAGGAAAAGAGTGGAGGGCCAGGCAGTGAAAGTTTCCAATCCTGCACCATAAATAGACTGAAGAAATAAAATCTGATATTCGTATGCTACCTTACTGCTAGTGAACAGCAATTCTTCTCCTTGCTCAGTCCTCCATGCGAGAACCTGTCCTCCTTGCAAACTAACCTGCATGATCAATACACAACGGCGTCATAATGTCTGCAGAGTCTGCTTTTTTTTATTTTTTGGGCAAAGACTAATTTTTATACCAAAAGAAAGCTTCTAGCTTTAACTATACCATCCTTAAATTTAAAGGAACAATTAAAGAAGCCATCAAGTGGTAGAAATTTGAAAGGGAAAAGTGTACTGACCCGCACTGAAGCTCCTCGAGGATTACGAAGAACAATCTGATCAATTCCATTTCTATCTTTCACAATTCCAAAAGCTGCTCTTGGATCACAGACTGACCCAGAATGATTCATAGTGAAAACAGAGAGAGGATACAAATAACAAGAAACAGCAACACACAACTCTTACTTTCTGTATATCGTAACACAATAGCTGACACTGCTCAACTCTTTTAACTCCTGAGTACTGAGTAGCACAGGAGATATAAAGGCCTCAGAAGTTAATGAAGCAGTTGAAAATCCGAACTATCCCCCAGCATTTTTCTTGTGACAAACCTTACTTCTCGTGAGTAGAAAATTGAAGCCTAACTACCAATTTAACTATCACCTTAATCTGTTTCAACTCCTAGATTAGATTTGGTGGACTAATATGGATGCCTTTCAACTGGGAACCAGATGCCGAGCTAGAAACACGAGAGTAGCACAAAATTGATTTCCAAGCTGTCTGAAATTCAAGATGTAAACTAAATTGATTCGAAATGACACCTAGCAAACGAACTTTTAACTTCAAACAGAAATGTTCAAGTTCAACACAGGAACAGTCGATGCGTAACAAAAGAGAGGATAACAGGAAAATTCCAACACCCTAACTGAAGGTTCAAGATTGGACCACATCCTTTGGAGGAAGAGAAGATTGATTTCGTCCACCATGACATAGGGCCTTGTCCTTTTATTAGACAAATATTAAAGGGTAAATAATTCTGAGAAGCTTCATCGTCAGGAAGGTAGCTGACTAATAAAGAAATCAGTTGTAACTTGTCTACAAAAGTCTAAAAGGGGGTCTGGACACGAGGGGTTAATCAACAATATGGGTTTCTGGCGTGGAGATGCTGCGGCAATCTGATGTGGACTCGAGTGTGAAGCATGCTTCCATGATAGCTACCTTAACTAACGCATAACGAAACCGATGAAAGTTTTTTCTTTTCTTGGGAATATTAAAGAAAAGCTAGTTTCCCCTAGAATGGTCTCCTCTGCTCCTTAATACTGTTTCCTTTCATATTTCTTAGTTTTTCTATTTCAGCCCAAAACTTGTTGACAAGAATAAACTAGTGAGGAAAAAAGAGGGAACTTGGACACTGTATGACAAATGTGCCCAGTTCCGTTAAAACCTGAAGTAACTTTCGTGAGCTTCCACCAGTATGCTGTTTGCTAGGCCAGAAGTACAGAAGTAATTTGAGAACAATAGGCTAGGAAATTTAATGGAAGCAAGCCACAAAATGCACGCTTTTTAAACTCGTTAAAACGTTAAATACAACCCCTAAAACAATATGATTTCAGCAGGCAAAAAAATAGATTTGGGGAGTTTAGTTTAACGTTAATATTGGCTTTGTACTTATTGCTAATGTTCTCATTTTCCCTCCCTGGTGGTCCTGCTGCGACATGGTCACCTTTTTATCAGCATCGCGTTGAAGATTTTCTGAAGAAGTATATGTTTCTTCCTCATATTTGAAGCTTCAAACTCTTCACAGAAAACCATGTATGCTTATGTTTGTGGTTGGTGGATGGGGTTGAGGATATATCCCATAGGTTCAGTCCCTGGGGTCCAACTGAAGGACGCATGCAGATAGTCGTTTTCAGCGGTGGACAGGAACCAATCTAGCATTGCCGCGCGTTTCTATTCACGGATTTGACAAAAAGAGCAAAGCAGCACATGTTTGACAATGATGTATTTGAGATGCATAAATGCAGACTTTTTTTTTTTCTTTTGAAAAGAAATACAGACCTTTTAATTCCCCAGGAATCCACTTCACAAACGAAAAAGTGATTGAGAGAAGTGGTTAAGTCATCTCATTTGTGAGTAATATTCAGTCAGATGCATTGCATCTTCCTCAGTTGCATGGAATTATGTCCTCTTTCTGACAAAATCCTACGTGAAATGCACCTTTTGCCCAACTTGAGCAGATAAAAAAGGGGCGAAATTTCACACATAGGAAAGGGAATTTAAACACGTTAAGTACATTTCTCTCAACCTTGATGTAGGAAATTCAAACGAACATAAAGAAAAAGTTTCATTATCAGGCGTATCATTAATCAAATTACTGTATTCAACCCGTTAAAAGAAACTTGTCAGAACTTTGCTTCTCGTATAAATTATCCTTTTGATTGTGTTTTGTTCTGATGATAATCATCTGTTTTTTACTTGATAATGATCTCTTATTTGTAGATAATGTCAATATTATTAACTATTCTTTAAAAATTAACAATTGAAAGGTTACACCCCAAATTCATGAGGTGTGTGCTTTCGTTACCATCTCCCGCTTGCACATGACATAATTTAGTTAAATAAGATTTTTGCCTGTTCTCATACTTGTCTAATAACTCCAATGACTATCATGGAACGAGAGCTCATGATTACATATTTGTTAAGAATATATGACTTCTCGATTAATGAATTAATTCTTGGAGAGATTTTATGTTCAATTCTCTTACTAAAAATAGATGGACATTTTTTAATACAAAATTATTTCTTAAGTCACTACAACAGAAGTCACTAAAGGCCCCAAATTCATTGCCAAAACATTCTAGCGACATTAAAAATTCGTTGCACGAATCATTGCAAAGTCACAGTGGCAAATATTATCAGTGACATTTTTACAAAATCATTGAAAATTATATATTGCTTCGATCTCGGATACATCGCCAAAAGAGATAGGGAAGGATAAAACAAATCATTGCAAACAATATTTTAGGACGCTTTCTTTTCATGGCTAAAAGTTATTAGTTACGTTATCTAGCATGTAGGTAATAATATTTTGAGACGATTGAGTTTTCATAGCAAAATATATTTGGTAACGGTTTTCAGAATGTAGATAAAAGTAATTATCACATTTTCAAATGACTACTAGCTCTATTCATAACCCGAAGGTCAGCAGAATAGTGATTTATTTAACAAAACATACACTTTTTTATTTTTATTTTGCCTACCTTGTTGTTTTAGCTACTCTTTTCCATGAAAAATACTAGTTAAGCTACTTATGTTGAAAGGCCTCAAATTATAAATGAATGTGACAATCTAGAGGGTGTTAAATTTACACTAAATCCTAATTAAGTTGTATATCTATCCAAAGACCCCTAATTCACTAATTTTGTGGGCAATGATTATTCATAACTTAATAGTATGTTCAAAACTAAATCAATTTAAGTCCATCTAAGCCATTGACACATTCAAACAATTCATATAATGTAACCTAATAACTATCATACAATATGCAAAATTATATACAAAAGTAAAACACATAACCCTCCCCACATTTGAATAACATATTGTCCTCAATGTGATGTGGGAGCAAACAAGCACATAAAGGAAAAGAAAAGACAAAAATTAAAGTAAACATAACTGAAAATAAAAATAGAAAATAGAACTGAAGGCCAATTTGAAAAAAGAAAACTGGGTTAGACAAAGCCTCTAGGAGATGGAGGCGGTGATGGAGTCGGGGGTGGCAATTGAACACCCTAAGTCTCAAAATATCTGTAGATCCGACGGATATCCCGACTCTAGCATCGTTGTGTCCGGACCATCTCCTTCATCTGATGTTCTCTACAAGAGTCTTGTTGGTTTTGAAGACTGCATCCAGATATTTCTTCCAGCCTTGCTCTTCCTCCTCCTCCTCATACTCTTCACTGCACTCTTCTGCCTGTTACGGTGGGGTTAAACTTGGGCTCGCCTGACTAGCTCTAATTTTGACATCTGTCTTCTGACTGATATCCCTAAGTTCCATATTGTGGGATTTAAGGATTTCAGCCTGCCATAAATAGTGCTGGTTTAGGAATTCAGGAATGTGAATAGTTAATCTACTCCTGTTCACGCCATATTATTCCGCAATGACAAACACTATGTACCCCATTCTTAGATTGTTGCTCCTCTTGTGTGAAGTCATAACAATGGCATTTAGCACATGCGTGGATGTGCACACTAGAATACCATGGTCTATGCACCGCAACATAAAAAGTTCCTTTGTGGAACACTTATTGGTTTCTATTTTGTCAAAAACTAACTGACACATAAAGTTGTGCAGCAATAAGTGTTCATGGGATCTTATTACGTTGTTATGAACATTCTTGGCATGAAAGTGCTCTATTCCAGTGAGTTCATTCCAATATTGAGAATGATGAAAATCCTCATATTGATCAATGCTGGAGGATTTAAGGAATCCACACATATCGCACATGATTTCTACATTCAGTTCATAAGCTCTTCCTCTCAACCTAAACCACAATTCCTTAGGGTTCCTAGGGTCATAAGTCAGCGAAGTGAAAAATTCCAACATGAGCTCCTAATAGACAGGAAATTGGAACCATATAAATTGGGCCTACTAGATTCTTTCTACTAGGTTTTCTACCCTCTCACGTAATTCTAGCCTATCAAGTGTTTCAAGATCAAAGTATTTGGGAACTATAATTTGTCTAGCAATTAAAGACTAAAAATGAATACCTTCCTCCTCCGTGTAGATCAGGAAGGACACGTCAAATTCTGCTGCTTGGTTTCTTCTTCCACGTCCCGCAACTTGAATTCATCCTGATTGCTCTCGTCCGGGGGAATTGAGAAGAATTTGGAAAAAAATTGAAAGTTTGAAATTTTTTAGAGAGATGTGAGAGCTTTCGTAGTCTTGAAATCTAAAGAGATAAAGTGAAAATGAAAGTGATTGTAAAGGTAAAGTTAGAACTTAACATACAGGTGGTTAAAAGGGTAAAATGGTAAAACTTTATTTAAAAGTGCGTGTTATCCTTATTCTGCATTGTCGCAGGCCACGATCATGGCCGACAATTTTTCACCACTTCTTGATTTTTTTCTTCTTTTATTCTCTTTCCAATCTTTTCAATTTCACTTCTTGAGTCTTTTGTGGCCCCTTTTACCTCTCTTTTACTTGCTTAATACATCATCCACTTTATTCCAAAATCTGATTCCATCTTGATTTTATTCGAAAACAAACATAATCCTAACTATGAAGTTCAAATGTTCTAACAAAAGTAAACAAGAAACTAATTTTCCATAGGTTGCCTCACATGCAATGCTTCTTTTAACATCAGTAGCTCAACACTCATTTAAACTCACGGTGGTTGGAATAAATGGTGCGATGATAGTGTCGTCATTAATCTCAAAGTTTGCGCTTTAGCTACCATGCTACCTTTTCCACCTTCCTTACAATTCTCTTTTCTTCGCCTTCTTCTTCGCAAGTGCTTCTTCTTGATTGCATTCTCAGGATCCTCGATATCCTCCCATTCTCCTCGAGGTTGAGGTTCCTTACTATCCACTGGACTTAGAGGAGATCCGTAGTCTTTCCTTAGCACTTGAAAGGTTATTAGATCAATGTCAATGATTAAACGCATAGTGGCCAAGAATAGTCATAGAACTATCAGGATTTCCACATCTTCACCAATGTCCAATATGTAGAAGTCTGTGGGAAAGGTAAATTTATCAATTTCTACTTGAACATCCTTTACAATCCCTATCAGTTTGTGTATTATTATGTCGACCGCCTTTACCAAAAACTTAGTGGGTACTAATTCTCTTAACCCCAGCTTCTAACTAAAGGTGTAGGGCATTATGTTTATGCTTGCTCCCAAGTCCGTAAATGCCTATCTATGATGATTCTATTGATACAGCAGGGGATGAAAAAATCCCCTAGGTCCTCTTTCTTCTATGCAATATTAAGATTCTCTTCCTATATTCGCTCCTTCACCTTCTTCTTGATGGATTCCTTTAATATGAGCTCCGTCTATACTCGTTCCATCACTTCCTCAATCTTGTTTGATTTAATCTCCTGTATTTTCCTTGATACCCTCTTTGCATATAACTACTTCTGAGCTAAAATAAGGATTGGAAATACACATCAAGTTGCCTTAATTGACTCAATCAGTGGCTCACTTGAAAGGAATTCTTGACCTTCTCCTTTATCTCCTTCTTCTTGCACCAGTTCCAGTTCCTCATCCTGGGTCTAACTTATAACCATGATACGTTCCTTCAGGTTAGACTCGGTTTTGCTTGAAAGAGTTCCAGCATTTTGAGTAGACATTGCCTCTACTAATTGGCCTACTTAGACTTCCAGATTATGTATGGACGAGGTATGGTGCTTCGTTACTTGCTCAAATTTATTCTCAAGCCTCTTATGTGCATCCTCTATGCTTGTAATCTTATCTAAAATCTTGTCTAACTTTGACTCCATCGAGATTGCTTTATCTTGTTGAAAGCCCGATTATCCCTGAGGCCTAAACTGTCCGCCAGTGTTGTTCGACTACGAAAAGTTAGGGTGGTTCTTCTACTCAGGGTTGTAAGTATTGGAGTAAGGATTGTTACCCCCTCCTCATCCATATTGGACTCCCATATAGTTCATTTGCTTAGAATCTACTTCCTTCATCAAATAACAATCCACGATATCATAGTCTATCTGCCTACAGAGCTCACACTTTAAATGTACGGCCTTTACAAGAGCTAAAGATGACACCTTCATACTGTTAAGCTATCGTGTTAAGTTGTTGATCTTTGCTTACATCTCAGTCATTTGATCAACTGTGACGATTCCCTTCTGCTCTCTGAAGGTAGCAGGTTACCTTCCCCACTTATTCGTCCACAAATAGTTCTTGCTCGCCATCCCCTCAATCGACTCCTCCACTTCATCAATAGTCTTCTGCATTAAGGATCCTCTTGAAGCTGCATCGATCGTGTCTTTTATCGGTAGGGTAACTCTATTGTAGAAAGTTTACAACAGGAACTCCTTCAATAGGTTATGGTGTGGGCACTTCCTTTGTAAATCCTTATATCTTTCCTACGCTTCGTAGATTGATTCCCTATCACCTTGTTGGAAATTGGTGATTTCCTTAATAATCTTCGTGGTCTTATTCAACGGGAAATAATTATTCAAGAAGGCACTAACCATCCGATCCCATGTCGTAATGTTGTCTAGGCTCAATGAATGGTACCAAACCTTCGCTCTATCTCTAAGGGTAAATGGAAACAGTCTAATTCGGACTACATCTTTTGACATTTGATGATACCGGAAAGTATCACAAATCTCAAGGAAATTGACTATATGCGTATTCGAGTCCTCGTAAGCCAATCCATAAAATTGCATATTCTACTAAAGCATATTGAGAAGTGCAGGTTTAATCTCAAATAAGGCCTCTTGAACAAGCTACCTAGCTACACTTTGGCTCACCGCGTTGAACCCCAGCCTCATAAAGTCCTTCATGCTCCTCTGTTGCCATCCTCGGTTCGCTCCATGATCCATATTTTGTTGAAACTTCTCAGCCATTGTTGATTTTTCGATATCTTCTTCCTCTTCTCACCAAGCTTTCCTAAGGGTTCTTTCTAGTCGATTGATATCTAAATCTAACGTTTCCACTGCACGAAACCTCTCGTAACTCTTGTGTTTATACAAGAGCACGATTTTCGAAATAACAAGAAAGAATGAAAAGAAAAATTAAAAACTAATTTAAACAAGCACCTTAAACTATAGAACTAAAATATCGCCTCCCTGGAAATGGCACCAAAAATTTGATCAACGATTTATGTATGATAAGTTTTAATATTTTTAACCTCAATAATACCACAAGTGCATGGGTCGTTTGTGTAGTACCTAAGGTATCAATCCCACGAGGGGGGGGGATCAATCTAATCTTAGAATCCAAGGTCAGAGACTATTAAACAGATATTTAACAGACAATGAATTTAAACATGAGAACTAAATAAATCAAATAAACCAAATCAAATAACAAAACAATAATTGACAATTAAAACTTAATGAAAACAATCAACGAACAACAATTAACAACTTCAAATTAAAAAAGAATAACAATTAATGGAAATTGATTAATTTGTTGAACAATGATAGCACACCCTAGAATTTAACCTAGTGAGTTAACAGAAAGAGAGAAAAGGAAAATTATCTATCTTTAATGCCAAACTAATCGATTACGATTTATCGAATTAATGGTTCTAGATAATCCTAGGGTCAATTACTCTCTCTCAAGTTATAATGGCCTAAACATAAACCCTAATAAAATTATAGAAAGTTGTAATATCTCAATTAACAACTTATCCAAAACGTAATCAGCTCTTAAGTTCTCTAATAAGCAATTGGAAACCTATATATGATCTCTCTACACAAAAATTACCAACCTGATTTAGTTTTGTATCTATTAAATTACCTAACTCTTGTTAACCCAATTTAATCATTTTTTCTCGATTCACCCTCTCAGTTTATTATCGAGATATGAAGTGTAGAATTAAACCACAATTAATTCAATAAACATATAAAACAATAAGATTTTATTAAATCAAAAATAATATTCCAAAGGTGAGTATAGAACATAATTACAATTCAATTCTATCATCAAACTATATATCCCAATTCTATAATCAAATAAAACTAAAACTCATAGGAAATAAACTTGAATGGATAATGGGAGCTCGCGACTTCAGAAAGCTTCTTATTCCGGGTACCATTTTGAGTCTATGTCATCTTCCTCTTCTCTCTTCCTTTGCCTCTTTCTTGATCTCTGAAGGTTTTCTCTTTTAGGGTTTCATCGTGGTGGCTAATCAAAAGCTCCTTCTTCTTATCTTTTATGTTCCTTAAATACCTTGGCAGCCCTATGGTTCATTCGGGGTTGAAACGATCCGAAAAGTTCTTTGAAACTTGATGTTTTCACTTGTTTTTGTACCTACTCGACACAGGTCATGATCATGGCCAACGTTTAACCATTTCTGTCACAATTATAACCAAAGTGTCACGATCATGGCCTAGTTCAGACCTCTCTTGTCATGATCGTGGCCTGGGCCATGGTGGCTCATATATCTCTGTCACAATTGTAGGTGGTAGTTTTAGCCCGAAAGTCTTCGAAACTTCTCCATTCTTCACCGTGGACCTTGAAACACTAACAAACACATCAAGGTAGCTCAAAGACTCATACTAACCCATAAAAAACACTTAAACACATAAATTAACACAATTAAAACCTAAATACACACTAAACACTCAAATTAACACTTAACACGTAGCAAATTAAACCTTAAAATATGATGCAAATCACAACTATCAACAAAAATGTAACAATTTAAAGTGAGTCTCATGAGCATTGCATATATAATTGATATGTATGTTTTAAATGATCGAAATGAACTGTTCTGAATGTGAAATGTGAAATATGAAATAAGTGGATAAAATGTTATTTGATGCTATATGATGTTAGAGTAGTGCTCTAAAGGCAATCACCTTTAGAACTTTTGTACAAATTTGATTTGAATAATAAAGTGAAAGGCACTTTTCATTGATTTGATATTCATTTATATATGAATTGATATTGATCTTAAATCAAATTAATGAAGTCCATGATACAAAATATAGCATGAAGGAAATCATGATGAGATCAAGATAATGAAATTCCTATCATGTGCAGTTATATTAGTATCTAAATAATCCCTAGTCATAGGATTAATAAAAAGGACATTATTAATCCAGACAGACTAGCACATGTTATATAACTTGATTTGATCAAGCAGTGGATCTCACAAACTGTAAACAAAAGTTGTTTAGAGTTAACATGTAGATGCTTACTAAGAGTAGTAAGTACAACAGATGACCCGCTATGAGATTATCATATGGATAATCTATCGAATGTCAATGATTAATCTCATCATAGCAATTGTGCAAATATCCTTAGACTTGAGGTACTTAAGGATATCTTGGATACGAATCCTGTGCTTTGACATCATTTCTTGTTACCTCAAAACGAGGTCACTTTTAGTGTGGTGACTAGGTACAAGTATTTATATTTGAAGGTAATTGGGTAGCCAATAAAAGATTCGCCGCTCCTAATAGAAGGAGATGATACCCACGACCTCTTATCGGAGTCATTACTTGGGAATCTCTAGCCAGAGAAGTTATGTATCATGAAGAGAGTCTTCAATGACACATAAGAATAGTGAGATCCTAGGATAAGAACTAACATCACTTGGACTAGATATCACGTAGTCAATCTAGTGGGAGTTGACATATAGCCATACCCTAAACCAAGTAGGGTATAGTATGGTGAACAGAAAAATTACACTGTAATTGTCTATATCAATGTTTATAAGTTGGATAATTAACTATCGAAGAGTTCGTGTATTAATCCATTTACATTCCAACAAATTGGCATCATGAAACCCTTCATGATTTGATTGAATTAAGAGTTAATTCAAGTTCCTAAAATAACTGAAAACCTAAGGGTCACACACATAAAATTGGATGAAAAATATGGTGTGCATGGCTATTTTAAACATACCACAATCGTGACTCATAAGGCCACGATCGTGGCGAAAGCAGAGCTAGGCCATGATCTTGGCCAATAAGGCCACAATCGTGACAGAGGCCATAAAATGATATATAAATGAGTTCTTCACTTATGTATACGAGCTTTTTACATTTATTGCACACTCAAGTGATGGAGAAAGGGTTCTTATTCTAGAGAGAATGAGAATAGTTCTTGAGTTGTCTTCATATAATTTGTGCATGTAACACCCCACTCCCACAAAACCCGAACCCGATATCGACAGTGATACCCGGATCCGTGCCCCGCGAGGGTGGCGT
>JANZXR010000171.1:29336346-29347789 GCA_027575705.1 Erythroxylum echinodendron
AAGACTTAAGTTCTAACCTCTTTAGTGATCTTCCTAAAATACCCCTACAAGAACTTGTTCTTTCAATTTCAACTAACCCCCTAAACTTTCAAATTAAATCTCAATTCCTACTTTTAATCCACCAATCTTAGAAAAAATTTCTACCCCCCAAAAACTTTATAATTTATACCTAATCGCAGCAAAATAATAAAATTAATCCACAACATATAGTAAGAAGAAAATCGGGGTCCAACATTACTTACATGGAGGTAAATCGCAGCACTACAGTTTAAACCATAATCAAGCGACCAACTTGATTATTCGATTGTGAATCAATCAATTTTGATTTGAATAATATACATGTTTCCCATACATCTCCATGTGTAGGTATATTACTTACAAAAAAACCTTGGTACTTTATGACTAGTTATATCATGCTCATATAAATAAAACCAAACTCTTTTGTTTTGTTAATAATAAATATTTTCATTACATTATTGTAACTAAAAAAAAATTAAGTTATATGTAAATATACTTGCTTTTCGGGACACTATATTTACATAAACCTAACACCCAATCACAAGAAATTTTAAAAAAATTTTGGAGACAAAGTAGAGTACACATCAATCAAGACATCACAAAGTGAAAATGAGACATTTGAAGAGATAGACATTAAGAAGAGAAAGAAAGAAGTTTGTAAGGAAATAAATCGTAATGAGAAAATGAACCTTATGGGCTTCATGAGGCCAGAGTTCGGTGCCTATCATCAAGGAATTATATGACTGTCAGTGCATACGAGTACATTTAAGATTAAAACAAAACTACTGAACATCCTGTAAACTAACGTGCAATTCCATAAGTTAGCCAATGAGGATCCAATGCTCGTTTGACTAATTTCTTATAGATTTGTGACACCTTCCAATATGTTAGGATGCTAGAAGATGCTGTTAGGATAAGGCTCTTTCCCTTTACACTCAAAGATAGAGCCAAGGTATGGTTGAATTCTCTCATCCCAGCCAACTTCACAACTTGGAAGCAATTAGTACAAGCTTTTCTATATAAGTACTTCCATTTGAAGAAGAAATGGAAATTATCTTTTTCTAGTAAAATGATGGGAAGTCTTTACACGAAGCATGGGAGTGGTATGAGGAGTTGCAAAGGAGTTGTCCTCTTCATAACCTACCCGACAAATTCCTATTGCAAATCATTTACAATGGGGTTATTCCACCTACAAGAGGCATCATAGATGTGGCTACTGAAGTGTCATTCATAATGAAAACAGTTGAAGCAGCACAGGATCTGTTATAAGAAATGGCATACAATAGATGTCTTCAGACGTCAGAACAAATTAGACAACATTCAACCTTATGGGATCCAAAAGGAATGATTACTGCAGACTTAGTGACCACGTTGCAGGATGAGATCGATAACATAATCAAGCAACTAAATAACCTGAAAGCCACCTTTTCCTCTCCATTCAAAGCAATTCAACACAAATGCGAATTGCTTCCTAGCGAAAAACAAAAAAGTGGAGCAATTCAACTTCAATAGAGCACAATTTGGATGGGAAAATTATATACTTATTTGAGCACTATAATTCAGGTTGACAAAACTATCCAAATTTCTACTAAGTTAACGATGCAAGGACTCACATAGCACATCAAGACCTAGTAGGATTTTAGCAAGATGAGTCATGGGATTCTAAATTAGACAAGATCATGGATAAGCTCCTGAATATGGAAGAGACATAAAAGAGACTGGAAGAGAAGTTTGAGCAAGTAACAAAAGACCATGTCTCTTTTATTCACAACCTAAAGCTTCAAATGAGATGGAATTCTTGTGAATTTTGGAAGAGAAGTGTGGAAAACTATCTGATCAACATTAAAGTACATCTAAGAGAGCAGTGTAAGGTTATCACACTTAGCAGTGGGAAAGAGCTAGAAACACTAGTGAAAAAACAAGCTAAATCCTACCTTGCAGAAGACCAAGAGAAGAAGAAGGAAGATGACTCATTTAGGAAAATTGATGTGATCAAATCTTTAAAGGAGAAAAAAGAAGAAGAACAGATGAAAAATGGACATACAACTTTAAGAATATAAGGAAATCTTTGATGATGGAGAGAAAGAAAAAGAGGTGACAAGGATGACTGAGGAAGAAAATGAACATTTCATCTTATTAGAAGGCAAACTGTAGAATTCGATAGAAAATTCAAGGAGTTTTATTATTCAGTATTTTACTAATAGTTTGTTCCTTAAAAGGGCAATATTTAACTTAGTTTTCTTGATTTGATTATTTTTCCCTTTTGACTATCTTGTAATAGATAGCTTATTTGCAGGCTACTAAACTGAATCTAAGTGACACGAGTGGAAGCAAGTCACTTATAACTGACCCAAGTTGAGTGTGGAAGGAAGAGCATGTCAAATTAAAGGCATTAACTAAGCGCTACTTGGGAGGCAACTTAAGAATTCAGATAAATTTTGTTAGTTTGGTTTTATTTTATTGGTATTTTGTTATTTTTAGTTTTGTTTTGTAGGGAAAGATTGTTGGAATTTCATCGATGAAAGTATCTCCACATTTGGTCACCAACAACATCCCCACCTTAATCTCCTAATTTTTTTTGCTTTTAACCTTTCTTTTTTATTTTTTTTGTTATTTTCTATTTGTTATTTTGTTTCTCTCACATTGAGGACAATTTGTTGTTTAAGTGTGGGGAGGATTTTACATTGGCATATCATGAGTGTGAATTTTGCATACCATATTGTTAATTTTTGATTAGGTTGACCTAGTGTGAACATATGTTGCATATGTGTGAATTGTGTGAATGTGTCAGTGGCAATAACTTGATGGAAGTATATCAACTTTAAACATAGTCATTGTATTTGTAAAGGCATATTGGTTTGTTCATTTTATGTTTTAAGTATTTTTGGTTAAATATACATGTTAGTTAGGATATGACGTCAATTTGTTCATCTTAGAAAATTTGTTACATACATTTATAATTATAAGTCAATTGAATACGTTAGTGTCATTAGTATTCTTCAGGAGGATGATTGACTAAAAGAAATGACATAGGCTATGTGAAAAAAATTGTGTATATCTATTAAAGGAATAACTATTCCATTATACCTTGTGAAACAAATATTAGGTTATGAATAGCGGAAATATCCAGTTAAGAATGTGATATAGCTAAGTAATCAAGGACATTCACAATAAAGTGTTTCTCTTCTCATCAAAAGGCTAGAATGACAATCCAACCTAGCTAATTAATAAAACATGGCCTAGTTAAGTAATTGGGGGACATTCATGACAAGGTATTTGCCTTCACATAAAAAAACTAGTTAACGTTAAAGAAAAAAAAATATGTTTTGATAAATAAATCCTACTGATCTTTAAAAATAGAAAAAATTTTCACAAAGGGATACTTAGATACTTAGTGATAGTTGCAATTTTGGTTGATTACTAATTATCAATGTATGTATACAAGTGCTTTAGCTGAATGAATATGATGTTAATGCCTTGATTAGTATGTATATTTAACCTAATGTGATTAGTTATAAATTGCATAGGTTAATATATTGGAACAACTTGAAGGATTTTTTTATGTTAAATTGGTTTCGTCAAGTTAGATGTCATTGTACCATTAGTGTATGTTGTATGAATGTATGCGTTATTATTTCATTTCTTTGAGCTTGTGATTTGTTTTTTTTTTCCTTGAGGAAAAAAAAGAGTTCAAGTCTAGGGATGTTAATAGGTGTAAATTATACTATGTTTTGATATATGTTTAAGTGTGCTTTTGAGTATTTCTTAGATAATTATCGTGTATATAGGCTTAGAATTATGTTATTATTAGTGTTTGTTTATATTTTAAGTGTTTGCGTGGTTTTGAGCATGATTTGGACCTTAATTTTACGATTCAAGAGGTATTTGACATTTGTTTAAGCTTATGGAAACAGGAAATTGAAGAAAAGAGAAAAATTGGAAATATGGAACCTAGTTCATGGCTTGTCTTGCCACGATCGTGATAGAGAGGACAAACAGTTATTCCAGTGAATTTCAACATTTCCAGAACGTGAATCTTTTTGTCTTTTTAACTTTCAGGTATATTTTTGGAACCAAATAAGTGGGTGATAAGTGTAAATTGCATCATGTTTTAGGGCAGTTTGATAAGTTCTTAGCTATTAATTCAATCATTTAGTATGTGTTTACATTAGAATCATGTTAGTTTGTTAATGATTTGTGTTTTAAGTGTGTTATAGGTTAGCTCAAGTCTTTGAGCCGAATATTATGTTTTAAAGGTACTTTGATGTTTTTGATAGTATTTTAGGGTCAACATCGAAGAACGAAGAAGTTTCAAAGACATTTGGGCCAAAACAACAGCCCACGATCATAGCACAATAGGCCATGATAATGGCAGAAGCACCAGAGATGGCTCACAATCGTGGCCTACATGCCACGATCATAACAGAAGGCTTAGAAGTAGGCAACAATTGTGGCCTATAGGCTGATGGTCGTGGCCTGTGTCGGGTAGATGCTTAGCCACTTCTAAACTTCGCATTTCGCAGGATTTTTTGGATCCTTCAAACCCTAAACAAACTATAGTTCACTAAATACAAAAGGAATAAATAGAACTACAAGAACAGAAAGAAGGAGCTTTTGCATCAATCACTATTGAGAATCCTCTGAGAGAGTTCACTAAGAGATTGGGAAAGAGAAGAAGCAAGAGAGACGTGGAGAAGAAATTGACGTGAAGTACTTCCTAAAATAAGTGATTTCTCAACATTGCTGCCTTCGTCATCTATTCAGATCTTGTTTCTAGAGTATTTTCAATTTTATTAATGATAGCGATGATAGGATTTTGTGAATGTTGAGCATGTGTAAACTCACCTTCGGGTTGTTTTTATCTTTGATTTAATAAAAATCTAATTGTTTTATATTATTTGGATTCATTGTGATTGATTTCTACGATTACATAATTTGATAATAGATTGAAAGGTTGAATCGAATGAAAAAAGATTAAATTAGGCTGACGAGAGTTAGGTGATTTAATAAGAATGAGAAATTAATCAAATTGGTAATTGTGTGAAGAAATATCTCACATAGGCTCCTGGTAGTCTATTGGAAAATTCAGATCGAATTAGGGTTTGGATAGATTGTTAATTAAGAAATTGCAATTTTCTATAATTTGATTAGGGTTTATAATATAGGGTTAATGGTTATAATTTGAGAAAGAGTAATCAACCCTAAGATCTTCCAGGACCAATGATCCAATAATTCATAATCGATTAACTTAGTGTTAAAGATAGGTAAAAATTCCCCTTCCTTTGAATTGGTAGTTCTTTAGGTTGATTCTTTAATGTGTGCATTGTAATGGTTAATTTGTTAATGTTTGGTGATTGATTCCTGAATCGAATTACTTTATTAAATTGCATTTTTGTTTTAGTTTCATTGAATATTGCGAATTATTTGGGTCTTAGATTAAAGGATTAGATTAACCATCCTCCTGAGATCGACAAGGACTTCGTGAAGGACCTGTACTCTTGATGATTATCGAGGTTAAATATTAAAATTTAGGCATATAGGAAAACTATGATTAAGTTTTGGTGCTATTGTCAAGGAGGCGAATAGTTTAGTTCTTTAATCTAAGGCTTTTTCACTATATTTTATTTTTAAAAAATTAAGAAAAATAGAAAGAAGCTTGGGGTATAAAGTAGAGACTCAATAAGACATCTAAAAGTGAGAATGAGACGTCTGAAGAATTGGCTGCTAAGATGAAATGGACAGAACAATGATGGAAAATAGATATTATAGGGAGCAAGGAACTTTTGCGAATTACAATGAGGCATAGTATGGTTGGGAAAGTAGCAATCCTTATTGGAACATATACACTTCTAGGTGACAGAACAACCCCGATTTCTAATGGTTTATGGGATTATAAATTATACAAGATCCTAGATAATCTCACCGACATACAAGAGGGCTAGAAGAGACTAGAAGAGTAAATTTAGTAAGTAATGGAAAATCATGCCTCATCTATTCGTAGCCTAGAGATTCGAGTGAGACAACTTTCTTGTCAATTTTGTAAGAGAAGTGTGGACAACTCTCTAAATAATATGGAAATATATGAAATAGAGCAATATGAGGCTATCGCACTTAAAAATAGGGGAGAGCTAAAAGGACCAGTTGAAAACCAAACTGAACCCACTTTGTTAAAGACCAAGGGATGAAGAATGAGATTAAAGAAAAGAATGTCAACCCTCCCTTTTATTCACTAGTTCTTAATATACCATATGAGAACATCAAAAAATCTTAAGTTGATGTTCATGAGAAGAACCTTATCATTCCAATTAGTGATGACCAAGTGACATTGAATATGAATGATGTGTTTAAGAATTTGAAGGATAGTAGCTCCTTCAAGATAATTGATGTGTTCGAATCTTCTAAAGAATAAAAGGACGAAGAATAGATGACGACAAACATTGAGTTTGAAAAAGATATGAAAGTCTCCATCAATAAACAGGAAGAAGCAGAGGAGACGAAGGTGATTAAGGAAGAAAGAGAGCAACTCACCTTCTTACAGGATAAATTGTTGGATTTGATGGAAGATTCAGAGAGTTTTGTGATTCCTTATTTTATTGACAGTTTGTTAATAAAAAGGACATTACTAAAGTTAACTGGTTTTCCTAACTTTGTCAATATTGTCCTTCTGTTCATTTTGCAATTTGTAGCTTGCTTACAGGCTACAAAACTGATGTTAAACAAAAAGAGTAGAAGCAAACTACTCATAATTGATCCCAGTTGAGTTTCCAATGATGCAAGGTTAAGCTAATGACCATAAAATTAACACGTTTGGTAGTTAGGTTTAAACTGTGGAGTAGCTAGATTTGTTTTAAATTTCAAAAATAAATTCTTAATGATTTGAAATGTTTTAGAGTGCTAACTATCTTGCTCTTTTTAAATCAATCATAAGATAGGGAAACAAGCCCAGCATTATGTGCAATTGATCTCCGCCTCTGACACATTACTATCTCAATCACCATAATGGTTTCGTTTTCTAACCCTTTCTCTTTTCATTTTTGTTAGCATTTTCTTCTTCTTTTCTCTTATTTTATGTTTTATTTCCCCCTGGTGTGTTTGTATACCCTTTTCATGACGAGGACAATGTATGGTTCAAGTGTGGGGAGGGTTGTGTGTTTTTTACCTTGAGTGTAAATTTTGCACATTGTACGATAGTTTGTTTGGGTTGTATGAAATGAATTGTTTGAATGTATCAATGGATAGGAGTTAACGGGATGGAATTAACCTTAAACATAGCCTTTTAGGTTGCGAAGATTTATTAGCTTATGAAATTAGTGACCTAAGTATATGTTGGTTAATTAGGATATGATGTTAGTCGATTCACCCTAGGAATTTGCCATACTCATTTATAATTTTAGGTCAGTCAAATAAGTGACATTATTAGTACATTTTGAAGTAAATCACTTTTTATTATAGAAATCACGTATAATGTGTAAAATACACAAGAAGGGGGTTGAATTTTGATAAATCGTCTAAAATAGTAATCTTTAAAAAAAATCTTGATTTTCTTGAAAGATTCAGATGATTACAAAACAACGAACTTATTTTTTTTAGTAATGCAACAACGAAAATAGTATCTATTCTTCTATCAATAAGAAATTAAAAAGATAAAGGTTAGAGAATATAACATTGTGATTTATACTGGTTTACCCTTAACCCACGTCCAGTCCTCAGAGTTTATCTGAGATTTCACTATCTCTTACAACTTTACAAGTATTATTTCTCACTTCCACTTGTCTTTTTAGGTCTCTTTCACAAAGTATTCTTTATCTGCTATCTTAGCCTCTTTAGGCTCTAGCCTTCCTTTTCACTAGAAAAGATATTATTTAAGTTTTCTAAAATCACGTGGCAGGTGTTCTTGATCTCCCTTCTTCATTCTTTTCACTCAATATATTTTTACAGTATACTTACTTAATCGTAGAAATATTTCATGTGAGTAGAGAGATGAGAGTTGAAAATTCAAAGTTGTGTGTTTTGCCTATGACTACAACTAATATTTACAATCTAATTCTCCAACAATCTTCTTGAGAAAACTGTTTGTAGAATCTTCAGAGATCAGTTATTAGTTGAGTCCTCTAACTAACTCCAACTATCTAACTAACTGATGTTATAGATTATTCTTCGAATATATCATCTTGATTTGATTGGAATATTTCATCTTATGTCTTCACTTCATCTTATGACTTTGCGTCGTCTTATGACTTCGCTTCTTCTTATGACTTCGTTTCGTCTTATGACTTCGCTTTAGACATGTGACTTCGTTAGGTCGACTTCATCTTAGTCATGTGACTTTGTCTGGTTGACTTCGTCTGGTCTTAAATATCATCTTGATTTGATGATTTGTGCTACTTTCATTTATCTACGCATTTAACAAATGTTGGAGTTATGTAAATATAGTTCCCTGGAAAGCAAGTGTATTTACATGTACCTTAATCTTCTTCAGTTACAGTTTTGTAATGGAAATATTTATTATTAATAAAATAAAAGAGTTTAGTTTTGATGAGCATTATATATTTAGTCATAAGGTGCCAAGATTCTTTTGTAAGTAATATACATATACATATAGATGTATGAGAAACATGTATATTATTATAATCTAAATTAATGGATTCACAGTTGAATAATCAAGTTGGTTACTTGATTATGGTTTAGACTGTAGTGTTGTGATTTATCTCCGTGTAAATAAAGGAGTTTTCTTCTAGGGAATGATGAGTTTCATATCATGATAGTAGTTGACTATCGATAATGGCATTATTAAATTAATTTGGAATCAAGTATGCTTTCAAGAATAAGATGGGTTGTTACGTTAATCTTAAAACATACATCTAAAGCATTCGCTTATTATGAACCATGATCTTGATGAGTGGTAAACTCATATGTGTTTCATCATAATTCTTGTTATGATCGAAATGGATTTTTACAGACTATTAATCCAGTGTTTGCATGTTGGAATTATTAATTGAAACATGTATTAGGGAACATTCATTCAAATAAAGAGTTTATAATGATATCATCACTTCTAGATGTTTTAAGGAGATTTGGTGATTAAATTAGCACCATTAGTTTGCTGAACTAGCTAGCCATCAAGTCTTAACACTAAGATGAGATCTTGTGTGTTAATCACCATATAAAGTAAAATGAGAGATCTGGAAGGAAAAAGCAACTTAAAGGCAAAACGATAATTTTAGCCTTTTTTTTGCAGATGGCCATAATAAGATTCTAAATTGGGTTTGCAATTGGACATAAAATATGTGTTCTCATAATATTTAATAGTTCAAGAGTTCAACTAATTTTCTTTATTAGAATGATATTTAGTTAATAAGTTAGAATTAATTCTATTAAGATTAAATTAATTCTAGGCTTATTGTATCTTGAATTCTCAAAGTTCAATAAGATTCCCCACTTGGCTTCAAGGAAGGTTATAAAACTAGGTAAGAAATATAAATGGAGGTTTTAGAAGCCCATAATTGAATGTTGGGCTTGCACTAATTAATGGTTAATTAGAATCCCAAATGTTCATTTAGAAATGGGCTAGACTTTGGTTTAATGTAATTTATTAGATTAATTATATTAAAAAAAATTTCTAAAGAAAGGAGGAGCAATTTCGGTTTTAATGGACTAGTTATGAAGCTACACATTGACATTAAATTGCTAAATAAATATGGTCTTTCTTATGGTTATCATCATTAAATGGAGTTATGAACTTACCATTAAATGGTTTGATGGTTTATCTTTTAATGTTAGCATATAACCTATTAGTATTCATTGGATTAAAGAAGAAAGGTGTGCATTGGATGGACCATCTTCCCTCTTCCATCTTCCAAAACTGAAATTGGTAGGTCATATTTAGGTTAATCGTATTTTCATATAGCCATCTTAAAGATAAATGAGAAGAGTCTCATTTATTGGCTACTTTATGATTGATTAAAGTAAGAAGTGATGCATTGGATGCTATTCTCTTCTTCCATTCCGTGCATAATAGAAATTCAGGGTGTAAGAAGGTGTTCTTGTATGGTTTGACTCTTTGTCTCTGTTCATGCATGAGTGAGCTGACATTTGCATGAGAAGAGTCTCATTTTTGGTTCATTTCTTCTAAAAAATATCTCCTCCAAACATTTCTTCTCCTTTCCAACCAAAGGATTTTGTTAACCAAGTTGTCCTAGAAGAACAAGAGGTAAATCAAATTGTTTAAGGATAAAACAGGAAGGAGAGGATAGATTGACAAAGAAAAGGATTCAAAAGCAAAAGGCTTTGGACACAAGAAGAAGAAGGGGATAGCGCAACGAGAAATTAAAGCTGTAGCGAAGGAGTAGGTAATATCACTATCTTGTTTATGTTTATTGTTATCCTTATACCATATCATGTATAGGATATATTGCTTCTACTACAGATAAGATTTCTAAAAAGTTTTGAAATATACCAGTTCTACAAATATGACATGCTTTCTTTTCCCGATCTAACAATTTGTATCAGAGCAAGGTTCTAATGCATGATTTCGTTCCTATATGGTTTATGCATGGGTTAGCAATCTTTTTTTGTGTGCTGTATATTTTTATGTGATAGAGATATATATGGTGTATGTGTTGCTCTTTTGGTTGTCTGTAGAAGTTAAATTTACTATGTAAGATTTCTTCATTTGGTTGTAACAAGGAGGGTAGTCTATCATCACCATGATTCCTCCTTGGATTAATTTTTCTATTTTCTTTGATTTTGTAATGTAAAATTGGTGTAATGATGAAGATGAAGTAGCCATAGATTGAAGAAATGGAGAGGTAAAGGTTTTGGTATATACATTTATGTATTGGCAAAGTTTTGGTTTTATGAAAGCAAAAATGCTGGAATTTTGTTTCAATGAATCTAGTATCGGCCTTTAATGTAAAAACAAGTGCTAGATTTTTGTTTCAAAGAATCAAGTTTTAGTTTTGGTAAATAATAAGGGCTTTTTTTTTTAATGGAAGGAGTTTCGGTTTTAATGAAAACAAGTGCTGGAATATTTTTCATGACAAAGATTCGGTTATATGAAAATCTAGTGCTGGATTTTTTATTTTCATAGTGACAAAATTCAGTTTTTTATAAATGTCTGATTGGTGTGTGGTTGAGTCTTTGAATCACTCCTTTAGAAACCGAATCAAAAATTTGATTCCAAGGATTGCAATATAAAGTGCAACCTCGGGTTGTCTCACTTAATCAAAACCTAGAGCAAATGATCTAAGCTAGCCTAATTATCATGAAATGCAAACTAAATTGGTTAAGAGTGGGGTTTTGGATTGTTTTGATTAAACTAATTGAAAGAAAAGTTTATAAAAAGGGTATTTTTGGATTTTTGGGAAATGAAAAGTGAAAACTCAAACAATGATCAAATGTGATAAAATCCTCTTGAAAATGAGCT
>JANZXR010000171.1:29347889-29383298 GCA_027575705.1 Erythroxylum echinodendron
TTAATTCCATTAATCCTTGAATTAAATCCTCCTAAACTTGATATAATAGTTAACCTCAATCAAAAATATTTATCTAAAAATACCAGAATTCATTCAAATCATGTTTACTAAAATAAACAAAAATTCAAGGTCCAACATTATTGGTTCTAGTCTATCCTAGGGTGATTACACTCTTTCAAGTTATAACCATTAACCTTAATCAAATTATGGAGGTTGCAATCTCTCAATTCACAACCTATATAACACCCTAATTAGTTTTGAAGTTCTCTAATAAACTATCAGAAACCTATTCAATATCTCTATTTGCACAAATTATCGATTTGATTCAATTGTAGTTTTATTAAATCACCTAACTCTTGTTAGTCCAATTTAATTGTTTTTCATTTAACTCACCCTGTCAGTTTATTATCGAATTATGCAATAGTATAATCAAAACCACAACAATATCCAATAAAAACATAAACAATCAAATTCTCATTGATTTAAGAATAAAATTCAGAAGGTGAGTTTACAACATCCTCGACATTCTAGATCCTATCATCAATTGTTCAATCCAATTCTATATAATAATAAAATTGAAAATAACAAAAAATACAATCTAAAATGGTTGGTGGGAGGTAATGAAGTTGGGAAACCTCCTAATATAAAAAATAATTCGAGTCAGCTTCTTATCCTCTTCTCTCTTCCTTGTTCTCCTCCTCTATCTCTCAATGATCTCTCTCTAGGGTTTGTCAAGGTGGTCAATGCAAAAGTTCTTTTTCTTCCTCTTTTTGTTCTTTTTATATCCTCTTGTGTTTTAGGTAACCCTAAGGTTTTCCAAGATCTGAAAGGTCTAAAAAATCCCTCAAAACTTAACGTTCGTGAGTGTCTACATCTACCCGATATAGCCACAATCGTGGGCCATTTCTTAGGCTTATATCATGATCGTGGAAACAATTTTGTTACTTCTGTCATGATCATGGCTAGATATGCCACGAACGTAGGCTATTGTTTTGGCCCGAATGTCTTCGAAACTCCTTCATTCTTCGATGTTGACCATGAAACACTAGCAAACACATCAAGGTACCTCAAAAACATAATATTTAAGCTCAAACACTTGTACTAACCCATAAAACACTTAAAACATAAATAATTAATGTACTAATACAATTCTAACCTAAAAAAATACTAAATGATTGAATTAAAAGATAAAGACAGATCAAATTATGCCCTAAAACACGATGCAATTTACACTTATCGTATCTTTATTTGTATCTCTCTAAATTGTTGTCTGTGATTTTGTTGTGGAATGTTCCATCTCCTTAAGGTTTTATTACTATACTTGTTTGTTTCTGATGTGTTTTGCCACCATGTTTGGCTTATACATATTAAATGTTCTTAATATAGGCATGTGGAATGTAAGATTAGAGAACTGAGGTCGCCAGTACTTGGTCAATAGGGGTAACGAGGAAGCATCCTTCCTGTGTGGTGGAAATAGTAGCAAGGATCCATGGCGCCACTCACTGCTAGTCACCACTACTAAAAGTAATGTTGCATATCCTCTCCACTACCAATCACCGATGCTCCACTATAGATGCTCTTAGTTTTATACCTAGATCACGTATGTTGGGTTTCCTCTAAAATTTTTACTTTCTATTATGTAGGTCGCGAGTGTCCTCAATAATGTTAGTTTGCCATTGTGGTTAAATTATTGGTGAAAATTAGAACTTGATGAAAAAACAGAACTTGTTCTATCTAATTCCAAACGATAATAGTGGCGGCAATAATGCCACTTGCCATGTCTTTACACCAAGCCTAAATCTGGCTTCATCCATTTGAGTTTTTAATTTTTCATTTTATATTTGTGCATTTTTTGATTAAGTATGCACTAGATATGTGGATCTTTTTTATGACTATATTGGAGGTTTCATCCTGTCTAAATATACTGGATAGGACTTGACTATATTAGAGGTTTCACTGCGTTGTTGTTCATGTATTTATGGTTGGGCATCTACTATATAGAATAATTTACTTATATAGATTGATGTATGACAAACATTTATAATGCTAGCTGCACAAGTCCCCAAATTTTCTTTTATCAACCATATGTAGTATTTTCCTTTATCTTAGTTCTTCATCTTCTCTCGACTTCCATACTACTATTTAATGTAACATTCCGTTACCCATTTTGAGGCTAGATTAGCAAATATGAGAGATTAGTAAGAAATTAGAAAATCCATTTCATGCTCATACTCTTGACTATTGAATTTTTGCACATGAAAATAATTATACATGCATTTATAGACATTCCGAGTATAATTAATTTATAATTGAATTGTGAATGTGATTTTGTTGATAATTGTGGCTTTTATTTGTTGAAAATTGATTTGGAGAGTGTATTTAGTGATTTAGAATTTTTGGAGAATTTTAGGAAATTTTCAGAAATTATGGGTATTTTTGGACTAAGAAAAATATCAAGTGGCAAGACAATTGATGAATAGCAGTAGAATTAAGAGTCAAATGGTAGTGAAAATTTTTATAAATGACTTTGAGATTTAATGACTAATTTCATTGAAATTTGGAGACAATTGGAGTTGAAATTGGAGTTGATTGGATTAGTTTAATAAAAGAACTAGTTTGAACTTATAGGATTATGACATGTAGCAAGTGACCAAGTCTTAGATCACTATTCTTTTAATTTTAAAGTCCCTCTTTGTTTTGTCTTTCACGATATCACTCTTGCTTCCACTTTTTGACTCTCTCTTCTTCATTTCTTTCTCATTTTCGTGGCCTCTCCATCTCTTTTCTTCTTTTCTTCTTCACTCCCACGATCACTCACCCAACTATCAACACTTTGCTCTCATCTTTCACTTGCTACTCTTACCTTCTTGTCTTCCTCATTCCCCACAAGTGAAACATAGGCTGTCAACCAAGATAGGGTTGGTGTTTTCTTGAATGATTAGGAGCTAAATCAAGTAAGTATAAACATCACTCTTCTTTAATTGTTGAATGAAACATGTTTGATGATAGTTAAGAGTTAGATGTTCATGATATGAGGATGGGTATATGCTAAAAACATAGATGAGAAATGGGGGATAGATTCATGTCTTGCTTTTGTTTTGATGGATAATAGATTAGGGAATGACAAAATTTTGGATTGAGTGAGTGAATGGTGTATAAAGTGTGCTGGAGAAAAATTAGCTGAGATTTTTTTTGCTGAATATGCTTCAGTTGTTTAGCCATAACTTGTTTTGTAGTTATCCAAATGAGATGATCTTTAGTTTAGATTAAAATAGAGACATAGGGATACATTTTTTATGAAGATATTGAATCCAAATTCTGTGATTAAGAGTTTCTAATTTTGACTTGAAGTTCAATACTGGGTGTTGGAAAAAAAGTGCAGAAAAATTGGATACATATTGAGTTTTTGTTCTATTTTTCTTGATGGATTAATTTGAATCTTTTTGGGTGTTTTTGTGAGTATGTAAAATCAGTATAAATATAAAGAGAGGGATTAATTTTGTATCTTGAAATTTGAAGGATCTAGGTGATAGTTAGAAGTGAAATGAAAGTGGAAATGAAGTTGAATATGTGCAGAAAATTAATGATGAATGCATATATATGTGTATGTTCTGTTATTAGTGTTTATGATCAATCATGGTCTATAATTGGTTATGGATGAATTTTAGTAGAAATGGAGTTAGAATAATAGATAAATGATGAGCATTGAACTCGAAATGATAGATTAAGCATGAGGAATTGAATGGTGTAAGTAAAGAGTTAAAAAAATTGATCTGAAACTTCCATGAGTTTTGTGTACTGGTATAGAGAGTTTTTGACAAAGTTTTCTTCATGGAATTATATATATTTCTTTAATATTTCTATTGATATAAATTTTGTAAATTTTGGATCTCTGGATCAAAAGTTATGGAGCTTTGAGGTTGAGATGTCGGTGGAAAAGATGAAGTAAAGTATGGTGACTTTGACCAAAGGGGTTGACTCACCCTGAACAAATTTCCTTCTTTTGACCATAACTTCTTCTCTAGATCTCCAAATGCTCTAATTCTTGAACCAATATATTTATAACATAGTTTTCTATCGCTCCATAAAATTTTGTAGCCTTATGAATTGAATTGAGAAATATTGATCAAATAAAAGTGTGAAATCTGTTGGAATAGTGAAATAGGATTTTCTTCCTGAACACCCTTTGGTATTTTGATTATATCTAGATCTATAAGATTCAAAATGAGACGCTTTTCAATTTGAAGTAAACTAGAGATATATTATTACAAATTTTCATGAGAAGTATAATTTTGGTTCTTTATCTAAGATATTGAATTTCTTGATGGAAGTTGTATGTAGTACACTGTTTTTGATTGTGAACAACCGGATAATGTTGGAGGTATATCTTCCAAATTTCTAAACCAAATAGAGTGATTTTTGTGTGAATGGAAAGATAAGACATAGATCAACACATTTTTAGAGATAGAATTACTAAATTACATCATCTTAACTTTTTAATTGAATGTGAACAATAGACTTGAAAGTGTGACTTGAAAAAATCTGAAGTGAGTCAATAAGAAATGAATTGAGATTTTAATGGTCTTAGTGAGGCATAAACCTAAGTATAAATTGTAATTAGATGAGTTTTTATATGAAAATGATTTCATGATGAAATTGATGGGAAGATACCTAGGGTTGTCATGAACATGCATTGTACATAATTCATTTCATACATGTGCATTATTAAACACTCATAATTTTGCAAATTATGATATATGTGTATGGTGTTTGATTTAGAGGAGAAATGGAACGTCAACCTCCAGACGTTACCAGAACTTCCAAGCTTTAGCTTCAGGAGCAACTTATGAGTAACCTAGACGGTCTCGCTTAATTACTTGTTTGTTTAAATTATTTTTTGAAATGATTGAATGAATGTGATTGATTGTGTTGGTTTCTGGACAAGAGATCCGATGATTATGATGCTTCGTTGAGATATTGAAGTGTTACTTGTATGTGAATGAGATGAAGTAAGTGTACATAATTTGATGATAGATGTGTTTTGAATGATCATGTGCATGTAAGTGAAAATGTGATTCTCAACTTAATGTTGAATGTCGGACTAAGGTCTGATGATATGGGAATGTGATTGAATGGGATCATGCAAGTGTGATTGATGCAGTTCATGTCATGAATGCATGAAACATAATGGCAGTTGTGACCAGAGTAACCACCGATCAGAGCTTAAAGCTCAACGAGTAAAAAGAGCCTCGAGCTCAAAAGTGATTCAGAGCCTCAGGCTCAACGTTTAATGAGCCATATATGGGACATTTATCAATGAGCCTGGTATCCAAAAATAAATACGGCATAGTTTAGGCACTCGATCACAACAATGTAATAATTGGAAAAGAGTCTCATGACCATTCCATGTGCATTTGCTTAAGTATGTTTAATTAATTGAACTGCAATTTGCCTAGCTTAAGTGAAAATGTGATACTGATGTAAAGTACAATTTTGTGAAATATGTGTTATGTGAAATATTATGTTGCATAAATTAAATGAACCATCGTTGATAGTTACCTCATTGAGTTCGCAAAACTTACCAAAATTGCAACATTGTCTTTTCAGAACTGAGAGATGACTCTAGCTACCGAGAGGCTCTACCTGCCGTGTAGATTGTGATTTGGCAAGAGAAGTCATGGCTCAAAGATCGGTTAGCTGGGATTTTTGGACAAATTAGATAGACTTTGTATATTTTCCTCTTTCATGTAGTACTTTTGTACTAGGTTTTGATGATGTATATGTAGTAAGTGTTGAAAGATACAATGTAGACTTTCGATTTTGAGAAATGGAAAAAGGAAAAAGTTGGTTTTAAAATATTGTGATTTTCTTATGATGCTTTATAAGTGAGTAATGATATGATGCCTTATGAAGTGAATGTAGCAATCGAACGTAGCTCACCCTTATCATAGGATATATACTGGAATGACCTCCGGGCGTCCCGGTGTGTACCTTGCAGTAAGGGGGCGCTACATTTAACATTTCCTAACCAAGCAGAGGTGAATTTTTATATATTTTCTAAGATTAGATAAATGGATTTCCTTGCAACAACTGACCCATTATGCCCAAAGGTTAGTTATTATTTCTTTTTATTAGATAAGGAATTGAAATATTTTATATGAGTTTTTCCCCATTGGTTTAGGATTTAAGCCTATTAGAGAATAATAACTATCTTTATTTTTATATATAATTTTACCGTCCTTGTTTATGAATATTTAAGAATATTGTAACAAGATCAGTATATTGGGATGAATGTTACAATAGTTAAATAAAAGAAGAGAGCATTTTTGTTTATGAATTTCATAGTTAAAAATGTAAGGCTTTCCTATCTAAGGATGAATAGTAATGATATCAAGAAACTATGTGTGATTCTTAGTTTTTTATGAACTATGGACATGATTTCTATTAGTTGCTATTATGAAGTTGTATCCTTTAAATAATCTTAATTTGGATTTGCTTTCTTCATTAATATTAATAGAAAAGGTTTAGATCTGCAATATTTTGCTTAGCTCTCATTTTTATCTTATGATTGTGGTCCTTCTCAAACTTTAAATTAGTTTGGAAGTTTTCCTCTAATCATGAAGAAACATTCACTTTATTTGCAAAAGTATCAATAAAATGGTAATAAAAAATAATTTAGAAATATAAGAGTTATACATGTGAATTAGTTAAAAGCTATTAATTTTATATTCGCTACTATGAACCAAATGGTTTTGCCTCTTTTACAATATTTTATTCAATGTTGATATGATATCATTCTTAGAGCATTCTTATATAGTCAAGTTGATTTTTTGTTTTTTCCATGTAATGAGAGTAGGAGGCTAAACAATAATCGTTTGTCGGGGCCTTTCTGTGTTGTTGGCCAAAATCCCAGATCTTACTTTCTTATAAGTATGGTTTTCTCCTTTAGACATACCTCCAGATTTAAGATTTTTGTTTCAGTGCTGATAAATGTGATTTGCATCATGTTTTAGGTCTTAATTTTTCATGCATTTAAGTGTTAATTAATTGTTTAGTGTGTGTTTAAAGTATAATTGTGTTAGTTTGTTACTTAATTGTGTTTAATTGTTTTTTATGGGTTAGTATAAGTCTTTAAGCTTAAATATTATGTTTTTAAGGTACCTTGATGTGCTTGTTAGTGTTTAACATCCAAGAACGGAGAAGTTTCGGAGACTTTTAGGCCGAAACAATAGCCCACAATCATAGCACAATAAGTCACAATTGTGAAAGAAGCACTGGATCCAGCCTACGATCGTAACAGAAGACTATGACACAACCATTACCACGATTGTGATAGAAGGGATGGATGTAGCCCACGATAGTGGCATGCAGGGCCATGATCGTGGCCCGCATTGAGTAGACGTGCAAACAAGTAAAAACGTCAAGTTGCTCAACTCATAAAAGCTATTTAAAGAACAAGAAGAATACAGATAGGGAGCTTTTGCATGAGCCTTCAATTTACCCTAGAGAGTTCATCAAGAGGAGAAAGAGAAGGAAGAGACACGTAGAGAAGAAACCTACACAAAGTACTTCAATAGGAGGTTTCTAGTCATTGCTACCTCTGTCATCCATTCTGATTCTATTTCTAGATTAGTTTTAATTTTATGATTGTATAGAATTAGGGATAGATGTTGATGATAGAATTGTTTGAATGTTAAGATTTTCTAAACTCACCTTTGAGTTATTTATCTTTGATTTAATGAAAATTGATTGATTGTGTTTTATTGGATTATTTATGATTTAAATTCTGCTCTTGCATAATTCGATGATAAACTAAGAGGGTGAACTAAGTAAAAATCATTAAATTGGATAACGAGAGTTAGGAAATTTAATAGAATGAGAATTAAATCAAATTGGTAAATTTGTGTGAAGAGAGATTTTGCATAGGTTTTCGATAGTTTTGGAGAACTTCAGATTTAATTTAGGTTTTAAATAGATTGTTAATCAAGAGATTGCAATTCCCATAATTTGATTAGGGTTTATAAATTAGGGTTACTGGTTATAACTCGAGAGAGAGTAAGGACCGTCTAAAACGGGTAATCTAATAATTCATAATTGGTTAGGTTTCATTAAAGTTGGAAAATTTTCCCCTTTCTCTGAAATTTCCCTTTTCTCTCAATCGGTAGTTTTTAGGTTAATTTTTGATTGTTTGTAGGATATGCTATTTTGTTTATATTTTCGAATTTGATTCTTGAAATTGATTGTGTGATTAAAATAATTTTCTTTTTTAGTTTTATTCTAAAATAATTTTCTGTTTTAGTTTTATTCATTTCGAATTATTGCGAATTATTTGGGCCTTAGATTTTAGGATTAGATTAACCCTCCTTGTGGGATCGACACCTTAGGTACTATGTCGATGACCTGTATGCTTACGGAATATCGAGGTTTATTATTAAAACTTTGTCATATTAAAACCTGTGATCAAGTTTTTGGTTTTGTTGCCGAGGAGGCGATTAGTTTAGTTTATAGTTTAAGGCGTTTAGTTAGTTTTTTTATTTTGATTTTTCATTCTCTTTTTCATTTCTGAAATTATGCTCTTGCATAAACATAAGGGTCACAATAGGCTCGAGTCGCACAGCTGAAACCGTAAATTTAGACATCACACGACTAGAATAAACTATTGGGAAAGCTCAACGAGAAGAAGAAGAAATCGAGAAATCAACAATGGCTGAGGAATTTTAGCAAAATATGGACCACGGAGTGAACCAAAGATTTCAACAACGGACCCTTATAAACTTCATAAGACCAGGGTTCAATAAGTTAACCAAGGAGTAGCTAGGCCGCTCGTTCAAGCAGCCTTATTTGAAATAAAACTAGCCCTCCTAAACATGCTTCAACAGAATGTGTAGTTTTATGGATTGGCAAACAAAGATCCCATCGCACATTTAGTGAACTTCTTAGAAATTTTTGATACCTTTCGGTATCATCAAATGTCAGAAGATGCAGTTAGAATTCAGCTTTTCCCCTTTACCCTTAGAGATAAAGCAAAGGTTTAGTATTATTACCTAAACTTAGCCAATGTCACGACATGGGATCAGCTAGTTCGTGCTTTCTTAGATAAGTATTTTCCCCTAACTAAGATCACTAAGATAATCAAGGAAATCACCAACCTCCAGTAAGGTGATGGGGAATCGATCTACAAAGCGTGGGAGAGATATAAGGATTTGCAACGGAAATGCCCACACTACAACTTACCTAAGGAATTCTTGTTGTAAACGTTCTATAGTGGAGTAACCCTATATATGAGAGGCACGATTGATGAAGCTTCAGAAAGATCACTGATGAGGAAGAAAGTTGATAAAGTGGAAGAATTGATAGAAGAGATGGCAAGTAATAGCTACTTCTGGATGAACGAGTGGAGTAGACAAACTTCTACTTTCCAAGAGCAAAAAGGAATTGTGGTTGTCGATCAAATGACAGAAATGAAAACGAAGATTGATAACTTGACGCTATAGCTCAACAACATAAAGGCTTCGTGCTCAACTCCGATGAAATTTGTACAACTCAAGTGTGAACTTTATGGACAAGTGGACCATGATACAATGGACTATTACTTGATGAAGGAAGGAGATCCGAAGCCAGTGAATTATATGGGAGTGCAATATGGACAAGGAGGGGGTAACAACCCCTACTCTAACACCTATAACCATGGGTGAAAGAATCACCCTGACTTCTCTTGGATAGACAATGCTGAAGGACAGTTCAGACCTAAAGGGCAATCAGGCTTCCAACAGGACAAATCAAGCTCAATGCGATCCCAGTTGGACAAGATTTTAGATAAAATTAGAGGCATGGAGGATGCACACAGGAGGCTTGAAAGCAAATTCAAGCAAATAATAAGGAACCACGCCTCGTCAATACACAATCTTGAATTCCAAGTAGGTCAGTTAGCGGAGGCAATATCTACTTAGTATGTGGGGACCCTTCCAAGCAATACCGAATCTAATCCAAAAGAAAGAATTATGGCCATCATTTGGACCTAGGATAAGGAACCTGAAAGGTGAAGGAAGAAGGAAATAAAGGAGAAGGTCTAGCAGTTATGAAATCCTTCTAAGTGAACTCGTAAGTAAGACAATCAAAGAAAATCGACCTAAAATTCCATACCATATTTTCGCTAAACGGAAGTTCATGTCAAGTAAGGAAATGAGGAATTTTAAAGATGATGAATCAAAATTAGAGGAATCAGTCAAGAAGAAAGTTAAGGAGCGCATATTGGAAGAAAACCCTAATATAGCACAAAAGAAAGAGGACCCAAGGGATTTTTATATTCCTTGTAGTATCAATGGCGTTATCATAGATAGTGCATTCACGGATTTAGGAGCAAGTATCAACATGATGCCTACACCTTTGGTCAGAAGTTAGGGTTAAGAGAGTTAGTACCTACAAAGATGTTAGTAAAGAAGGTCGACAGAACAGTGCATCAACCGAAGGGGATTATTAAGGACATGCAAGTACGAATTGATAAACTTATCTTTCCCATAGATTTCTATATGTTGTATATTGGTGAAGATGTGGACACCCCTATGGTTCTTAGAGGACCGTTCCTGGCTACTGCTTGCTAAATAATTAATGTTGATGGGGGTGAACTAGCTCTGAGGGTAGGAAAGTAGCAAATAACCTTCAAAGTGTCAAAGAAAGACTACAGTTCTCCTCTACATCCAGCAAATATCAAGGAAACCGAACCTCAAGGAGAATGGAAAGATATCGAGGATCCTGGGAATGCACTCAGAAAGAAGAGAACGTGTAGAAGAAGGCAAGGAAAGGAGAATCATAAGGAAGGTGGAATCCAAAACATGGTAGCTCATATGCAAATTATGAGATAAGTGACTACACTACCATTGCATCATTCATTTGAACCACCGTAACTAAAGAAGAGCATCGAGCTACCGATGATAAAAGAAGCGCTGCATGGGAGGCAACCTATGGAATATTAAATTGATGTTATTTCCTTTTATTTCTAGAAAGTTTGAATGCTGTATTTAGTATTATTTTGTTTTCAAATAAAATCGGGAAGGCAAGTAACTTCGACATTAATTAGACGATCAAGGAAGTAATCAAGGAGAGGTGAAAGAGCCATAAATAGTTAAGAATTGATTTAAAGGAAGTGGAGAAGAACAAAGAAGAAGAAAGATTAAAAATTGGTGAAAAATTGTAGGCCACGATCGTGGCTTACAGCAAGGCCAAATGGAGACATGCGTTTTTAAAGTAAAAATTTTGCTATTTTATCCTCCAGCCATCTTTATATTCATTTCTAACTTCCCTTTTTCACTCACTTTTATTTTCACTTTATCTCTCTAAGTTTTAACCTTCCAAACGCTCTCACTTCTCTCTGCCAAATTTCAAATGTCATTCACAAGCCAATATGCCACACATTAAGCAATCAGCGAGGCCTGATCAATCATTGGGATGAAACCAAGTCTAAGCACGAGGGAGGAGGAATATAGAAGCAGACTTCAGAGCACTCTTCCCGACCTACACAGAAGAGGAAGGTATTCGTTTCCAATCCCTAAATGGTAAAAAAATTATATTCTCTAAATATTTTGATTTTGAAACGCTTGATAGGTTAGAACTGCATGATAGGGTAGAGAACTTAGCTGAAAGAATTCAATGGGCCAAATTCATACATTTCCAATTTCCTGTTCATCAGGAGCTCACTTTAGAATATTTTACTTCCCTTACCTATAAACCTAGGAACCCCAAAGAAATGTGGTTTAGGTTGCGAGGACAAGCTTATGAACGAAACATCGAGATCATGTGAGATATATGTGGGTTTCCCGAATCCTCCATTGTCGATCAACATGATAACTTTTATCCTTCTCGCTATTGGAATGAGCTTACTAGAATTTAGCAAATCGATGCTAAGAATGCCCATAACAATATCATAAGGACTCGTGAACACTTGTTATTGCACAAATTTATGTGTCAACTAGTTTTGATAAATCAAAAACTAACAAGTGTTCCTCAAAGGAACTCTTTATGTTGTGGTGCATGGATCACAGCATTTCAGTGTGCACCTCCACACATATGCTGAACGCTATTGTTGCAACTTCGCACAAGAGGAACAACAATTTAGGCATAAGGTACCTAGTTTCTGCCATTGTTGAATATTATGGCATGGACTATGGTAGGTTAACTATCTATCTCCCAGACTTCCTAAACTATCACCATTTATGGTGGGCTAAGATCCTTAAGTTTCATAACATGGAACCTCGGGACATCAGCCAAAAGACACATGTTAAGATTAGGGCGAGCCAGGGGAGTTTGAGTACAGTAACACCTTAGCAGACAGAAGAGGACTCAACTAGTGAAGAGTCTGAGGAGGAAGAAGAGGCAAAAGAATCGGGCTAGAAGACAGTTCTGGACTCAATCTCTGCAAATAACAAGGTGATTACAGATACACTTGCGAAGAGCTCCAGAATGATGAGGGAGATGGCCCAAACTTAATGACGTCAGAGTCGTGATATATGTCATATACTTCGCTATTTTGAGGTAAAGGCATTCAACTGCCACCCCAACACTGTCACCACCTCCATCTCTATGAGATTTGTCTAACCCTCTTTCCTTTTTAAATTTAGTTTTCATTTTTTTGTTTTCTGTTTTACGTTAGTTTATATTTCTTCTTTTCTTATATGTTTATTTGTTCTCTTCTCACATTAAGGATAATGTGTTGCTCAAGTGTGGGGAGGGTTATGTGTTTTTCTTTGAATGTGATTTTGCATATTGTATAATAGTTATTAGGTTGCATTTTGTGAATTATATGAATGTGTCAATGACGTAGACGGATTGGAATTGATTTAATTTTTAATATAGTCTATTAGGTATTATAGAATTATTAGCTTGCAAAATTAGTGAATTGGGGTCTTTGGATAAATATACAGCTTAATTAGGATTTAGCGTAAGGTTATTATCCTCTAAATTGTCACATTCATTCATAATTTGAGGCATTTCAACTTAAGTAACTTTACTAATATTTTTCATGGAAACGAATAGCTAAACCAACAAGGTAGGCAATAATAATAATAATAATAATAATAATAATAATAATAATAATAATAATAATAATAATAATAATAATAATAATAATAATTTTCTAAATAAATAACTATTCTGCTGGCCTTCGGGTTATAAATAAAGCTAGTAGTCAGTTCAGAACGTGATAAAGCAGAGTAAGCGGATCGACACGCATCACAAATGTGTGCCTTTACATCAAAAAGTTATAATGATGTTCCAACCAAGCAGTTAAATAAAACATGACTTAGTCGAGTAATTGGATCGACATTTATCACCAATGTTTGCCTCCGAGTAAAAGACTAAGTCCTTGTTTAAATAATTAAAAAAATTGTTTTCTAATAAGAACCTACCGAACTTGTAATAGTTTGACTTTTCATAAAAACGTACTTAAGAGTAGTTACAGAGTCTGAATGACCAAAGAATTATTAATGCGTGTGTGCAATTGAAAAGGGTAAGTAAATTAACACTTAGATCTGGATTAATCTGTGTAATTAGTTCAAAGCTTAGATCTAGATCAATCTATATATTTAGTTCAAAGCTCCTAGATGCAAACTTTGCATGTTAATGAATTAAAATGACTCGAATGATTGTATTTAAAGTTAAATTTATTTCATGAAGTTGAAGCCCTTGTCTCATTACTGCATTGTGTGTTGTGTATTTGTTGTTTTGTTTGCTTGAGGACAAGCAAACGTTTAAGTGTGGGGATGTTGATAAGTGTGATTTCCATCATGTTTTAGGGTTTAATTTGTTTTGCATTCAAGTGTTAATTAATTGTTTAGTATGTGTTTAGGGTAGAATTGTATTAGTTTGTTACTTAATTGTGTTTAAGTGTCTTTTATAGGTTAGTATAAGTCTTTGAACTTAGATATTATGTTTTTAAGGTACCTTGATGTATTTATTAGTATTTCAAGGTTAACATCGAAGAATGGAGAAGCTTCAAAGACATTTGGACCAAAACAATAGTGTGCCATGATCGTGATAGAAGCACTGGAGCCAGCCCACGATTGTGCCCCATACGCCACGTTCGTGACAGAAGACTATGACACAGCCCACGAATTTGGCCTGATTGCCATGATCATGACAGAAGGGTTAGATGTAGCCCATAATTGTGGCCTACATTGGGCAGATGCATAAACAAGTGAAAACATCAAGTTTCGATGGATTTTTCGAACCTTTTCGACCACAAAAATCCCTAGGGCTGCTCAGAACACAAAATTTATTTAAAGAACAAGAAGAATACAAAGAGGGAGCTTTTGCATCAACCTTCAATTTGGAAACCCTAGAGAGTTCATCAAGAGATTGAGAAAGAGAAGAAGGAAGAGAGACATAGAGAAGAAGTCTACATGAAGTACTTCCCAGAATAGGAAGTTTCCCATCATTGCTGCCTCCATCATCCATTCCCATTCTATTTCTAGTTTAGTTTCAATTTTATGATTGTATAGAATTGGGGATAGCCGTTGATGATAGAATTGTTTGAATGTTGAGATTGTCTAAACTCACCTTGAGGTTATTTATCTTTGATTTAATGAAATTTGATTGATTGTATTTTTATTGTATTATTTGTGATTTAATCTCTACTCTTACATAATTCGGTAATAAACTGAGAGGGTAAACCAAGTAAAAATCATTAAATTGGGCTAACAAGAGTTAGATAATTTAATACAACTAGAATGAAATCAAATCGGTAAATTTATGCGAAGAGAGATCTTGCATAAGTTTTTGATAGTTTTGGACAACTTTAGATCTAATTTAGGTTTTGGATACATTGTTACTCGAGAGATTGCAATTCCTATAATCTGATTAGCATTTATAAAGTAGGGTTAATGGTTATAACTGGAGAGAGATTAATCAACCATAGGACCGTCTAGAACTGGTAATCCAATAATTCATAATTGGTTAGGTTTTCATTAAAGTTAGATAAATCTCCCCTTTCTCTCAATTGGTAGTTTTTAGGTTGATTCTTGATTGGTTGTTGCATCTGCTATTTTGTTTATATTTTCGAATTTGATTTTTGAAATTGATTGTGTGATTGAAATAATTTCTTGTTTTAGTTTTGATCATTTCAAATTATTACAAATTGTTTAGGCCTTAGATTTTATGATTAGATTAACCATCTTCGTGGGATTGACACCTTAGGTACTACGTGAACAACTTGTGCACTTATGGAATATCGAGGATTATTATTAAAACTTTGTTATATCAGAAACCTGCGATCAAATGCCTTGAAAATTGAAACAAACTACAACATTAAAGGTCTTTATCTTTTTTCTAACTTTAATTTGGTTGTTTAATATCTTACTGATGAGTTTTTTTTTCAAATATTGCTCTGGTTTGGTGTGTTAGAGAATTATTTTACAACAATCTCAGTAGACCACTACCCAAGTTCCTTGTAAGAATATTCAAATGTTTTCTTCCTACATAAAAAAGACATCTCTTTCTATGTTTTATTATCTAAGTTGATCAGATGTTAATATTAAGTTGTTGTGAATGCAATGTTGTGGGTATCTACTGATTTATGGAAGCAATTCCAAGGAATGTTGTTTTAAACCATCAATGCTGGTTGTTGGTGTATCCCTATATATCTAATGGCAGTGTGGCATCAAGACTTAGACGTTAGTACTTGCTCTGTTTACTACAAAATTTAAGTTTTGCAAATAACTAGACGTCAAGTGTTGCCTTACATGCCATTTCATGGTACTTGACTAAGTATTGAATTATAGTTAAGAGATTTGAAATTACTTGATTCTGACTCATTGTTAATGTACATCTTCTTGTTATCTTTTTTGTTGAGATTACTTACTTATATTTATGCTTTCTAAATTTGTTCATAAAAAGAATTGAATCAGTGTACTGTTAGTTTTTGGACTATATTATTTGCCTTGAATAAATTGAGGTCATAATAAAGTAGTTAGTATTTCATTATTTAGATATATCAACCTATTTATGAACATAGTAGTTTTACAATTCTAATATAATTCTTGTTTCTTGTCTCTTTTTTTTTTTTGTAGGAAGGTGATGAATAGGAGTGGATAAGGAGATACTTGGTGAAGAATTTTGGAGTGCCCATAGATTTTGGTTTTGTTTAGTATTTAGATTAATTCACTTGTTTTCGATATGAAATAGAGGAAGATAATGTAGGTGAATATTTTAGCTAGTAAATTTTTGCTTTTGTATTTTGAATATATAAAGATCGAATTTTACAAGTCCTTCCGGTCTATAACATATATAAATGCAGCTTTTTGGTCGTTTATATTTGATAGTACATATATAATTTAAGTCATACATTAATATATGTATATTGCTTTTAGTGTATATATAGATGTTGTCTACTTAATGACGAGAGTTTACTTTTACATTAACATATTATTGGTAACGAAAAAATAAATTGTTGCTTTTGTTGTCACAAATTATTCTATTAAAAAATCACTTTATTGTCTTATAAATAATTAAATTGTTGCAATATCTATTGAACATTATTACTATAGTTGGAGCTTATATTGTTGCTTTAGTCAAAACCTGAAGCAACATTATTCAAATTGTTGTTATATCCATTTAATATTGTTGCTATAGTTTGAAACTATTTTGTTGTCTTAGTCAAAAGTTTAAATGACATTATTCATTTTGTTGCCTAATAAAAAATTTTTGTCTTACACCTGTAGTAGCACCACTTTATTTAACAAAATGAATTATATTGCCTTAATAAAAAGACAACAATAATTGTATTTATAGTTACACTTTTTTTTAGTAGCCTAAAGCTCTTGTTGTTATAATAGTTGCTAAAAATTCTATGCCTCTTTAGTCGTGTCAAAGCGTCAAAAATCAAGCTTAATCAAAATCTGATGATTTATTCCATCCCATGATGCCAAAGGTTCTATGAATACATCCTTTTCTTCATTTTGCTTTTATATTGGTTTTAGTATTTCTCTAACAACAATATGCTAAATGAGCCTCCCTTTGAAAAAAAATGCATATTTTCTCAGCGCATAAATCATAGTTTGAACCGTTTAATGTGATATTGTTAGGGTTAGGAAAATATTGAAGGAGTTTAGAGGCATCCATAATAAGAAAAAGACAATAAAAAGGAGGAAAACCTATTTGTAGAGTTGGTATTTGGTTATTCTGACCTCAAAAATAAATTCAGAGCACTTGAATTTGAGAGCCGATATGGGCTGTAAAAGAATTAGATGAAAAGAAGTTAAACTGGATAATCAAAGTGATGGTCAACGACTTTGAATTGAACCAATCGACATGTTTGAACCAAACCAAAGGAGGAGAGGTTATTGATGTGGCCCCGACTAGGAAATGCAAGGAAAAATGGGGTTTTGAAGCATGTCACTTGATAACGGCGGGACGTTAACCGGATACTAACATGATGTTGACTGGATGCTAACGGGAGGATGACTGAGCAATGATATCCAATGGTTGATTGACATGTGTTTCTATCCTGATGACGTGTATTGGATGACATGATGGAGGGAGAGCTAAGAAATGACAAGCTTCTGGTTATTTTGGCCCTACAAAACGACAAGTCATTCAAGTTGCCTTCTACCTACAGATGCCTCAAGGCTAGTTTTTGATTGCAACGGCTTTTGAGGCATCGGAGGGCACGTGAAGATGACTTTTGCGGATGCAGTTTGCGCCGTTGTGATCTAAATGAGGAATAAAACAATCAAATTGTTGTGGAATAGATTGAAAGAATCAGAATGCTTGAACATAGGCTGTAAAAGAAAGAAAAATTGAGAAGGAACGTAGAATCTGGGAGTAGGCCATGGGTGCTAGGGAATTGCTGGGCAATCCCATCTGCCAGTGGAAAAATAGTCCATTTTCACATCAATTGGAAGATTTGCTTTCAAATCTATAGATAAGACCGTTCGATTAAGATTGTAATATTAGTTAATTAACACTTACAACTTTTCCAAATGGATTGGAACATGTAGGGCCCAGAGACCAAAGTGAAATCACAAGTCTTTCTACCTTTAATTTGCAACATTGCAATTCTTTCCCAAACTTTCAGTTTTTGCAGTCATTTTCTAATAATTCATAGATTAAGTAGCTATTTTGTATCACCTCTTATTCCAAATGAGAAGTGTAAAATTCCCATATAATATACTCATGAGAACATACAGCTTTGAAGAATAATGACAAAAAGCATAAGCATGCACTTGAAGGTAGATTAAAGATGTTTGATAAGAAACGGTCAATCATAAAGTTGTTTGGTTTTGTGAAAAACGGAAAGAAATTTGCAGAAAGAGCTCCTCTCCGCACTTGGTATAAAGATTCAGAGGTAAAAGAAATAGTAGCAGCTAGCTGTGATGTAGTCGACAGAAGTGGCAGATGATGTAAATAAACATCCGTGATCGGAATTGTTTTAAGGACGAACAGGAACAGACTTGGCATCAAGGGATGACAAGTTGATTTCTATACGGCGCTTCATGGGTCAGGTTCAATCTAACTGTTTTAAGTATAATAATTTATTTTACTTAAGAGAATTATTTATTGCATAAGTCTGAAATTAAGCAATTTAAGCCTAGATTTAATTAAAAAATTAAGTTATTTTATAATTTTAATTTTTAAAAAAATTATTTTAATAAATCAGCATGAAACAGCCCATTGTAATCGAAACTGACCTTCCAGGTTTTAGGGTGGGAAGCATTTTGACCTGAGTAATCCAACTTTTCTAGTTTACACATATAAAGAGATTGATGACAAAAGATCCCACTTTGCCTATATAAATGTTTCCTTTCCTTTAAGGATTACGCATAACTGCATAGACCACTAAATCACAGTTAAAAGGGTTTCACCAAGATTCAATTCTTGTTTAGGGGGATAGTTGATAAGTGACATTTAGCCTATGAAAGTTAGATTACTATAACTTGATCCCAAAAAAATGGGGGGAAAAAAAGAATGACCACAATCAGCGCCTGGCCTTCTTTAACTTGGTTATGTGTTTAGTTGCAGGTTTAATAACCTTTTATTATAAAAGCTTGATTCGAGCTCAAAAACAAGTTGTAACTGAAATAGTATGATGCCACCTTAGTCGAAAGTTGTTGGTGTTAGCTAGTTAAAAGTCGAGCAAAACTAAAGATATTGAGACAGTTAATGACATTTTTACTAATATATGATATGGACCAATAGTTTTCTTAAAGGAGTAAATCTAGTGTGGACAAAAGATTGTAAAGAACATATCCGAATTTCCAGCATTAATCTTAAGCACTTTATTCGTACAAAAGCAGGTACCAGTTTTGCCTTTGTGATGTCAATCTGTAAAGGGACAAAACCCAATTACAAATTTAGTTTCCATTTCAGTGAAAATTCAGAAAAGAAATCTTGATATGGGGTAAGATCAAGAAAAGCCTAAGGAATAATACACAGAGCTGGTAACATTAGAAGGCAGGAAGCCTACCTTCAACCCTCGTCAATATCCCTAGCACTTCCCAGCGGATCGTTGCTTATGAAATGAAAATGCCTCCCTTTCTAAGTAACAAAAACGACAAAGCTGGAATAAGAGGAATATTTTATCATTAACCTTCAACTTAAACTGACTCGAGAGTGCTGACCTGCTATTTTCTCGTGTAAGGTTTCAAAGACCATCTCTTTTTCCTTTTAAATGCTAACAAATATATCAGAACGCCGTTTTAACGTGTTGCATCGAAGATCGACGTCTTGATTTTAATTTTACTCACTAGTAGAAAGAAGATAAAATTTTTTGACATCACACCCCGATACCACAAAAATCAAGCATGAAATTAACATGTCTAGTTAACATAAATAGCATAATTATTTACAGACTTAATTTTATCTTGAACTTGCAAATACGACTTAGCAAAATGTGTACCAAAAGGCAAACAAAAAATAAATAAATTTCTCCCTAACTAAATTTCTTCGGTGAACCTCCGCCTTAGGAGCTGGGTAGTGGATATGGGTACTTGCACAATTGGGGATATAACTATCCGTCTAGGAACTTGTTGCTGTGAGAGAGCAAGACCCAAGAAGCTAATGTCGTGAAGCGTGAACCTGTGAGGTTCCTTTTCATTCGCGCCATCCCTGAAGCCCTAACCACAACTCAAAATCATTGTCAGAAACCCTAGAATGCTGATTGTTACTTGAAGACTGCGAATAAAGAATGATTGGCCACCTAGTCAGGCTGAAATTGAAAAATGAAAGACAAATGACAGTATGAATAGAAATTTGAGAATTCAGATTTCAACAATTCTTGCAGGACATATTTTTTCATGTTCAAGCGATTTGAATGCAACTTCTTACACCAGTTAACGTTCCCTATCTTTCTTTCACATGGGATCGCTTCATGGAATAGGCGATCCTTAACAGGTAGTAGAAAATAAGATATGAAGAAAAAGGAATAGATTAAGCCAATGGCGAACCTCTATATAAAGACTTCACTACTTTTAATAAGCCAGATGCAAAAAACTGTCCATGTTTACCAGAACAAGACATACGAGAGTGTTGCTGATAATTAGCGAAATCGATGAAGACCATTCAATAATCAATGGACAAGTTAAAGAATGAGCAGAACATAAACTCGACAAAAATCAGATGCTCTTGTAAGTCATGTTAGAGAATAAAGAGAATGGTTTCCATTAGCTTATATTATATGTTAAGCATATGTATGAGACAGCCCAAACAAGAAATGTATATAATATTAACTACTTTATGGGACAAACAATAAAGGGAGCTCCCTTCAGTCCAAGTACAGGAAGCTTAAGATTCAATTTGTCTCCCGCATCATTCACTCATTTACTGGGTTATCTGCTCGCCCTTTAACACAGTATTTGGATGAATGAGTCGGCAGCTAATTAAATCCTATTGCCACCCATGAGTGGACTGAAGGAAGCTCTCTTAGCCGTTAATAATCATCGAGATAAGAACAATAACAGCACTTGGTGTGCTAGAATCAGAATAGTATTAAACTGCAAATAAGTAAGAGATGACCATGACATATGAAAACATATAGTCCCTCGTAACAATTCAAGCCCGTACCTACAACCAAGAAACATCCTCCATTTCCATTGGGAGAATACCAAAATAAATAAATAAAAACCAAAAAGATCCTTGTTCCCTTTACATTCAAACGGGAGTCTGGGAACCATTAGGATCGCAAGATAAACGTTCGCGGATTTGAAGAGTTTTGACTGGTACCTCTTGGATTTGAAAGGTTGGAACCTGGAAATTGGAATACAAGGAAAGCAAGTAACAAGTAAGAGGTGAGACAAAACCTATGTCAGAAATCTCAACAGAGCCAAGGGCGGGCAGAAAAATGAGCTTCAAGGGTTTTTCGCTATCATGGTCACCTAAGTAAGCACATCCCATGCTTATCCTAGTGAAGCGAACGGACTTATATAGGTAAAACGAAGCTAGACATCAGGCAGCAAGTGATTTCTTTAACACACAGTAATAATGATGCACATGAATAAACTAAATAAAGAAAGTCATATTCCTGCTTTATTTTGAGTCATGTACAACCCTTCTGCCAATCCGTTCCTTGATGGACAACCCATCACTACCATATGTCTTCCCACTTTTATAGTTGTTTAAAACTCGATTCTTAAAAGCTAATATGAATAGAATTTGCCCCTACAGAAACCATTAAACACTTTTTTCTTCCTCAAGCCCACCCTCGCTCCAAATTAAAATAAAAAAGTAGCGAAGTTCCCAAAACTATGGTTTACATGGAAGATGAATCAGGAGGTCCCATTGCTAAGCTTTACGGTTTGCAGGAAGGAAATTTATCTATAACGTGCGGTTTAGTGATTCAAGCTTGTAAGCTTTTATACGTTCATTTCAACTGTGCGAGGCAACCTTATAAGCTTAATGCTCGAATTTGTAACATTTCTCGGTTTTTTTAGCTTGCTTTTTATTATCATCAATGATCGTGGATGGGTATGAATTTTCAAGTGATTTATTGTTAGGCTGTAAACTAAACAAATATTTGTTGATGTGAAGTTTCTTTTAAAATTATAGTTATTCATCTTAAAAATAAATTTAATTAGACCACACTTTGTTAGATATGTCAAACCTTCCTAATGTGTGCTTTCTTCAAAATGAAACGACTATTAGAAGTCTAAAATTAAATTATGGACCATTTTATAAGGATTTTACAAATTATGCTAACGCTTATGTAGAAATTCTGAATACATTGAAGAGAACAATTATAAAGTGTTAATTTTATCTCTTTATAGATCAACTAAAATTAGATCATAATAATTGGAAGAACCCCTAATTCTATGCAAGATTACACTGGCAATTTACAAAATTACATTATAGAACATTTACAAATGGGGTTTATGTCCCGAACTAAATTCAGACAGCATAAATGCTTCTTAATAATTCTAATATGACATAAACTCACATATAAAAATACTGGAAGATTGGTTGCCAAGAAGAAAATTTCTCAAGACGTTCATCTAAATCTAATAAGGGAAAAATAAACAACTTAGAATGCAATTTTATTTTTGAAAAATTATTTCATTTTTTTCACTATCCTTTTTTCTTTAGGTTGGAGTAATTTATTTTCGATAGGGTGTTTTAATTTTGTATCATTTAATTTTATCTATATTTTTACATTAATCTTATATAAATATATAGATAAGATTTAATATAAAAGAGTAAGAATTTGATTAATAACATCTTATACTCTTTCCTTTGGTATACTATACAAAAAGATCGTGAATTGTTATCCAACAAGTCCGAAGTCGAGACATTCTCCGAGAAAAACCAATGGGCATTCTAGGGACTCTAGTATTCTGTTTATACCGAGAAGTACATGCCATAGCACAAACATTTGTGCAATCCAATTTTAACATGTCGCCTACAACCCCCCTTTTCTCTCTTCATTGACATATGCAGCCGTAACTTTTAAGAGTCTTTTGATTTAAAAAATTAAAAGTGTGAACTATAGAAAAAGAAGTTGTAACTGGATAAAAAATTTAAAGAAAGCGGTTGGTTGATCTGAAAAAGTTTTATAATTTATAAACATCAATTGTTCGAATTCATTATTTAATTATGAGTCAATTAATTCATTAAATAATTTGTTTAAAATATATAATTTATAATTTATTTAATATGTATTTAAAAAATTAAATAAATAAATATTAAAAATTTTGTCATTATTTACCAAATAAAACAGGACCGTATTTTTTCATATGCTTTTACAAAATTGTCTATTTTGATCCTCCTATTGCACCCTCGGAAGTGATTTATATTGATTTCTTAGGAAATTGGCGTGAGACAATATTACAGCTAAGCTCTCTCTTATAATTTGCATTTTAAACTCGAAAGCCAGATAATACAATTCAGCGTTGTCTGAATCTGAAGACAGGCCAGATTGGCATGTACTGCTTCTCTTAGAACCTAACTTTACATTGTCAGGTAACTGTAGTGACAAAGAGGAATATACAACATGAATAAGAACTTGGCAATTGTGTATGTTAGGATGTTTCTATTTTTTTTCCCCCCATATTTTGTACAAAAGCTTCACTAAGATAACGTCTTTTAATTTTTATAAGATCCGATTTACAGCCTCTATAGTCTCTAAGGTAAGACCAGAACCCTACTCGTGCGCTTTCATTGTTACTAGTTACTAAGTGACCCTACTCGTACGCTTTCATTGTTACTAGTTACTAAGTTAAGTTATAGAATGTCAGTGCATCAAGAATAACAGAAGGAGAATAAACGTCCAAACGATTGGGAAGATAAGAGCTAAAAATAGCATTAAAGCTTCTAAACAAGTTAATTTATACTTAACCAATTCAACTCTCTTTAAATAATTGTAAAGGAATCGTTGTTCGTATATATCCTTCTTTCTGTAAATGCCAGTTGTACTAGTCGTCGTTGGCTTTATATATTCTCGGATATATAATTATTTAATAAATTATTGTCGGATTTTGATATTGTTCCTACTTATAATTATTTAATTTAAATAAACAAAGAACGCCAGAAGGCCATTTCAAATGCCAGCGAATGATTGTCTAAAGAAATAATCGCAATTTCATCTTTAAAAAACTGTGGCAAATCTCACAAAATAACGTAAGTATATAAAAATGGTACAATAATAATTGATTAGAGAATGTGGGAGTGGCAAAATAGACGGTAAAACTAAAAGGGTGGATGGATGGTGCTAAAGAAAGCATGATAGCAAGGAAGAAATTAATAATAGAAATTTTCGATGGAATAAATTATGGCGATCAGATTCTGTCACTTCAATTGCTGAATATCGCGGTCTTATCAACCCATAAAGGCTGCCTACTAATTGGTACGCTCTCTTATCTTCGCCTCCCCATAGTCCATACTACAAAAAACAATATCCTCCCTCCTTCTCCATTTTCTCTTCCTTCTCATGCACCATCTCATGTCCACTTGTCCAATCACTTCCACTTTTCCTCTCATCTGTCCATCCATCCATCTAATCTCTTCCTCCTCCATTATTTTCTTGTTTTAACTTATTGTATAGCTATAGCTAGGGTATGTACACAATTGCGTACTGCTAACTAATCACTTGATTCAAGTAAACCCTGACTCTTAACTAATATTTTATATTATCATTCTGTGCATGTCAACTGTCAAGCCAATTTTCTGTAGAAAATCCCAGATTTTATCTGAGAGGCAGAGATTCTTAGGATTGACTTAAGACAATTTCAGGCGGTTCATTTGGGCGTTGGTTGAAATGTAGTCCGGCCAAGTTATTATTTAACATGGAATGTATCGTTCGGTTTTCTACACACATTGCTGCTCGACAGTTAATGGGTTCAAACTTCAAATTTGCCATGTCGTAGATTCATTGCTTGCCTGTGAAAAGGAAAATGAAGGGAAAAGATTTTGCGTCCAGTGCTGTTTCTTGCATAAGAAAAAAGTTGAGTCAATAATGTTGTACTTGGAGTTGTTTCTTACTGTTTAAAGTAATAATCATACCAACTCAGAAAGCACCAGACATGGAGACAACCCAGAGGTGATGCGATCATTTCAATGTCCTAAGTTTCACGTTTTCAGACGTTTCACGTTGAAACGATGTTACGCAACAAGATATACTATTACTATGTTACTTTTTTTAAGTCACAAACCCAATTACTGTTTTTTATCCTTAAAAGACTTGCAAAAGACAATTATACGGATACATATTATTTTTGTTCGTTGGTTTGGCAAGCTAGATTCTTCTTTGATTAAGGTTGGAATATTTATTTTTTATATAATAATAATTAATTTTCCTAATTATTTTCTTTATGTGTTATGCTCTTTAAGCGTGCATATATATCATATTATCTGCTCACAATGGGACGCGATGAGTTCTATGCAATAAAGTAACTATTCCATATCAACTTTGATTAATACAAGTCTATTTATATTAAGAAAGTTCTTCCGGCTTAGAGGAGATCAAGAGATCGCCTCACAATCGTCTTGAGCTTCATAACCTTCGATTGTCCCTCGACAATAAAGCTTTGCTTCTTTATTATTACTATGCTTTCCCTTCACTTCTTAGACGGCAAAGATACGTACATGTAGATATAGCGCTAGAGGTGACGGATGGCTCAAATTCATAAAAGGTTATAAACTAGGATTTAATTGTTGGAATTAAATTACGTGAAGAAGAAAAGAAGAAGACTAGACAGAAGGTTAAAGTTGAAGTAGAAGTTAACAGTAATTCTTATACATTCACTCAGTAAATAATCTGATAACTATTTACAACGTTAAATGCCCAAAAAATAGGATCACATTAACAAACCCACTAATAACATATCTACTAGACCACTACTTACAAAAGGATCACTAATCTAAGAATAATTCAAATGCTGACTGCTAAAATCAGAATAAATAAATAAATAAAATGATCAACATCCCCTTTTAATTCTAATTTGGAGGGTTTTACTCCAAGCAGATTACTCAACTTGATGAAAGCAGTCAATCTTCAACAACTTGGTGAATATATCTGCAGCTTGATCTTCAGTTTTGCAATACTTTAACTTGATCACATTCTTACTGACTTGATCTCTAAAAAAAATGATATCTTATATCTATATGCTTGCTTCTTCCATGAAAGACCAGATTCTTGGCTAAATCAATTGCAAACATGTTGTCAAGATAAATCTTTATTGGACCTTGAAGATTAAACCAATTTGACTCATTATATTGCTAAGACAAATTGCTTGACATGCACTTGATGCTACTCTTAAATACTCAATTTCACACGTTGATAATGCAATAATAGACTGCTTCTTTGATGACTATGAATAGACTTTTTTCCTAAGCATAAAACAGTGACCAGTTGTGCTTTTCCTTTCGACCAAATCTCTACCCCAATCACTATCAAAGTAACTAACAAGGTCATTCTCCTTGAATAATCAATAGAATAATAATCCATAATCATGAGTACCTTTGATATACGCATAATTCTTTTTACTGCTTATAAATGCATTTGACAAGGGGACTTTATGAATCAGCTAACTAATCCCACAACATAGGGGACTTTATGAATTAGCTAACTAATCCCACAACATAGCAAATATCTAGTCTCGTGCATGTGAGATATCTCAAACTTTCAACAATCTGCTTATTTCATGTTGTATACCCTGTTCTTCGCAATAAATGTTAAACTCATTTAAGGTATACTCACCCCCTCCATCACTACACAACACCTTAATATAACATCCACTTTGATTTTCAACAAGTAGTTTAAACTTCTTGAAGTAATCAAAAACTTCATATTTCTTCTTCAATAAATAAACCCAAATTTTTCTGGTAAAATCATCAATAAAGGTTAAGAAATACTTGTTGCCACCAATGGACTTAATATTCATTAGTCCACACACATCAGAATAAACAAGCTATAAACGTTGCTTTGCATGCCACGGTTTTCCCAAAAATGGCAACCTGTGACTCTTTCCAAAAACACATGCTTCGCACAATTGATCAGGATGATTAATATTGGGCAAATTATACACTATATTTTCTTTAGCAAGCCTCTTCAAACTCTCAAAATTTAAATGCCCAAATTGAAGATTCACAACCAAGACTCATATTTCGCAACAAAATTAAGCACTTTTAATCACCGTTGGAAATATTAATAGAAAACATGCAATTCTTTGATAAAATAGATTTAAGAATGAGTGCACCGCTTTTATCAAAAATCAAGAATTCATTATTTTGAACACTCATGACATATCCTTTTTTTGTTAATTGACCCATACTCAATAAATTGCTCTTCATATCCGGAATATAGAAAACATCATAAATATACCTGTGATCTCCATTTTTCAAGGTGATAAGGATTCTCCCTTTTCCGATCACTGGGATAGTCCTACCATCACCAAATATGACATTTGTGCTAAATGATTCATCAAGCTCGATAAACAACTCCTTCCTGCCACAAATATGATTTGTACAGCTTGTATCCAAAAATCAGTTATGGTAATTTGGATTTTCATTTGCTGAAGAAACCATCAGAATTATGTGATCACCTTCGGCTTAGTCCTGATTGCTAACTTCTTATGCATGGTTGATATCTTGGTTGTTGTTCTTGGACTTGCACTCATTTGCATAATGGACACGCTTGTGACAGTTGTAACACTTCATATTTGATTTGTCATATCTTCCTCTACTACGTCCACGACCTCATCCTCTCTGTTAAGACGAGTTTGAACACAAGTTGTTTTGCTTTGTAGCTCCTCGATTATGGCCACCATAACCTTTGTTGGAGGGATTGCCACCTCATCCCTGTCCTCTACCATGAGAAATTTCAAGCTTCTAACAGGAATCACCAAGTGAAGGTTGTGCTTGGAGAGCTTGTTTAATTGACTTATCAATTTTGTTATCGTTCATCCTCTATTCATGCGCTCGCAGGGATCTTGACAATAATTTATCTGACATTGTTGAGAGATCATTGCCCTCTTCAATTTCTGCTACAATATACTTGAATCTGGGAGTCAAGTACCTCAAAATCTTCTCCACCTTACTCTGTTCAAATAGAGTTTCACCATTTGTTTTCATATTGTTTTTCAGTGCAAGAACTCTATTGATGTAGGTATCAATTGTTTCGGTAGGCTCCATCTGCAATAGCTCGTACTAACGCCTCAACGTTTAAAAACGCACCCTCTTGATCTTCTCATCACCTTTGTATGAAGTAGACAGAGTAGTCCATGCTTCATTTGAGGTAGTGGCTCTTTCAATATGCTAAAACGTCTCGTCGTTCATTCCTTGATGGATGAGGTATGAAGCCTTCTTATCCTTCTTCTTAGCATCACAGTACGCTGTTCTCTACGCATCATTTGCATTATCTGCTAATGTCAACACTCCATTCTCCACGAATCGCGGTAGTCAAATAGGACCTTCATCTGAGCACACCAACGGTTGTAATTTTTCCCATCTAGAATAGGAACGGACAATTGTATAGTATTGTTCATCGTAGCAGGTCGTAAAGGGATAAAAAGGGCTTTGATACCAGTTGTTGAAATTAAACTGTGTGAAGAAGAAAAGAAGAAGACTAGACAGAAGTCTAAAGTTAAAGTAAAAGTTGACAGTAATTCTCATACATTCACCTAGTAAACGATCTGATGATCATTTACAACGTTAAATATTAAAAAAAATAGGATCATATTAACAAACTCACTAATAACAGATCCACTACACTACTACTTACAAACTTATACTTTAAGATCACTAATCTAAGAACAATTCAAATGCTAACTAATAAAATCAGAATAAATAAATAAATAATATGATCAACATTAACATGATTGTGATTTTTCAAAGATGACACCGAATTTTTGCTTCAAAATAAATGTTTATTATTAATTAAAATATTGCAAAGAAATGTAAACTAACTATTTTTGGTTTTAATTTCTTTGAATAAAAATATGATAAGATTATTATTTTATTTATTAACATTTAGATTTTAAAAAAATGCCTATGGTGGAGAATTTTGTGTTTATTATACGTTCCCCAGTGAACTAAGAAGTTAGGATAGGAATATCGGTTAAAGACTACCTAAAATTATAAGGTTCTATGAATAAATAATTGCGGAAAAATGACTTAATAATACATATAGCATATTAGATGAAAGTTTAAAGGTAAATTCTTAACACATAAGATCATGTTGTTGAAGAATGCATTTTCATCAGAAGAATCAATGCAAACAGACATGGACCATTTTGGAATTAGTGATTTTTATTTTATACCAAAGTGCCATTGCACTGTTCGACAGCAGATGAGTCGTTAATTACTCACTAAGCTTATGGAAATTCTTTATGTTAGTGATGGAATGATAAAAGTTGAAAAGAAGTAAGATACAGAGGCACATGAATCCTTAAGTTGTTGGCACTGCAAAGAGGGCTGATTGCTGTATTCTGAAAGGTTTGGTAGCAGTGAAATAAACAAATCGGAAGGTTTGAACTTTTAACAACACCCAGACACCTTCCCGTATAGACGGGCTAGAGATAAGCAACAGAGATTGTGTTTTACTTACAGACAAACGTCAGCATAGGGGAGTAAACAAGTACCAATGCAAGCCCAAAAATGAAAACACAAAAAGACACCAAAACAGAGAATAACAAAAGTCACACATGGCCACAGGGTATTTCACGCTTTATTGGACAAATGGGGTTGTCCCATGAAATGACCTTATGCCTGGAATAGACCTGTCCTGTTAATTATTTCTTTTGCTTTCCAATATTTCCTGTTTACCCTTTACCTTTTATCTTCAAGTCCATCACTTTGATAGGCCTCTTTTGTCTTTTGCCAGAATCGTTTCATATCTTCCCACATGCATGCTTCTTTGGAAGTTTGCAGAATTGTTACTTCCCAATATTATTATTCTCTCTTCTGCATTTGATGATCAATCCCTGGAGTTTTCTTGGATTCCTCTACTTCGAAATCCAAGTTTTAAAAAGTTTGGCCTACAGTGCATACAACCTATCTTTTCACAGTTTTAGGCCATCACTTCCGAATATCAGCTATAGTCCTGTTTATGACATTTCTCTGAGGTAAAGATTCCCAGGTCCAGTATATCCTTCCAGGGACTGATGTTCCCTTTCACGTAGTGCAAATTTCTATAACTTAATATTCAATTCGGAGAAGTGATCCGTTTAAAAAGGTCGAATTTCAAGGAAAGCTAACAAAGACTTGTGCGAAACTCTTATGGGTGGTGATGACGGGTAAGTTTGAATTGTGTGGTTTGAGATGTTTCAGTAGTTAGTCAGCTCAAGCAAGGTCTGTGCCCATATCTTTTAATAGCTGGTGAGGTACGATGACTGTTTAATCTTGTGAGCTCATTTCTTAGCTAGAAACACCAACTTTGCCAAATTCAAGGCAAATGGAACGGTAACAGATGATATTTTTCTTTTGCTTAACTTATATCCCCTGGCGTACTTAAAGTAGAAAAGACTGACGTGAAAGCTCATTGATCACTCTGGACGGTATGACAAAAACAATCGACTTATGTACTCTACGTGCGATGACCAATTAATAATTACTTATATTAGATAAGTATGTCTAGTGTATATGATAAATTGTGATTGCTTCTATGTAATTATTGAAGTGTATAAGATTCAAAGCATGAAGAGTCTTAGAAAACGAACAGAAATATTGCACACTTTTAAATGCCAACAGTTTTTATTATTAATTAATTAATTTGAATTTATGTTGGCATATTATGTGGATTGAAATATCTGACTAGCGGATCTCTTAAAATATAATTCTTATAAAAATAAAATTAATTGACAAATTTTTGGTGAGAAAAAGTCTTACTTCTTTTTAGCTTCCTTACATGTTTTGCATGCTTTCTTTTGATTTGCTTCTCTTTTACTCCTCTCTCTCTTACTTGGTTTCTTTTCTTCTTTGCTTTATTCAGATTTGGCGTATTGGTTGCTTTGTACTCCTCCTGATTTTTGTTTGAATTTCTTCAAATTTTTCTTTTATAATTTCATGTGTTTTGTCTTCTTCTCTATCCTCTAGCTCTCCCTACCTCTACTGTTCCTCAAGGCTTTTTCTCTTCTTCTTCAGTTTCCTTTGTTTATAGATCTTTCTCCTCCTCCGCAGGTTCATTTGTTATTTGTTTCTTGATACTCCTTTGCTTTTCTTGTTTCTCGCCTCTTATTGAGCTTTTCTGATCTCCTTTACTTCCTTTTTTAGCAATATGTTGAACTCCGAGATCCTTTCTTCTGACCAGTTCCATCATCTCGCTCATAACTTTTTCTTCGTTTTTGTACCCCCTACCGTTGATAATTTCAACACTACAATAGATGTTGCATCTTACCACCAGAAGTTGGTTTGCCCCATGGTCAAGCTTCTCCTCCTTCTGTTCGTTCTAGTGTTGTCAACATCAGGAAGACATGGCTTCAGATATTGAGAGATGCTTCTCCCATGCAAAAATTGCAATATTGCCTTCTAAAATTTGAGAACAGATATTCCATAGTTCATCCTTCAATTAACGTTTTGAGCGAGCGAGCATCTAAGTAGTATACCACCCTCTCCCTCATTAGGTTCTTTATACATAAAAGGTTTGTCATTTCTAGTCCTGAGTACTTGGGCACATTACTATTAGAAGAAGCAAGGTCTCCAAGAAGTTATGATAAATGAGGAGAATATATTTCTCTTCAAATTCGACTTAATTGAGCGGGCTAAAAAAAATCATTGAGGCTAAACCATGACATTTTAACATTATCAACCTCTTCTTCCAACATGTTAAGACGAAGTGGATTACCGTCCATAATATTACTCTGGAGTATTAGACAACTATGGGATCAGTCACTTATCTATTTGGGTAAACCCTGCGCCTAGATGAAGCCACCGCTAGCTTAAAAAGGGTTAAGCTACGTGAGATTGGGCAACCTTACAGATTCAAAAATCACTTCCGGATTATATAACCGTTATGAGTTTGAACAAGGATGGAACTTTATTTGAATACTTTGTATTTCATATTTTCTGAGACTTGATCAACCTAAATAGATCAAGACATGGCAACCAATTTCAAAAACAACATACAGATTTAGGCTTGGTTTCAATCTGTTAAAATGCTTATTTGTTTTGGATTGCTATTTTGATAATTGCTGAAATATGAAAATAAGTGTTTGACAAATGCGATTGTAGATGCTAAAAATAGATAAAAGTTCATTGATTTAATAAATTATTAATTTTTGTATAAATAATTAAAAAATATATTATTAGTTATATAAATTTAAAATTATAAATAAGAAAATATAAATAAAATAAATAAAATATTTCATAAAAACATTATTAGTTATATTAATTAAAAGTATAATGGAAAATAATATTTGTAGTGAAGACCATTAATGAAAAGTAAAATTTTTACCACAGAAGCAGTTTCTTACTGCAACTCTCTTTTTGCTTATTGATTTCTATAGTGACATCGCACTTTTTTCCAACTTCCGGTTGTTTACCGTAGATCCAAACATATGACTGCGTTTGAAAACTGCGATGAATAAGTACTTATTCTCACTGCACCGTATATCTAAACGCAACATTAGTCATTAAAATCCAAGTAGATAGCTGCCAGGATATAAGCATTGTGCAACTTGATCTTGGTACAAGTAATGATTTCAAACTGATAAGCAAGAGGAGATCTAACAAACAGAACAAGAGCTCCAAATCTTCTCCCCATCAATAACAATACTAATATGGAATATAAGAGGGCTTAATTACCCCAAGAAGCAACTAGCTTTACCAGATTCTTTTGGAGTTGTTAACCCTGTTATTATGAGACCTATTGAAACCAAATTGAAGGAGGAGAGGAGCAAAAACTTAAATATTTTTAGAAAATAAACTTATTTCCAACCACCAAGTCACTCCTATGATAGAATTATAATTGCTTTTAATTATTATAAGATTAAAGGGTTACATTCTATAATTAAGGATCAATTAATTTTGTTAAAATTATTCTAGAGAAAATTCATTCTTAGACCACATTTACATACAATTATAATTATACATTTTAGATAGTCAATTTATTTCTATCTGCTAGCCATTTGTTATTCTTAGAGATTTCATTAACATACTTCACCCTATATAAGTTGAAGGAAGCACTTGCATGAGGAATTTTTTTTTGGAATACTTTAGGGACTATTCTAGCAACATATATGAGACTGATTTGAGGATGGAGAGCTTCTTTTATACTCAGTATAAATCTTATTAGGACGTGAGATTTGGGAAGATTCTACTATACGCAACCTTACCCCTACTTAAATAGAGAGACTGTTTTCAAATGACCTATATATATGAATTAAAAATAAAAATAAAAATAAAAAATAAAGAATACAAATAAAATATAAATAAATAAATAATCATAAAATTAAAATAATAAAAAGAATAATAAATAAAAATAAAATATTAGTGAAAATGGATAAATAGACAAAAAATATAAATAATATATAATACTAAAAGAGATAAAATAAAATAAAATATTATTAAAAGTAAAAATTATAGTAACACTAATAATCATAGACATAATGGTACTAATACCGCTAAAGAGAATACTAAATATTCTAAATATTCTTATAATAATAATAATAATAATAATAATAATAATAATAATAATAATAATAATAATAATAACAACAACAACAACAACGCTAACGTAATACATGTAATAAGTAACTACCACTTAGGCTAACTACAATAGGCAATAGCTAAAAGATATACAAAGAGCTACCGTGATCTCTTTATGAGGGATCACTTACTTGAATCCTAGCACGCCAAATTTTTCTATTGTGGGTCATGTCTTCGGTAAGTTTCAACATTAGCAAATTATTCTTGATTACCTTCCTCAAATTCTTCTTAGGCCTTCCTAATTTTCTCTTAAATTTCTAAATGCGATCTTCTCTCATCTTCTCACTGGAGTACCATTAATATGTCCAAATCACCTAAGTTTTGTCTCTTTTAATTTGTCCATCATATTAACTACCTTTATTTTGTCTCTTATTATTATATTCCTAACCTTGTAGCTTTTAGCAAGGTTGTATATCCAACGAAGTATCATCATCTCCGTCACCATTAGCTTATGGCTATGAATTCGTTTGAAGGGCTAATATTTCGTCCCATAAAGCATGGTCGGCTTAATCTCTAAACGATAAAATTTTCCTTTAAGCTTGAGGGGTATCTTCTTGTCACACAAAACTCTTGAAGTGTCTCTCCATTTAAGCCATCTTGATTCGATCCTGTGAACTATGTCTTCGTCAAATTCTCTTTTACTATGGATTATAGATCCTAGATATTTAAAACACTCCTTTTGTGGGATAACTTCTGACTTAATCTTTACCTCCATATCTGTAACCATCCTACGTCCTGAAAAGTTACACTCCATGTACTCAATCTTAGTCCTAATTAATCGAAAACCCTTTGACTCTGATATATTTCTCCAAAGTTCGAGCTTGATATTGACCTCCTCTTTTGTCTCATCTACTAAAATAATATCATCAGCAAATAACATACACTAAAACACATCCTTTTGTATGTTCTCGGTGAGCTCATCTGTTGGACCCCGAATTTTTCTTAGAAGACTAGAGCTAATAAATGAGAAATGTGGAGAAGTTCATATTTGTGTTATAGTGATTGTGGTAGTGAGAGACTATAAAATGGGCAGAATTAGGGCGAAAGTGATGAAGAACACGTATATATGTGTGTGTATATATATATATATATATATATCTGTTATTGGTGTTCATGAATAAGCATGGACTATAATATCTTTATAGATGATATGGAGTTGAAAATGAAGTAGAGAAGATGATCTTGTTATCAGTTGTGATAGGGAAAGATTTAGAAACAAAAGTGGTAGTGGTCTGGAAAATATTCACTGAGTGTACTTTGGTCTAGTATCTATAATTTTTTTTTTAGTTATCCAAATGAGAGGATTATTTTCTTGGATTATACTAGAAACATATGGCTACATTTCTTATGAAGAAATTGAATTTCAATTCGGTCTCTAAGAGTCTCAAAAATTTGTTATGAAGTAAAAACCAGGTCCAATACATTAGGAGCTGAAGGTGAAATTCGTGTTCTAACTTCGGAAGGAAATGTGGATTTACATAGATAGATTTTAGCAAAATTATCTCCTTAAAAGTTGTAGATATTTTTACCAGCTTTCTATCTATATAAAGTTTGTAAATTTTAGATATCAAATTCGAAAGATACGAGTATTACAAGTTATGAGGTTTCATCGTCTTAGTTTAACTTTTTACGTCTCAGTTTGATCTTCTCATTTTGCTTCGTCTCAGAATGACGTCAGCATCATCTTAGAATGACGTCATTATTATCTCAGTTATTGTTCATCATCTTAGTTTGACTTTTGCGTCTTAGTTTGACCGTCTCATTTTGCTTCGTCTCAGAATGACGTCAGCATCG
>JANZXR010000171.1:29387103-29414110 GCA_027575705.1 Erythroxylum echinodendron
TAATAAACTTTATGGAATAATCATTTTAATATAAGGGGTATAATAGTCATTTATTATACATTACATTCCATTCCATCCATCATCCAAGCAACATTTCATTACATTACATTATCAAACCTTCCATCCTTCCCAAACAACGTATCACTATATTACATTCCATTCCATTATAAACCGTTCCTTTCCGTTCCCTTCAGTTCTATTAATTAACATCTAACCAAACAGGCCCTAAAGGACCGAAATTTTGAAGTGGGTCTTTATTCCTTCTAGTTATTGCCATGTATAACTATTGTTTTGGTGAGACCCACGTAGAGTTGAGCGAGGGTGTTTATTTGGGAGCTATGTTTTGGGGTCGTTAGATTGTTGATGAGGAAAGATGTGAGGAAGATGCTCAAGCGCAAGGATAGTGATGCCGATGAAAAGGCTCTGGTACTAAGATAGGATGGTTATCGACAGGAAAACAGTATATAAGAACATTGAAGTATATTTCACTTGTATTAATCGAGTGTTCATAGTACAAATATACCTGCTAATTAATAGATCCATAGGAAAGCACGAATCCCAATTTCGTTTGTACTTTTGAATTTATTCAGTTCGTAGTTAGCACACCACATTCCATAAGATTTTCTTTTCATATCTTACATAATCATTTGAAAATCATTTTTATATTTACTTAAAAGGCATTATTGCCTTTTAGTTACATGTAATTTCGAATGAATATATTTTCTTTTAACATCTTAAATAAACATCTGACTAGAATTTTTATATAGACTTAGTACTCATTATTTATGTTTTAGTTACACATAATCTCGAATGAATGTATTTTAGATTTAGGGTTAAGAAGAAAAAATTGCATAATAGATAAACAATAAAACAACAGGGCAAATAATATTTTTCAAAGAATGATGATTAATGAAGAAAAAATTAAATCAAATGAAAATTGAGTTTAATTAACATTATATAACTTTGATAGTATCTCCCTCAGAAAAAAAGCTGAAACTATTGTTATGAATACTGGTACCGATCGGTACGTACCCTATCGGACCAAAATAAATTATGGTACCAGATGTAAATACTGGTCGGTATCGACCAATATCGGCCGGTACCGACAGTATTCAAAATACCGATCAAATACCGGCCGCTACTGAAAATTTTAAAAAATTGGGGGACTTTTTTTAAAAAATTTCAAAATTTTTTAAAATCTCCCTCCCTCCTACCTCTCTTTCCCCCCTTTTTTTCAAAGTTTTTTAATTAATTATTTTATTTATTTCAACTTTTATAATTATCGTGAATTTTTAATTTTTATTTTTAAATAATAATAAATATTCTTATTACTAATAATAATTATAAATTAAATAAAAATTAAAAATAAATTATTTTTAATATTTTATATAATATTTATTAATAAAGTATTATTAAAAATATCTTATTTTTAAAATAAATAATATAAAATTATTATTTATAAACTAATATTTATTTTATATATTTTTAACTATTAAATAAAAATTTATTTGAAATTTATATATTTTAAAAATATAATTTAAATTTAATTATATTTAGTAATAATTATTAAATTAATTTTATAAATTAAATTAAATTGGGGTTATTATTTATTATTATGATTTTTGGAGACAGAGTACAACTGTATAATACGACAATGTACTATTTTGTAATTTTTAAAAAAATTCAGGGACTATTTCATAAATTTAAAAAATTACCTGAAACGGTTTCCGATATTAATCGGTACCGGTACAGTACCGTATCAGAATCCAATCTGATACGGTATTCGTAACATTGATAATAACAGCACCCAATATAAAGATATTCCCAGAGAGCAAACCGAAAATATGAAAATTAGTGCGAAAATTATCGGATAAAAGTTTCATGAAGCATCCTTTAGCGAATCATCCTTTAATTTATATGTATACCCGAAAATGAAGATGCCTAGAGTGATGGGTAACTTAAAAGAGAATGGTATCATGGAATCACAAAAAAGTCTGCTTGCTGGAGTCGGCAATAAAGATTAAAGAACCTCCAAATATAAACAAGTTTAATCATTCCCTAAAGTTGGTGCTTTAATAACACCGAAAAAAGAAGGAGGGAGAATTTTCAACTTTTTGCATTGTCTCCCAGGCCACATAATATTTTGAATGTCTACGAAAAAGAGAGAGATAATATATAAAATGCAAAATGCAATAAAGGCAAGATTCACTTGAAGTCTCACTCACCACAAAATTCACCATTTGGCAGTCAATTAAGGAATGTGTTTTGCTGTTATTAACACGAACGTGAACTTTGGAGTTGGATCGTAACTAGAACACGTATATGCTCATCATGTCTTGTGGTTTCCTGTCTTTGGCTACTATCACAGGAGCCAATAATTTTAATAACGGAATGAATTATTCCTTTTAAAAGCCAAAGCATCCGTGATCAATATTTAGGATTCTTATATCGTTGTGATTCCGGTACTTATGCTCATTATTAAGTACTTTTTTCAATGATTATATAGAGAACTAAAAAAAGTTTGATTAGACGTAATAAACCTAAATTTTAAAATAATCTTTTGATAGGGTATCATATTCTCTTTAATCAATATCATATTCCAACTCTATTTTATGTCAAAAACGACATAATTTTATATTTTTTATATTTAAAATGACATCATTTTTTATGTAAAATAGTGTTAAAGTAAAATATTGAATACAGAAAATCTGAACCCTATAACAACCTAGGAGTAGTACGTTAAAGGAAAATCAACTCAACTCTTCAAGTCTTCGTTCTTGAGATAAATTCCCAACACTTACAATTGATATCCTTGTACAGTTGCTGCATTCAAATTGAAACAAAATCTCACATATTATGCTTTAATTTTTGGTTGACATTACTACGGGTTTTAATTACATTTTCAAAGGACAGCTTGCTTGAAGGTTATTGAATTGATTTGCTATGATTTCAACACCTCCTTCTTAACATATAATGGAATCACACAAGTATTAAACATAACATATATGTGTTTTCTTTTCTTCCACTTCCATTCGAAAAATCAATCAATGCCTATCCATAAAACATTTTCAGACAAATTTGATATACATGATGGTGTTTTTTTCTTTTTTTTCGAATATTCATTTTGTCTCAACCTCTACTTCCTATTTTCTTATATACTTACGAATCATGGGCAAAACAGAATAAACCTCCGATTCCTTCCTAGCTTGTTGCTAGAATTTTCTTAAAGAGGCAAATACGAATTCTAAGATATGTAAATTAAGCATGGGGATGGACGATGTGACTTGGCCTGTATCAAAGAATAGAACATAGTGACAAGTAGGTCCAAAGTACACAGTTGTTCACATCTATCTTAAAAATGTTGGAGGACACCTCATTTAACAAACAATGTGTTTTGGTTCTGATTTACAAGCTTGGTGCATTTAAGAATTTGCTCAAATAATTTTCAACCTTTTTAGGTATTAAGATTTTCACTAAAGTTCAATTTAAGCCTATATATATATATTACATTTCAGTGACTTTTAAAAAGGACAATATCGTTTTACAAACATTTACTAAGAATTTCGATGTAAAATTTTTGTCAACTTTACTTTTTCTAAGCAATCCTGTTTATTCGGGTTAAGCTCCCCAACTTACTTGCCTGGTACAAATGGCTGATTCTAGGACCTTTAACAAGAGTACCCTTGCGATCAACTATTCCCCCCATAATGTGAACAACCCCAAATCCAATAAAGTCGATGACTCTAGTTCCAAACGAGAGATCTAAATCAGATTTGGAGGGACTAGCTTAACCATCGACAAACCAAAACCAGCGAAACATAAAATGGCAAATAAACCTAGTTAAAAATGAAGAGTAGTTCAAGTGACGAACTGGGTTCTTTCGGCTAAGGAGCCACTAGTGATCTCAGTGACTACTATAGCAAAAGCCCACTGGTAAAAAAAGTAGTTATGGTCAAAGTTAGAGAAAGGAAATGACTTAGGAGTGACGTTGTGTTGACCACTAGTAATCAATATGATATTCAGTGGTGTAAAAGCTGGATCATTGATCACATAAACCTAACAGGATTCAGGACTGTTAATAATTGCTAACAGAATTTAAACTGAATAGGCTTCATAGTTCTTACCTTTTATGGCATTTATTATATTATATTGATAAGGTCATGAAAAACAAGAATGGTTGAAGTAAATTTAGAGAGTAACAAAAAAATAGAATTGTTAAATAAAAATTTTCCTCAAAGGTTTCTGGTCTACAAAGTTTTGATGTTAAACAGAATTGAAATTATCAAAATATGTTTTGTTAGGCTTATTAATGGTTTTGATGATGATCATATAATATTTCAAAATTTAAATTTGCTTTATTTCCTTTTGAAGGTAACGATATAATTTTTAAAAGGAATAAAATCATAGGATAAATGCTTCCTTTCATGCAGGAACTTTCTTTATGAGCTTACCTTATTTATTTTACAAAATTCGGAAGAATCCTGCTAATCATTTATTTTGTCAATCAGCTCCAGATTTCTTAACTGATGATTATTTGAAGATTCTAGTAGAGACAATATTGAAAATTTAAAATCAACTCAAAATAGAAATGAAGTAACGACTAGTTGAAGAAAATGCCTATTTAAAGAAGAGCCATTGCATTTTGCAAACGGGGGACAAAAGCCAGAATCTTTGAAATACATTAGAAGCATCAATATTCCTAAAAGTCATATCTTGATCAAAATCTCTTTTGCCATAGAAAGTGACAATTCTTTTTATGAGAGATCATTGAAGCTCATATGGAGTAAATTACTTCTTCATTTGTTGAGAGCTTGTAGAGGCTAGCAAAATACTACTAGTATGGATGGTTGGTGAACCTTGAAAAATATGTACTCATGAGCTTGTAGAGGCTCAATAAATACTACTAGTTTAGAAGGTTCGAGAACCTTGAAAAATATGTACTCATGAGCTTGAAGAGACTCGTCAAATTACTATTTGAACTTTCATAGTGAAATACTCAAGTTGGATACTTGGGCAGTAAAGGTAGACTTGGGTTGTAACTCGAACTAGTATAAATCGACTGCGTCCTTCTCTCTCTTCTCTTAACTTTTATATTTCTGCATTATATTATGTATGTGTATTCATTTCAGCAAGTGGCTCCTTTGCTGTTGTAATAGACTCCTTTTGTTTTCAGCTTGTTAAAGGTTCTTTTTATTTTAACATGCGTCTTCTGTTTTAAATTATCTTAATTGGATTTATCCTTTAACAGCCTTCTGTCATTTAACAAACTTCTATCACTTAACAGGCTCCTATTGCTTGAACAGGTCCTATTGTATAACAAGCTCCTCTTGCTTTGCATGCTCCTATTGTTGTTTTAAACTTTGTAGACCCTTATCGTTTTATTTAAATTAAAAGTATCTCTTGCGTGTGTTTGCTTTATCATGTTTGAAGACAAAAAGTTCATCTATCGAAATTGTTCAAAAAGGAACATGGAAAACTTTGATTTAATTGTTGTTTACGAGGGAGCTCTTTATGAATAGATGTAATAATGACCTCCATGGATAAAGCTTTCAGCTTCACTAAGTCAATTTATGAAGTAAAAATTAGCCCACGCATTCATTGATATTTTCAAGGCATATAGTTATAACAATTCACAAATCAAACCTAAAAACATCACTAAAATGCCAATCCTACTTGAAGGGAAGCATAAGTCATATTCCAAATTCTTCCAAAGATATTCACACAAAACAGAGAAAGAAGAAACAATAGAGTGAGAAAGATGAAACAGAAAGAATAAGATACTTCACATCACTTGCACGTATTTTATTTGAAGACCTATAGAAGATATCTAACACGTGTACTTAGCAGCAACTTAAAAAACATAAAAAATGTAACTAAAATAGACACACTAGATCAAGGAGGGAAGCATAGCCCGTCTCGTGTCACAGATACGAGAAGGCCACTAATCCAAAGTTGCACAAATGAAATCTTCATCAATCCTTCCAATGGCAGCCTTCTGATCGATAAAAACAGCCCCCCGAATATTGCGACCTTGTGCAGCTACACCCTGTGAACTCGCAGAAACAAAGCAGAAGCTAAGCATACACACCGGAAACAACAACCTCACAGCCCGGTCCCTGAAGAGGGGCAAGATGAGCCTATGCTTAGAGCTCACTTTCATTAAAAAAATAATTACATATTCAATATAATTTATTAAAAAAATTAATTTATTTTTAATTAAAATTAAGAGTTTATATTTTTTTTTCAACTCCGGCTTACAAAATTTTAGAACCAGCCCTGCAACCTCATTTGACAAATCCGAGAACCCATTCAAGAAAAGTTGCAAGCTTTAAGATCTAAGGCTCTCCTATGAATGAGTAGGGTAGCCGCGAAACTGCAAAGTTGGGACATTTGGCTGGAGAGGTTTACTAGGGAGAGACCACCAGCATTAATGTTGAGGACGTTTAGGAAATCCAAACATTTTCGTCTGGAAAAATTTAAGACGCTAAAGCTTTTTTATTTTGGGTGCGCTTGCCATATGTGGCAAGGGCCACAAAAATAATAAAACTTGCTAGTTGTAACTTTTTCTAACAGAAGACTGGCAAAAATTATAAGTCAGAAAATATTTGTAAATATTTGTGAAGCATTAAGATTTTTTTATACATGTTAAAACATTTAGGGTTTAAATTGAATTTTGTTAAAAATCTGAACCTTTTGATTATAATGATTTGATCCATTTGGTTTTTAGAAGTTTTTAATATTGAATATTGCCTTAATTTAGCAGTTATCTTACTTGTTTACTTTTCCATTCTATCCTCACCAACTTCAATTTAGCTATAAATTATTGAAGTTTCAATTTTTAGCGTTAGTTATAGAATTCGTGGATTCTTTTCTATACGAAATTTTTGGAATTGAAAATGTATTTCTTTTAATCTTTTTTATTTTATTAAATATTAGTATATTGAACACTTACAAAAAGCATCAAATTAAATTTACATTGAAGAAGCAACAAAAAGAAATGACTATTTTTTTTATAATAAAGCATGTAGTGTGTTACACTATTTTGATTCTAAACTTTCAATTTTTATGAAAATTCAAGAAGACCTAATTTTAAAATTATAAATTAAAACTATGCAACCAATCGTTGTTGTTGATGATAGAGGAGATTATGGAATCTAAATGAGGCATTTGTATAAAGTATTTAGAGGGACCTACACTACTTTAATTATCAAAGTAAAGTGAAGCAGAATTGTCATCTTGTATCTTGTATTTGATGTTTCTATGTGATATCTAACTTAATTTCAAATTTTGAGCCATAAAGTAAGATGTTTCAGCTTTTATTTTTATCTCCGAAAAGTTTTTGCCCTACAAGAAATATGACTGGATCCACCTGACCTATAGTACCTTTTTGGTAGTAAGCATTCTCGATACTCTTTTTATCATTGATAATTTTGTTTGAGAGTTTTAAAGAATGAATTCCTAGACTCACCTCAAATTTAGGCAAGCATATTTCTTCCCAGTTGACCTTTACTCTAGATGAGTTAATAGAGGAACTACACCATAAGATTCTTGTTTGGATCTTTCCTGATAATGGTAAGTAGTCCTTAAAGTAGAGTTTACTATTGCTGATTAATGGTCCAAGATATGTGAAAGGGGTTTTTTAACTTGGAGGCGTATGATTAAATGCACTGCTTTATCTAATCAATACAACATTTGGCGAAGTTAAAAGCTTCTAGCATGTGTAAAAGGAAAATCTAATTGAATTATTTTTAAAAGTCCACCTTAATAGCATAATTCATAGCAGAGTTCTTCCTTCCATAATTCCCAAATAGTTCTTGAGCCTGTAGAATATTGTCTCTTATTAATCTTCCTTTCAAGGGTACTCATTGAGAATCATTAATAAGTTGTTGGAAGAAATGTTTCAATATTGATACATATAGTCTAGCTATCATCTTGTATAAGTTATTTTAACAAAATATTGTCCTAAAGTTAAGAACAGTTTGAGGGATAAAGCCTATAAAGTTTTATTTACCTCCTTAACACATTTCCTTTTTCACAAAGAATTATAGTACTACATTTGTCATAAATCTTTTTATGAGTGGCTAGGTCTTTTGAAAAAGATTGTACTTAGAGACTATCAGAGGAAGAAAAGAAAACCTAAGAAGAACTGGAGGGATATGATCAAGAATGATATGACGCTGTTAGAATTTACCGAGAAAACTTTGATGTAATATAATACAGATAAAGAATCTCACATAAACAAATATTTCTCTTTTTCATAGGTCCTTTAAACATTTTCCATCGAGTCTTATGTCTTATATGTAGCCTAAGTATTTAATATGTAATACTTCCTTCCTAATTATTTAGCCTAACATTTCCTTACTTAGCCTAAATTTTTTCTTATAACGACATGTTTGATTTATTTATTTACTTGTTTTCTTTCTTGTTTGTGTATTTATTTACTTATTCTATCTTTTTATTTTTATTCTTTACTTTGTTCTATATTCATTGTATGATTTATTTTATTACTTATTTTTATATTTTATTTATACATTTTTGTTTATTTTATTTTGTTAGTATTAATATCTTTTATGTCTATTTTATTTCAATTTTATTTTAATTAGTATTTTAATATGTATATGCTTTTTTCCCCTTTTTAGTGGATCTATTGAAAACAACCTTTTTACTAGTTATGAGTAAGGTTGCGTATTACTAAATCTTTTCAGACTCCACACATCAGCGGGGCCTTTATTGGGTTATTGTTGTTGTTAGTATGAAAGATGGTTGGCTATTAGAGTTTGTGGAGATATTGGTGAACTTAATTCAATCAGAAACATCATTAGTGAAGATCAACCTATTGATTATGCTCTAGCACACAAAATTGAGATTTTATCAAGGATTCAAGACTTTGGTTTGCATAATCAGATCAACAACATTGAGCTAAAAGAAAATTAGACAGATCTCAACTAGCGGACTTTGTCTAAGCATGGTAAATTCAATAATGTTCCTTGTACGAAGCATTTTCAAGAGCAAGAAAACATAGTACCATGGCGTAAACTAGTTTAGTGCAAGTATATGTTACTTAAGAGCTATAAAAAAAATAGATTGCCTATAATTGATAAATTAGACAAATATATGGAAAGACTAAATATATGTGTATTATGCAAGCAAGAGCAAGAAAGTATTACTCATTTATTCTTCAGACATTAGTTCACTCAATCTTTTTTGAAGGATGTTACTAGAAGATGCTTGTTTCAATCTTTTTTGAAGGATATTACTAGAAGATGCTTCTTAATAGATACACTAGATGGATGGAAGCAAATTGTAGCTTGATGTTCAGCTTTAAACACACATGATAAAACAAAACAATGGTGCTTCTTTATTGCTTTATTATATTTGGTACATGCTTTCTGGGATGAGAGAAATATGAGAATCTTCAAAGGCATTAAGAAGCAACATTTAAGGCTATACAAAGAAACACTTAATGCAATTAAGTTACATCATGTCACCTTTAATGATAAAATGTCGATTTATTCTACTCTTATATTAGTATGCGATTAATGACTAGTCTGTGCACTTGAATTTTGATTCATAATGTAATTTTACTGTTGTTTTGTTAGCCTATTCATAATGATGGGCTATTTTATGCTTGTAACACTTGTTATTGCCTTTTAATGACTAAATTTAATTTACAATTTTTCTAAAAAAATCATTAGCTCATAAATGGAGGTATACAAAAATTCATGTGGTGATTATGAGATACTTATTGCAATTCTTCAAATAGACAAACTTAATCTAAGTATATATTTCTTCACTTTTATCACTTGTTTAAAATTAAGCATCATTTTTTATCATAGAATTACTTTTGTTGTCTTATAATTGCTTAAAGAAACCAATTTGTAAGTGATGTTCCAAAATTGCAAATGTTTACAATTTAAATTACGAGTAAATTTGTGAGTGTAACTGGTTATAAAAGGAATTAGAACACACTTGATTGCATCTATTCCAAAAAAAAAAAGAAATAGATTATGTCACAAAAGATTAAATGACTTGGTTTTTGTTTGCTCTAACTTGGAGTTTTAAGAAATGTACGCTATTATCATTATTAAGCTGAATGTAATTTCTTAATAATTTTATTTTATTTATTTAATAGGACTCTTAATAGAACAAGTAGTTCTATAAATCTAGTTTGTCTCAACTATATCGATCTTTTAGCAGATTAAGTCTCTAAGGAATCAAGTTTCATAAATGAGAATGATTTAAAAGATAATCTTAGGTGAGAAAGTATTGACATATTATTTGGTATAATGAAATTGAATGATGGTAGTGATAAGACGCCTCTCAATAATGAAGATTTTATACAAAATAAATAGGTCCAATGCAATTTAAGTGAATATTTCATTTATAAAGATCTAGGATTTTTATTTTTGTCTTTTCTTTTAATTTCACTTGTATTCTATATATGCGATATAAATATAAAACTTTTACTTATAAATATTTTTATTTCATGTTTAACTTATACTTTATTTTGTTCATTGACATGAACTTTTATAATAATACTTATAAATTTATACTATGCTTACTTTATGATATTTTGATGTAATCTATTATAAAATTTTAAGTACGTTATATTATTCTTAATTTATATTTGTATAAGAATTAATAATATTTTTTTATATTAATTATTATTATTATTTATATAAGAAATATGTAAAAACTAATGTTAATAAAAACACAGCACCAAAATCAAATCCAATAATAAGTTAAAACACTACATGGCGAGTATTCGATTCCGTCATATTTTTCTCAAGTATTGTCGTGAAAATTCAATTTGTCCAGTCTGGTCGAAGTCCAACGGTTCCGTTGTATTGGCGACGAACTCTGCAATCTTTACTGAGAAAACTACTTAACAACATCTCTCAAATCCCGAGAACCATTTTCGAACAATCAAGCACATATAGACGTTTAAAACTTTCAACCAAACGGACCTGTTTTTCCTCTATGAGGTAAACAAATAATGAAGTGAACATAAACCTTCAATGTGGGATTGTGCCGAACAGTAACTCCTGTCTCTCCCTCTCCGAAACCTTAAACATTGTTAAGGAGAATCGGTGGGTTTGGTTTCGAAGCTTTGGGAGAAGGCTTTGGGCATGAGAGCGATGAGCACCATCCTCTGCGATCCTCGAAAGGCCAAAGACCCGAAATTGCCTGGTGCACGCGGGTCCAAGACGGATTTCGCTTTTGCTTTCAACAATTGTAACTTCTCTGATCGGGTTTTGAGGATCGAGATCATTCCCGACTTCTCTGATATCAACTCCGACGGCGACGGTTGTATCAATTGGGCCCATAACTGCAAGCGGCGGAGGGAGGAAATTAAGAAAGAGAATGGTCAGTTTTCAAGGTTTTTTTTAAATCTTCTTTAATTTCTGCTTTTTGTTTGTTCTTTCTTTTCTATTTCGGTTATGTTTGTGGAATCTTTGAACTTTAGGTATGAATTATTAGCTTTCGGGGAAATGATATGATAGAAATTTAGGGAATTTATCCTTATGGTTTGATGGGGTAACTCAAACAAACTTTGAAAAAGGTTAGACATTGAAGTTAATGTTGCCCATTTTGTGAAACTTGTGGATTACTATGCATTCTATGTTTCAATAGCTGTGCCATAGTTGATGGTCTAAGCACGTTCGCCGCCGATTTTTACAGGTTCTAACTAGTAGTTTTAGGAATTTTTGTTGTCTTGTTATTGGGGTTTCTTCGGTTTGTTGCTCAGTGGGGAATGTGCTTATAGATATTGTCTTTGGCGTTGATGTTTCTGCGAATTGTTAATGTGGATTCCTGGTTTTTGCATTAGCAGTGGACGCTATTGGACAATGTGAGGAGCAGATAGACGCTGAGGATAATGTGGCATATGAAAATGAAGACGATGAAGTCATGGGAATGATTGAGGAATCTCAATCATTGAAGTTAATGTTGCCCATTTTGTGAAACTTGTGGATTACTATGCATTCTATGTTTCAATAGCTGTGCCATAGTTGATGGTCTAAGCACGTTCGCCGCCGATTTTTACAGGTTCTAACTAGTAGTTTTAGGAATTTTTGTTGTCTTGTTATTGGGGTTTCTTCGGTTTGTTGCTCAGTGGGGAATGTGCTTATAGATATTGTCTTTGGCGTTGATGTTTCTGCGAATTGTTAATGTGGATTCCTGGTTTTTGCATTAGCAGTGGACGCTATTGGACAATGTGAGGAGCAGATAGACGCTGAGGATAATGTGGCATATGAAAATGAAGACGATGAAGTCATGGGAATGATTGAGGAATCTCATGTAGATACTTGGTTGGATCCAAATCAAGATGGTACCTACTCCTTTTTTAGCTTAGATTTAACTTATTGATATTTCTTCAGTTCTGAATTAACCATTTTATATGGATATTATATTTTCCTGTTCTTAATATTCATTTGACTTGCTTTTCTGTTTCAGTAGGTGATGATGTTGAATGTGGTGACTGTGGATTACTTATGGATATTTCTTCTGTTAATCAACAAGTTAGCTATGTTGTAGTTGTATATGGATACTACGCTTGCCTGTTGCTGATATTCATGTGACTTGTTTTTCTATTTCAGTAAGTGATGGTGTTGAATGTCGTGACTCATCCTGGAGCATAGACTGCTCAACAGTTATTAGAGTTAAGACTATACATATTAGTTCACCAATATTAGCAGCAAAAAGCCCTTTTTTCTACAAGGTAACAGTTTGGGGACTGTTCAATACTTGTTTGTTTCACCATCAAAATGTATTTAACACAACCTTTGAATTTTGTAGTTGTTTTCAAATGGTATGAGAGAATCAAAGCAGCGGCATGTAACTGTGAGAATACACGCCTCAGGTATGTAATGTGGCATTGTTAATACTTAAAGAAAGGAGTGGGGCGGAAAGGGGGGGAAAGCTCTGAGTTCCTGGTTTTCCTGTAGTTGGATCCTCCGGAACCACAGGAATCCTTAGTTAGAATGTGATTCCAACTCAGCACCTTGGAATTCATTTATTTCTCTCAGAGGTGGCCTGTTTTGGTTTTGAATTTGTGTTTAAATTATCAATAAGCAACTGTCAGTCTAACTGTGGATCCCAAGGATATTTAAAATTTTTCTTCAAATTTCTGAAGTACATAATGGATAAGATATTTTAAAATCATATATGCTACAACGGTGTCATTTTCATAGCGAAACCTTCTGGCTAGTTATTAAATATGTTAATCTTCATTTCTCTCCCTTTTTTTTGAGGACTTCATGGACATACAATTGTGAGACCAAATTAAATTACATTCTAGGAGGTACTTTTTTAATATTCATAAACCATAGGAGGTTTGCATGAAATTGACCCACTAATTTACTGGTCTCTTCTGTGATGATTTTGTAGCATTTCATTTATTTAATTGCTGCTCTAATTTTTTTTGACTGTTTACTCCTTCCTTGCATGTTTCCTAGAGCAGAAGAAGCAGCCCTGATGGAGCTTCTGAATTTTATGTATAGTAATGCGCTGACAACAACCACACCTGCCGCTTTACTGGACGTGTTGATGGCTGCAGACAAATTTGAGGTTTCGTCGTGCTTGAGATATTGTACCGGATTGTTGCAGAATTTGCCCATGACCTGTGAATCTGCCTTGCTATATTTAGACCTTCCTTCTAGTGTTTTGATGGCTGAAGCCGTTCAGCCGCTGACGAAAGCAGCTAAGCAGTTCCTTGCTGCACGGTACAAAGATATCTCGAAGTCAGTTCAACTTCCATCTGCAATTTCATGTTATTCTTCACTGATGTCTTGCCTTATTTTTCATTTTGTTGATTCGGGCATGCTTTCCTTTGCAATTTCTGTTTGGCTTTCATCTTAATGATGCTCTACATATTTTTTTACATAAAGAAGGGAAACAAATATTAGAAGTTTTTAAGTTGACATTGCTATGTAGTAGCAGTAGTTTCATGAATAATAGGTGAAATTTTCCAGTAACAAGCTTCTCTTTTTTTCTAATTCATGCAACTAATCTGCTGCATTTCTTATTTTAGATTCCTAGAAGAGATTATTAGCTTGCCGTTGGCGGGGGTTGAGGCGATATTGTCCAGTGATGATCTTCAGTTTGCTTCTGAAGATGCAGTTTATGAATTTGTGCTCAAGTGGTCTCGAGCCCATTATCCGAAATTGGAGGAAAGGCAAGAAATTCTTGCCACAGATCTTGGTAGATTAATACGTTTCCCATTTATGACATGCCGAAAGCTGAAGAAGGTTTTAACCTGCAATGACTTAGATCCTGAAATTGCCTCCAAAGTAGTTCTTGAGGCTTTGTTCTTCAAGGCTGAGATTCCATACAGGCAGCGGTTTCTTTCAGCTGAGGAGGGCAATGCTACCTACCGTCGTTTTGTGGAGCGGGCTTACAAGTATTGACCTGTCAAGGTTGTGGAGTTTGAACATCCTCGGAGGCAGTGTGTTGTTTATCTGGATTTGAAGCGAGTGGAGTGTCAACATTTGTTTCCTGCTGGTTGGATCTATTCTCAAGCATTTCACCTTGGTGGGCAGGGATTTTTCTTATCTGCCCACTGCAATATGGATCAGCAGAGTTCATTCCATTGCTTTGGTCTGTTTTTAGGAATGCAAGAGAAAGGAGCAGTTTTCTTTGCTGTTGACTATGAGTTTGCGGCAAGGTCAAGGCCAACTGGTGACTATGTGAGCAAGTATAAAGGGAACTACAATTTTACTGGAGGAAAAGCTGTTGGCTATCGTAATCTGTTTGGAATACCATGGATAGATTTCATGGCTGATGACAGTGGTTTCTTCATTAATGGTGTCCTCCACCTTAGGGCCGAGCTCACTTTACGACAATTAACTGTTTGACAACGAACAAGAATTTTTTACAGGTCTTCTCTTTTTTATTGCCTTGTGGTCTTGTAGGTGTTCTTATACATCAAATTTCTGCTGCGGTAGGTAGATGTGGAGATAGGAGTGCTTACATGGTCCTGCCATGTTGCTTTTGGGATGTTGAAGGTATTTGCTGAGATATAGCATATTGGAAAATTTGAGTTTATGAGTCTAACTTTACAGAAGTATATTAAGCAGACGTTAATATGGAAAAGAGATTAAAATTGCACATGGAAACAGTCATATTAAGCAGGTAGAGGTTGCTAACATGGAAAAGAGATGAAATTGCGCATGGAAACAGTCATTTTAAGCAGGTAGGGGTTGGTAACGTGGATAAGAGATGAAAATTGCACATTGAAAGTCATTTTAAATTCGAATCTATCCCATTTTACCAAAAGAAAAACTTAGAATCTATGCCATTCTGATCATATTATATCTCTCATCATATTAGGAAAGAAGTTTATTAATATATGTGATACCATGCATTTTTGTGTTAATACTCTTGATATAAACAGATTTCTTACCGGATTTTGAGAAGGGAAACTAAAAAATATAAGAAATGTAATTTCTGATTTTTTTAATCACAATATCTGTGGGTATTTGTAATATAGAATGAGAGAACATATTATTTAACGCATCAATAATAATGCATAAATAATAGATTAAAGAATTAAGAAAATAAGTAACAAAACTATTAACCTTTAATTTATTTACATAGCTAATTTTTAAATCAAATAATTATTGAACATTGTTTAGTTCTACAAATTTATTTATTTGATATTTTTGTTTTTATTTTAAAAATTCAATAAAAATTACTTTACTTAGAATTTTATAGATAAGGAGGGTTGCTTAAATTCGATCCTCCTATGGTTAAACATTTTTTTCATTTTGAAAAAAATCACTTTTGTGATATTGTTTAATTATTATATAACCCCTTTAGTATAATTGTTAGCCTTTCATTTATTTATAGCTCTAAAATAATATTGCATTAAAACTTAAGAATTTAATATTACGTCATTTTGGATAAAAAATAGATAAAAATTAATTAGGATATGATGGAGAGGATTGTGAAAACTAACTAATACTATAAGGTTAAGTGATGATATTCAAAATATGATGATTTGGAAAACAAGTCATGCAATTCTTAAGATATTTAACCATATAAATAAATAACTTAAGAATTTGAGCTTTCCCAATATCTTATATTAATTAAGAAGGTGAAAATATAAATTCTTCAAAATACCTACTTTTGTGTTGATACTAATTTTGGTACATATATAAGTTGAGATTATATTTATTAGGACTTAATATGTGAAATTACTCTTTACATTTAAGTGGATCAATATTATAAAAAAAAGGATATGATATAAATTATTTTGAATAAATAGAATCAAAAAGCTAAAATATTGGGTTGAGCCTAATTACGCCCCATTTTTGGCTTAGATTGAATTTATTGATATTTTTCTTCATTTGAAAAAAATAATTACATATGTTGTCCTTATATATGGATACTTTGCTTGTATGTTGTTAATACCATTTTTCTATTTCAATAGGTGATGATATTATTAAAAGTATTAAGTCAAGACTATTCAAAGTTCTTAAAGTTAAGATTCTTAATTAATGTTTAAGATTTTCATAACAATTTAAATAATCAACTAAGGTTTTACAATTTATAAGTTAATCTTTAATATTAATATTTGTTTATACAATAACTTTCATTTATATGAAACTTGATAATTAATCCTTTCAGATTATTCCCACTATATGAAAAAGATTTTAGCTTTATCATACATTAACTCTAACAATGTTTTTTTAGAAAATAAATTGAATTCCATTGAAGGAGTTTCGAATTAGGGTTACAATCAATAGTCGTTTAAACCACCAAAAAACAAATACTATGGCATAAGGTACTAGATACGCTATATATTAGCATAAACTTATAACATATACATGACAAAGGACCAATACATAACCTTACATCTGAACATCCTCACATCTGAACAAGTGCGAGACATGCCCCATCGACCTCATCAGCAATGTCTAGGCTCACCTGACACTAACAATTGGGTCAAAATCCCTAAAACTTGACCATCAACTTGCCTCCTCCATCAAATAGGATACGCCTTAGCTCCTATTGCACAATAGTTCATAAGGGAGCGTTTAATGAAGAGATCACAACATGAGTAGATATGGATCTGGTATGCCTTTCATCGTTATCCATTTGATTTTGGAACTCAATTAAGTTATAAACTATGTTATAGAATCTTTAGAACGTAGAAAAGGAATTAGTGCGTAGAGAAGAAGAGAGTATAGTGATATAGAAGGAGAATAGAAAATTTTGCTTAAAATTTTTCATGCACACTTCAGTGGTTACAACGGATGACAACTTATATTGCGATCCTAGATGATTTGTTAAGACTGGTACAGATATTATGCATATTTGTCTTATAAACTGAAGTTTAATCTTTCGACATCGTTTTCTTCATCTTCTCATTCTTTCGTTTTCCTCCCTAAGTCATTTTCTTTCTTTCTTTCTTTCTTTCTTTCTTTCTTTCATCTATTACATTCACATTATTATTTGTAACATCCCCTTCCCCTTTAGAATTCACCTTATCTATCAAATTAATTCTCGAAAATCTTTTCTACAACTTGAACATGATTTCCCACATGGCTTTTTCTTTGGTTTCTCCTTGCCACTCCACTAATACTTGGGTCATTGCACGGTTATGAAATTTGACCACCCTTTTTCCCTATATTGCTTCATGTGCCCTTTTTACATTAGTTAACGATAGTGGGAGTTGCTCTTAGTAAGGCAATTTCTAACGTGTATGCTACCTCATTTGTCTTGCAATATGAAATGACCCATAATACAATGGATCTAGTTTCTAATTTTTCCTTTTTTGCATAAAGTACTGTCAGTAAGGTTGAAGCTTAACATAAACCCATTGTCCTAATTTGAATTCCCTCTCCGTCCTCTTTTTATCTGCATATTACTTCATCCCCTGTTGTGCTCTGTTTAGGTGAATTTTTGCTGTTTGAAGTGCCATCTCTCGATCTCGTTATGCTTGGTCTATTAAAAGGTTACAAGAGTCACTATTTAAGTAAGGTACATAGAGAGGTGAAGGGTAATCGTAAAGGATTTCAAAAGGGGTTGCATTGGTGGCTATATGATGTGTTGTGTTGTAATACCTCTTTGCTATTGCTAACTAGTATGCTCATTTTTTAGGAGTTTCACGATAGAAGCATCTAAGATAGGTTTCTAGGATCTTCTTAATAGCCTCTGATTATTCGTTTGTTTGAGGATGTTAAGATGTAGAGAATTTCAAGTCAACACATTGTAGTCTAAATTTCTTTTACCAAAATGCATTTAAGAATAGGGAGTTGCGGTCACTTACTATAGCTTCTGGCATTCGATGTAGTTTAAAGACATTATTTATAAAAGTTTGCACAACATTTTGAGTTGTATATAAAGATGTCCGAGGGCCATAAAATATGAATACTTACTCAGTCGATCCACAACTACATAGATGCAAGACTTTTTTTTAGAAATGAGTAGGCCTTTAACAAAATACATACTTATTTCTTACCAACAACCTTCTAGTATTGGAATAGGTTGTAATAACCCTGGGTATGCAATTGGTTACACAGTTTCGAACATCATTGGCCAACTGTTTCTAATAGAAGTATTCAGTACCCATTTTATCGTTGTGATTACATCGGAGTGCCCTCCTTTAGGGTTGTCGTGTACAATGGATATGATTTTCCTCTTTAGCTCCTCATCACAACAAGTCATTTCTCCATTTGTAATTCCCCTCTGAACTTCTTGGTTCTCTAGCTTACTAATTAGGTCCCTAATGGTAGCATCCTCGTTTACCCTTCTTTGATTTCTTCCATTATGGTTGATTGGACTTGGGACACCATTATTGCCAACTACTCATGATTGGAAACCTGAGACAGCATATCAGCTGTGGCATTCTCCTTACCACTTCTGTAAATGACTTCAAAGTTGTGTCCTTTAGCTTTGGCAACCAGTTATGTAGGAATGGTGTCGAGATCCTTTGCTCTAATAAGAATTTCAGGCTTTTGTGACCCTTGAAGACTAAAAAATCTTCCATTCAGGTAGTGATGCCATTGTTTCACAACTTTGATGATGACTAAGAACTCATTTTCATAGGTCGAAAGACCTTGGTGTTTGACATCCAGTGTTTTACTGATGGATGCTATTGGGTGTCCATCTTGTTGGAGTGTCACCCTTATTCCTTTTTTATATGTATCTAATTCCATGGTGAAAGGTCGTGAGAATTCAAGTTGAGTGAGAATGGGAGCTATTACTAGCATTTCCTTCAACTTCTTAAATGCTAGTTTCTGATCCTTCTGCTCCCACTTCCCAGTGGCCTGTTTCTTTAGTAATGCATTAAAGGTTTTGGTTATTATCCCATAGTGCTTGATGAATCGTCTATGCTATGTTGTTAGTTCGAGGAAGCCTCTAAGTTCTTTAAGTATTTGCGGTGGTGGCCAATGTTAGATTGTACAAATTTTATTTGTGTCCATCGGTACTTCCTCTTTAGAAATGAAATATCCCATGTACTCAATTTGTCTAGCCCTAAAGAAACATTTTTTCCCATTAAGAGAGAGTTGTTGTCGCTTCAAAATGTGTAGTATATATCTTCTGCAAAAGTTTAGATGTTACATGAAGTCGTGGCTATAGATAAGGAAGTCATTAAAGAAAAATAATAGGAACTTCGTGATTTATGGCATGAAAATCTTGTTACATTAGGCTTTGGAAGATTGAAGGTGAGTTTGTGAGCCTGAAGGGCATTACCAAAAACTCAAAGTGCCTATCATGTGTTTTGAATGTGGTTTATGGAATATCTTCTTCCTTCATCCAGATTTGGTGACATCCGAACTTAAGATCCAATTTAGAGTACCAACTTGAACTCTTCAATTCTTCCAACAATTCCTTAATCATTTAAATGGGGATTATGTTTTTGATGGTGTGCTTGTTCAACTCTCTGTAATCAATGCACATCTGTCATTTACTCTTTTTCCTTTTGACTAGGATCACTGAAGACACATATAGGCTCGCGCTCAACCTAATGAGTCCTTTCTCCAGTAACTCTTACATCGAGCAATCTATCGTGTCTTTTTCTCACCTAAGTAATTATATGGGCTTACGTAATGTTTTCGACTCCCTGCTTGATAGGGATGCTATAATCCTGAGCTCTTTTTGGAGGTAGCCATCTTAGCTCCTAGAGCACCTCTCCAAACTCCACTAGAAGTCCTTCTAATTCTTCTTTGATATTTGCTATATTTTTTAAATACAAATGTTGCATATAGAACTCAGTGGACGTGTTAAACGTAATATAAATAATGAGCTCTTACTCAAATTTGATATCAGCTTACAGAGGCCCTTATTTGAGATTTCTCGCACTCCTTCCTCTGGGTTGCTTGTCAACTTAGCTATTTGGCCTTCCCATTAGAACTCTGTTGTTCTTTCCCTAAATTTGTAAAACATGTCATTCAGTATTGCCGACCATTGAAAGCCCAAAACCATGTCACATCCACCTAATTTGATGAAAACCACATCGGTGGAAGACCTTAATCCTTGCATCCTCCAAATAAAGCTCTTGCAAATTTGGTAATACTTTAACTTTAAACCTCCTCCCACCATGATACTTAAGGCTGGAAGGTCTAACACCTTTATATTGTCCTTCCTAATCAACTCCTTATCGAAGAAGATCAGGGTGCTTCCATTATTGATGAGGATGTGCAATGGTTTCTTTTGATGACTGCCTACTACCCTTATTTGTTTAAACTCACATTAGTGCCTTAATACCTATATCGCCTCCAAAGACACCTTGCTACTGGCCGATATACTCTCATCCTAATCTTTTTAGTTTCTTCATTTTTTGTCGGGCCCTCCTTCTCTACCATTTATAACTAAAATTTCCGTTTTTGGTATTTGTGTCCCCATGTGTACTTTTCATCGCACCAAAGACATAATCCTTTTGCTCTTTTCTCGCTAAACTCTATACTATTTATAGATTTTGTGCCTACAAGTTTTTGTTATAACTAGGATTATTTTCATTCCCTTTGGGCCCCGATATAGGGAACAAACCTGCTTTAGGGTTGTTTCTAGTCAAGGAGGTAGCTAGATTAGCACCCTTGCATATTAATTTCACTTTGCCTCTTCCTATCTTCCTTGGTGCATTTGCTCCTTTCCTGAAGTACACAGGTATGCTAGTGACTACTATGGCTTCCTATTTCCTAGTGAGTACATTCACTTGCTGGAGTGATTATGGATCCATCATCTTAACTGTGAGCTCCAACTCTAGCTTAGGGCCTCTCCAACTCTAGCTTAAGGCCTTTCAAGAAAAAGGCTATCAAATAAGTCTTTATAAGTGTTTGTTTATTCAAATGTTTTTTGAAATGAACACAATATTCCAACATTAATCCTTCCTGCTTGAGAATTTTCAAGTTACCAATTGGATCTTTGAATATTTCTTTATTGACCCTTGTTAAGTCAAGAAGACTTTACTTCTTCTATTGATTTTGATGAAAGTCAAATAATAATATAATAATAGAAGCGAGTGAACTGTTTTAATGAATTTGTTAAGTACGCAGATAGATACAAGTGGCACAAATCATCAAATCAAGACGATACTTAAAAGTTGAATAAGACAGATCAGACAAAGTGATCAAGTCTAAGACAACAGATGAAGCATAAAGCATACAAAACTAAACAAGACAATATAATTGAAGAATGTGCTTAGAACGTCAGTTAGTTGGAGTTGATTATAGGACTCAACTAATAACAGACTTTATAAGACTCAAAAAGCAGTTTTCTCAAGAAGACTATTGGAGACTTAGGCTATAAATATTAGTAGTAGTCGTAAACTTCAAATTAATTTTTACCGTACAAAAATACTTAGAGAAATTCTGTGCTCAAGTGCTTATATGCGAAAAATATTTTGAGAAAAGAGAAAGAAAGAGAGAGAGAAAATACATCTATAACGTGAGTGTAAAAACTCAAACAATTTTTTTTCGAGAGGAAAGAAGGCTAGAGCCTGAAGAGGCTAAAGAAGCAGATAAAGAATACGTTGTGAAAGAGACCTAAAGAGGTTCTGAAAGCATAGAAATAATACCTATAACATTGAAGAAGATAGTGAAATCTCAGTCAAACTCTAAGGACTAGACATAGCCCAAAGTTAAAGGTGAACTAGTATAAATTGCGGTATCATATTCTCTAACTCTTACTCTTTTTAATTCTTTTGTTGTTAGAAGAATAGATACTAATTTTTGCTATTGCATTACTCATCAAATCAAGTACATTGTTTAAACTTGTAATCATCTGAATTTGTCAAGAAAATCAAGAAGTTTTTTAAAGATTCATATCTTAGATAATTTAACACAATTCAATCCCCCTTCTTGTGTATTTTACATATCATATGTGATTTCTATATTAACAAGTGATTTACTTCAACCCTCTATCTTAATGTAGTTATAAACTCCTCCTAGCTTATCAACTTCCCTTCTTTTTTGTTCGTGATCATTAGTTGAAATCATTCCTACATTACACCTTCCATGTGCAATGACACCATACAAACCTTCAGTTCCTATAGTGTGTGGTTACTTGTGAAGAATTGTTTGCACTTGTAAATCCAGCTTCTTACCTCTACCCCTTCGAAAGTGGGAAAGTCTAACTTGCTGAATCTTGTTGGAAGGGTGTAGTTTCTTATATCACTAGAGTTTTATGACGTCACTTCAAAGTTCTCCTTCCCCATGTTTTGTATAAGTTGTTGAAAAATGGATTCGATGCCATTGCTTTCTTTTTCATTTCTCATTTGTGTCTCCAAAAGATTCTTCATTCCTTCTGCTATATGCCATACTTTTGCTCCCCTTATGTTTTGAATTACCTCTTTAGTATCACGAACTCCTTTTTGAAGTACCTCTCAAGTATCACAAAATCTATTTCACTTCTTCCCAGTGCATCTTTCATGAATTAAACAGGAATATGCTCACTAACCAAACAATAAGTGCAATATTTGGCGGCCTTATAAACGCCATAGCATACATTAGAGATCCTACTGCAAATGAGTATGGAATAAAAGACATACCATCCTTCTCCTTTTCTTTTAAAGGATATGTACACTTGTTTAACTTGAAGTGAGGTGGCAGTGGCATGCTAACTAGCTTGGAATACTTCAAATTGAACATTTCTAGCCCTTGTTCAATATAACTTTCCTATGATAATCACAATTTCCTATTCTTCCTTTCACGGTTTATCTCTATGCCTAAAATTTGCTTTGCAGGTCCCAAATCTTTCATATCAAAAGATTTAGACAAATCCACCTTTAACTTTTGGATTCTACTAACATCTTTACCCACAATCAGCATATCATCAACATATAGAAGAAGAATGATGAAGTTATCACCTATGAACTTCTTGAAATAAACACGCGCATAATCATAAGTTCGCTTGTAATCATAATCTGTCATAAAAGAGTCGAACTTTTGATACCACTGTGTCGGAGTTTATTTCAACCTATGTAAAATTTTCTTCAACTTGTATACCAGATTCTACTCGCCTTTAACTTTGAAACCTTATAGTTGTTCCATTTATATTTCCTCTTCAAATCTCTATAAAAGAAGGTTGTTAAGGTCAAGCTATTCAAGTTCAACATCTAAATAAGTGGAAAAAACCAAAACTATTCAAATTGAAGTCATCTTTGTCACTGGTGAGAAGATTTCATTTAGATCATGATTATCAAACTACATCTGATCACCTCCAATGTATGTTTGGTCACATACTTCATCTTTGTTACCTATAAACTGCTCGGCATGGAAGAAGAATTATCAATATCATAGGACGAGCTATTGTGTGTTAACTTATCTTTTCTCAAAAGATCAACATCTCTTTCGTGCTCCTAGAATATCATAATCCTGCTCCTAACCACCTTTGGCTTCTCTAAGTCATAGATTTTAAAGCTAAACTATTCATCACCATAACCTCAAAAGATGTAAGGTGTTGCCTTTGAGTTAATCTTATGTCTCTGATCCTTAGGTACGTGTCCGAATTCCTTGTAACCACACATTCTTAGATGATGATATGTAGGATTGTTAGCAATCAATGCTCTCTTGGGAATCATAAAATTCAATGGAATTGATGGAGCTCGGTTTATCAAAAAGACTATAGTTTGTACTCCTTCTTCCCAAATATCTTCGGCAACTTAGACATTTTGAGCATACAACGAACCTTCTCCATAATAGTTTTGTCCGTCCTTTCAATAACCCCATTATGCTATGTAATAGCTATGGTTTATATCATGTTTTATTAGGTGTTTTAGTGTGTTTTTAGGTGTTAATTAAAGGGATTGCATATTTAGGATTAAAATTGTGTAATGTGATTATGTGTTTATGTTTTTGAGCATTATGTGGTTAAGAGCATGTTATTTGACTTTAATTTTGTACAATTGAGGTATTTTGATGTGTTTGTTAGTGTTTGAAATCAAATGAAGAAGATCGATAGAAGTTGGAGAAAGTTTGGACGAAGATTCAGGCTACTATCGTGACATCCTTGTCACGGTCGTGATAGAAGTGATCTAGCCAAGGGTCACGATTGTGACAACGACAGAAGCTCATTTTCAAAGGTGTTACGATCGTGACAGAAGCTAACTTTCAAGGGTATTGTGACATCTTGTCAATATCATGACAAGTGTGAGACATACGCATGGATCTATTTCCATTTTTATTTTTTTAGGGTTGTTTTGGACTTTTTAGCTTAGGTAAAACCTAGTTTTTACCCTAAAAGGTAAAAGAACTGTAAGAAGAAGAAGAAGGGGAGTTGTTGCCAGCCACTTGTCATTCCTTTCCAAGTTATTTCTCATTTCTCTTGTTATTTACTTTTTATGATATATGATTTGGATATGAGGATGATGAATACTTTGTTAAGGATGTTCTAACTTCATTTGCAATTTATTCTTGAATCAATTGTGATTTAATTGCTTTTGATGTTAATGTGCTTGGGTATTGTGATTGTTTATGATTTTTGCATACTTAGGTAACATATTGAGAGATTGAATCGATAGTAACATGATTAGCTTGGGTAATGAGAATCAACAACCTAATAGATCATATAAACATAAAATTAGTAATTACTCGAAGATAGATCTTGTGTGCGGTAATGATTGTCTATTAGATTGCTTAAGAACTAATTGGAACGTGGGCTGTTTGGTTAATTGAGAAATTGCAAAATCAGAAGTTCGAATTCAATTAGGAATTTTAATTTAGGGTTTAATAATTAGGTCTCGAGAGAGAATAATCAAATTTGCTAAATTCTAAGACTGATACCAATTAAATCAAAAGTAATTAAGGTAGAAATTGACGATAGAATGAATCCCCTCTTTTTATAATTATTTCATCTTGATTTGTGCAATTTCTTTATTATTAAGTGCTTGTACTCTATTTTAATTCCTTTCATTAATTTTGAAAATTCATTTACAATCAATTCATAATCAATTGTTTAAATTGTTGTTTTAATCTTTATTTTCATTTTTATCACATTTGTTATAACCTTAGATAACAATAGGTTTCAATTGGCTTTACCAAATCCTCGAGGGATCGAGACCTCAATACTATAAGTTACGATTCTATATGCTTGCACATTTTTGAGGGTTTTATAGAATTAAAACTTGCTCAACACTATGGAGTTCTTAGTTTAGTTTTCTCATGTCTAATGTCATGCGATGTATAGTATTCTTTAAGTACCTTGGAATTATACTCACCTCTATTATATGTTGGCAAGCACTTTAGCTTCCTTTTCTACCATAATACGAAACTTCTGGAAAATATCAAATACTTGACTTTTGGCTCTCAATGTATATACCTAGGTCTTCCTAGAAGCATCATCAATGAATGTAACAAAATATTTGTTACCTCTAGTAACTTCTCCTTAATAGGGTCACAGAAATTTAAATGTACCAACCTCAATATCTCTGTCTTTCTTGTAAATCTTTTCTTGAAAGAGACTTTATGCTGCTTTCCTGCCAAGCAATGATCACAAGGATTAAGGGATAAATAGTTTTTGACTGGGATAAGGGATTTACTAGCTAGCAACTTTACTCCCTTTTCACTTATGTGCCCCAAACATCGATGCCACAAATTTGGAAAAGCTTCCTCTTCGATTGTGTACGCTTCTCCACCACCACACACTTTCAAGTGTGTATATATAATGTGCAACATAATTCTCCTCAAGCAACAATCATTACTCCCTTGGATAGCTTCCACTTTTTATTCCTAAAAGTGTGCTTGAATCCTTCTTGATCTAACACATTTGTCGATAACAGATTTAGCTTTAAATTGGGAATGTGTCGTACATCTTTCAAGGTCAGCAAACATTTATCATTTGTTTAAACTTAAATATCACCCATACCAACAATTTTAGCAGAACTTTGATTACTTATCTTTATGCTCCCAAAGTCTATGGTCTTGTAGTTTAAGAAGTACCCCACTTTTGGAACACATTGATATGACACTCCTATATTAGTCAACATTCAAAACCCAAATCACCAACATTAAAGCAATCACTTGTCATACAAATAAGAAATACCTCTTCATCTGTGTTTAAAGCAGTTGCAATTGTACTCCTATCATCACCATCATTCTGATTATCTTGCTTTTTTTATCCCTCTTTTATTTATAGCAGAACCTCTTTATGTCTTTTGACTTATTGCAATAATGAAATGTTTTCACGTCTTTGTAATCTCTAGACTTTGATCAATTATTAGACTTGTCACGACCTTTGGGACCCCTGCTCTTACCCCTTCCTCTCCACCAAGAAAGCTTGCACATTGCCAGCTCCTATCTCTTTTCTTCTGATTTCTTCATTAAATATACTTTCTTTGATTACATTCAAAGATAGCACACCTTCAGGAGTTGAATTACTAGTTATCATCATGAGCGTCTCCCAACAATTAGGTAACAAACTCAAGAAGAACAAGGCTTGAAACTCATCATCAAGAATCATCTTCAATGTAGTAAGCTTGTTAATTATGTTGAGTTTGGCTCCTCTAGTTGTCCCATATTGGTTGGGAGAAACAATTGGGGCAAGGCTCTTGACTATATAAGGA
>JANZXR010000171.1:29422659-29441792 GCA_027575705.1 Erythroxylum echinodendron
AAAATTTCATGCTATATATCATTGGAAAGCTAGAAAAATAATATAAAATTTCCAAGAAGGCAACTTCATCCAATTCATCCTAGGTCAATCTAGATTTTCCCTTAAATACAAAGATAAATTTTACATTCATCTACCAATGTACCGCTCCCAGTTCTCAACTTCATGAAATTTTAAGACTCTTAGAGACAGAATTGAAATTTGATTTCTTCATAAGAAATGCAGCCATCTGTTTCTAGTGTAATCCAAGCAAATAATGATCTCATTTGGATAACTAAAAAAAATTATGGCTACCAGACCGAAGCACACCTAGTGAACATTTTCCAGATTACTACCACTTTTGTTTCTAAATTTTTCCTTATTACAACTCATACCAAAATCATCTTCTCTACTTCATTTTCAACTCCATATCGTCTATAAAGATATTATAGTCCATGATTAATCATGAACATCAATAACAGAACATAAATATATAAATATATATATATGTACATGCTCTTCATCACCTTCACTAATTCTTCCCATTTCATAGTCTCTCACTATCAAAAACACCAAAGCAAAACATGAATCTATCTACACTTCTCATGTACTACTTGAAATTTTCTAAGAAAAGTTTCAGGGTCCAACATGACACATAGCTTAACCAAATAAATAACAAGCGTAACACATGCAAAAAGGACATGTGGCAAGACTCAAGGACAAACTAGTGAAACACCTAGGCTATGTTTTGGTCAAGAAAGTTTCTGCAACACCTTGGTTTTGTTTCCACAGAAACCATCATCTTCCTTCTTGCTCTTTATCATTTAAACACTTAACTTTTGCATTTGTTTGGGTTATTGTCCATCCATCATAGAAATACCATGCATGTTCACTTTTGTGTTTAGCTTTTGATTAGTCCATCACTGACATACCTTGCAAAATCATCACTTCATCTATTTGGGGTCTTTGGTTATCATTCTCATCCCCTCATAACTTCTGAAATTTTACTGCAATCAAGTAAGTGAATAGTACAAGAAATGGAACAAGTACAGAAACTTTGATGAAATACGTGAATATAATTGTTGTTTTTGATGTTTGTGTGATCTTGAATTTTGAGAGGTTTTGATAGTGAGTTGAATATAAATGGGAGTGGAAAAGCATGATATAGGTTCTATTTTGGTTTGTGAGTTGTTATTGTTCATGAAAACAAAATTTGCAGTAGAGAGAGAGGAAGAAGAAGGTGGTAGTTTACGTGCATGGTTTTAGTTTTTGAAGTCTGAAATATTTTTACTGAACAGCTTTGATTCTTTTGGTTATAAATTTTTCACCCAACCTCCAAATGACTTGAAACTTAGACCAATAGACTCTTAAGACATTTTCTTTCTCTCCATAAAAATTTAGAGTCATTTGAATTGATTTGAAAAAGATTGATTGGATGAAAGTGAGGAAATGTTCTGGAATGTTATGAACTGGAGAATTTTCATTGAACATGCTTCTATATTTTGATTATATCTTGATCTTTAGATTTCCAAATGAGTTGATTCTTCATTTAGATTAAACTTAAGACTTATGTATACAACTTTCTTGAAGAATCCAAAATTTAATTCTGTCTCTAAGACTTTCAAAATTGGCATTAAATTAAATCTTGGCTTAGGCTATAGCACTACAAGGGACAAAAATCATATCCTATAGTTATTGAATAAACTATGTTGATGTACGTAGAATTAGACTAAGGTGTCTTCACAAAAGTTGTATCTTATTCTCTTAGCTTTAAATTTGTATAACGTTTGTAATTCTTGGATATTGGAATTGAGAGACATGAGATGTACAACTTGACTACATGATCATGCTCTAGCCAAAATTCACATTTACACAGTCTGTGGTATTTTAAGCATAACTCATAGAATAATAAACCAAATTGTATGCTATTGGTGTCATTAGAAACTTAAGATATAGAGGAACAATTTTCTAGAAGAAAGTGTTATAGAAATACATCATTTTCTTGATATTATTGCTTATGAAAAGTTGACCCGAATATGGTGCTTTCAGCAAAAATTGGAATAGTGATATGTACAATTGGATTACAATTGATATGTACATCAATTTGTGACAGAAATATACCCGAGAAATTTTCATTGCACATGTATGATAATGATATATTTATACCTGTGTTTACTCAATTACATAAGCAGTACAGTAATGTGAAATTATGTTAATGTATATAGGGGAGCAAGTAGGGCAACCACATCCTGATATTGCCAGAACATCAAGACAATAGGCTTTAGGGAGCAATTGTGAATAACCTAGACAGTCTCACTTAATTATCTATTTGCTTAATTTCTAATTTGAATTATCTATGAATGTGAATTGATTGTTGAATTCTAGACATGAAGGTCCGATGATTCTGATCTGATGATTGTGATATTGAAGTGCTCCTTCTATGTGAATTTGAATGAATAAGTGATACTCCACATTATTGTTGAATTCCAGACCAAGGTTCGATAATAAATGTGATTGTGAAAGTGAAACTGAAATTAAGTAACTGATTGTATATACATATATGAATGTGAAGAATTTCATTACATGAATGCATAAAAGATAAAGGCAGTTGTGATCGGAATTGCCAGTGTAAAGAGCTTAAAGCTCATAATGTGATCAAAGCCTCAGACTTAGTTGTAAAAGTACCTGGTATCCACTAAAGGATATGAGCTAGTAAAAAGGCACTCAGTTACAGCAACAACAATAACAATTGAAAGTGACTCTCACGTGCATCGCATACGCATTTTAAAACATGTTATTGACTGATTAAAATACACTGGTACTTTGTATTTGAATGAGAATGTGATATGTGATATTTCTTACAAATTGCAAAGATATGAAATATGTGTTATGTGTGATAAGGTGTTACATGAATTGAGTGAACCATCAATGATGGTTACCTCATTGAGTTCACAAAACTCACCCAAAATTGCACCTTAACATTTCAGGACCAAGAGAGAGATTAGCGATTGAGAGATTACAAGAAGTATAATTCTTGTACTTTTGTGAAGAAGAAATGGCTCAAAGGTCGGTCAGCTGAGACTGAAGACTTTAGATAGACTTTTTGTGTAATTTCCTCTTTCATGTAACATATTATGTATTAAGATATGATGATGTACATGTATAGATGTTTGAAAGCTACAATGTAAATACGTTCAGTTTTATGAAATGAAATGTGGATTTCAGTTTGGTATTTGACTTTAAAATATGGTGACATTTATGTGCAGTAGTTGATGTCATGACTAAGTTAGATATGTTGTCATGTTATAAAGTGAAGGTGAGATAGTTAATACACCATTATTATAGATTATATACTAGAATATCCACTAAGTATTTCGGTATGTAATTTATGGTAAGAGGGTGTTACAAAAATTAGAAGACTTTTAAAATAAAATAAATAAATAAAACTACGATAAAGAAAAAAATTTCATAGTGGGAGTAAAAACAAAAAGACAAAAATTAAAATAAATAACATAAAATAAAATGGGCATGAAAATAAATTAGAGCGGGAGTCGGACAAAATACAATAAATGAATAAGGAAATTAAAAAGAAACAAAAGAAGTGGAAAAAGTCACGGCCGTGACTTTTGAAAACTCTCAGTCGTGAGAGGGGGATGTTGTGATCGAACTTATGCATAATTGTGACTTTTAGTGAATAGTAGCGGATTGTCACGGTTGTGCTTGTGCACGATTGCGACATTCATGAAATTAAGCACGATTGCGACAATCCGACTGCACACTCCCATTTTAATACCTCAAAAATTTCTACTCCTAACTCCAAAAATTATGAACTTTATGTCGTTGGAAATCTTAGAGAATGACCTACAAGTTTCATGAGACAATTTTCTCTAATTTTGCCTAAATCAATACAGTTTATTCGTTGAAGTTTCAGAACATATTTTTATTCCATTTTTCCTCTTTTCTCTCTACTGTCAATATGTATAACTTCTATACATTTCAAAAGACCCGATTCCAACAATCAAAATCATACATACAAAACTCCCAACTTAACTAATTTCTTCAAAACAATTTATCAAAGGCCTTCAAACATCTAGCAATTTTATTCCTAACACAATGACAACCTAATAGAGAAGAAATTCTGAACATATACAAAAGAAAATTTCTGTAGTTCTCACTGTCATTTCTTTAACAAAAACAGAGATTGTACATAACTTCAAATTACATATTAAAAACCATTTCAGTAGCATATTACAAAACAATTAAGAATGCTCATACTTGATGTGCTTCTAGAGTACCAAAAGTTCCTGAACTAACTAGTTACAAAAGACTGAAATCTTAGAGTTGCCAAAGCTTAGCAAGGGTTCAGTAATTATTTGCTTTTTATTCACCTGAGGAGCGAAAAAATAATTTGAGCTATGACGCTCAGTAGCTAATATGTTTATAGCCCATGATAACGAACCTCACACACAATCAAGTATATATATTCATCATGTGTATGTTGACCTAATGCTTTTTCCTGACTGCCCACTTGTGGCATATAAGCTCTGAAAAATAGACTCATGCTCTGAAAAATGGACTCATTCTGTTCATAGTGTAAACTTCGATTTTTCCATTTTGTTTTATGGGATTCTCTCAAGCTATTATGTTTGTGCAATTGCATCTTAGTTTGTTGAATATAGAGCATAATCGAGTGTTATTTTGTGATGATTAAATGAAACTTATGTTCTAACTTGTGTGGTGATATGTATTTATTGCATTTTACACTTAGCATATCACTATGCACATTCTAAATTTAAAGAATTTACATAGACATAAATACATCATCACACGAATTAGATCATAAGTTTCATTTAATCATCACAAAATAACACTCAATTATGCTCCATATTCAACAAACTAAGATGCAATTGCACAAACATAATGGCTCGAGAGAATCCCATAAAACAAAATGGCGAAACCGAAGTTTACACCATGAACAGAATGAATTCATTTTTCGGAGATCATGTGCCACAAACGGGCAGCCAGGAGAAGGCTTTAGGTCAACATACACATGACGAACATAATGGTATCTCTCTTGCCTACACAAGCAGGTTTTCAATGCTTACATATTTCATATCATATTCATACTTTCATTTTTCTTGAAAATTTTCTATATTTCATCAATACAAAAATGGAGTATCTTTCAAAGTAAACATAATATCAAATTCACAGAACATTTTTTCCATATTCACAATGATTCAAGACAAGAAATTTCACTAAACATACAAGCAAATATTTTAGCTCATTATCACAATAACTATAAACATACTACCTACCTACTTACTTATAAATCCAAGCTCAATTTGTTCTTGCCTTCGACTTTCTTGATTCCCTTCAAACAACATATTTTCATTCAATCAACATACACTAATAAAACTTCCATAAGCTTTAAATATCCAAAAATGAGTTTAGACTTCATCTATTCTTGGTTTATCTAACTAGAAGAACTAAGATCTAGTTAAAGGTTCATAAAAATGTAAGAACACAAATATCTTATTTCTCTCTTCATTTTAAGCATATAACCTATTTACTCTACTTCCTTTTTCTATCAAAATAAGAAGAATAGATAAATGGTTACCTAAAACTCAGCTGAACCTTCTTCTTCCACTTCTTATCTCCTTTTTCTTTCTTTCCTTCTTCTCCTCTCTGTGCTTCTGTTCTCCTTCTCTTCTTCTAGGTTCTTCTACGACTTTCTCTATTTTTCTTTCTTAATATGCACGACTCTCTTCTCTTCTCTTCTTATTAGTTTAAGACTAACATTTGTCTTTCCAAGCTTACCCTTCCTTATTAATTTAATGCCTTCTAACTCCTTAACTTAGTTCTAACTCTTTCTTTTAATTCATACAACCATATGAGATTCATAATGTATTTAATTACACTCCAAAAATTTCTGATTCATGAATTTTAACTTATATTCATGCTTGCTAATTTAATAAAATAAATTCTAAGAAATTCAAGGTCCAACACTTCAACATGAATCCATCATTTCATTTAACCTCCCCTTAAAGCCTTTTTCCTTAAGACTCTCTAATCTAACTAGTCATATTTGGAAAAACTAACTGGTTATATTAACGAGAATCTCTAAATATTTTCTTATCTCTTTCCCTCTATATAATATACAAAGAGTGTCTGAATGTAATTTTGAATATTGAAAAATCATATTTCTTGATTCGTTTTAAGATATATGCCCATTCCAAAACTTCATTCCAAGTATTTTTGTTACATGTAGGATTGCATAAGGTTTGAATTTTAATCCATAAGGCTCGAGGAATATTGTTAGTAGAAGAACAAGTGATCCATGATTTCATCAACCTTGTTACATAGAGAGCTATGAATACAGTCACATCATATTTGAGTTTATCCTTACTTCTTAATCTTTTATAGAAAACAAGTTAGAGGATATGCATAACTTTTGGTAAGCTTTTTAGCACCAGAACAACTTAACCATAAAACCTTTTGATGAGTTGTTATAAAAACTTCCATGCATGATTTATTAGTGAGCTAGGAGGAGCGATGGTTTAGACATTTGAATGAGTCTTCTAATGCTAAAATAGGATTTTAATTACATAAATTCCTAATTATTTGCAAAAAACCCCTAGAGAGGTGAGTTGATTTATGTTAGCTTATGCAAAGGACCAAGTTGGTTCCAATTATTGGATCAAAATTATATATTTTCATAATTCTTTATCATGCATTTGAAGAACTTCTTATGAGGTACTAGCTTTAGGCTTAATCTACTAGAAATTCCACCTCTTAAGAAAGTTTCACCTTCCATAGGGATTTTTTTTATCTCTATGGATTTTTCTAGTCCTGTTAACTAATATCATTTTATTCATTACTCTTACTAATTTAATTTCCAAATCACCTTAATCTTTTGTCAAACAAATATCCCCCTAGTTGACCTTAACACTTGCTGCTTCCTTCCCTTTTCCACATAAGGTTTTTTGATAACTTGCTCTATTAATTTGATTATGTTGATAAGAAATGATATAATTAAGCTCCAATATATGTGTAAATTATTTAGAACTAAGATTACCAATTGAGTTCTTAACTTCTAGGACAAGAGTTTATTGTTTCTTAACCAACTCTCCTTTTAACGGAATCAAAAAGGAGATAACAATCCTTGAAAATCAATTTCATGGTTATAATAATGATACCTAAATACTTGAAGAGGAATTGATCACTTTTGAAATATATGGCTTGATCAAGATAATCATTAATATCTAGAGCACTCGTAAAATATACTAGCTACTCTTACGTGGAATGATTATGAGCCTAAAAAGTTTTACAAACTCTTTAAGTAATTTTACAAAACTTGGATCAATTACTTATTAACATTGTAAACTAGTAGCAAATCATTTGAAAATGAGAGGTTAAAGATTTTGAGCTTATCACATTGGTCATGGAATTCGAATATCCTTTCTCTTCTAATATTCTGAGCTATCATTTAGGTTAATGCCTCTATACAAAGGGAAAATAGATATAGTGATAGAGGATCACCTTTTCTTAAAACCCTTGGCTCCTTTGAGCATATTTGTACGCTTCCCATTTAGGTTACTAAGTTAAGAATCCAAAAGTAGTAAATAATAAGAAGAAAAAAGACCCCAACTTATAAATTTAAAAGCTTTGTGAAAATCCACTTTTAAAGCATGACTCTTGATTTCCTTAATCCTATAGTAGTTTTTAAAATTTGTTAGGCGGTAAGAATATTTCCACCTATATTTCTTCCATAAATGAAAGCCCCATAACATAGAGTGACTAAATGTATTAATGTCACTTTAAGCCTTGATGCAAACTACTCAGATATAACTTTGTAAATGACATTACAGTTGGAACTAGTTTTGGAGTGAAGTAGAGTTGAGGGATTTGGCATTTTAGGGATAAGGAAATGTGAGTTTTGTGCTGAGCTTACCTAGCATTTTCCCAATTAAGAAAACATTATGAAATATTTTTATGTGCCCCATGGTGACATCATCATAAACATATATACGTAAAATTGACCTGCAAAAACTAACCACTATAGTCTGGACATTGGTATAATAATATCAAATTATATTCTTTAGTGAAAAAATGGAAACCAACTAGATACCTCTAGGGAAGTTTCATGTTTATTCAAACTTTAGGGAACTTTTGCCAGTTGGATACCTCTAGAGACTTTTCATGGCTATTCAACCATATACTTAGTTTGAGAGGCATGATTTATCCTTATATCAAGCATCAATTGGGAGATGGAGAGGATATATGGTTTTGGTTCAATAATTGGACCAACTTCAATACTCTTATCCATAGAGCAAACCTTGCTCAATTAAGAGCTCAAATTCTTATTCATGCTAGAGTTTCCTTGCTTATTGAAAATGGAGCTTGATGTGGCAACTTTAGAGGATCTTCCTTGCTAATAGAGTATTTGCATAACATTCCCAGAGAGTTGAGGAAGGATAAAATCATATGGAATCTATTTTTAACTAGTACTTTTAATAACAAATCTTCCATAAATTGTTTTCTAGTTAGGACAAGGTTTTTCCTTGGTTTGAAACAATTTGGAATCAACCATTGAATCCAAAAGTTGTTGTCTTTCTTGTTAGTGATTAAAAATGGACTCAGGACTAAAGATTGATGGTTTAGGGTTTATGACCCTATATATGTCCTTTACAAGGTAATAAATGAGAGTAGGATCATCTATATTTTGAGTGTAACTATATGATAGCAATTTGGAGCAGAATAATGGTTATGTTACAACTATCTAGCTACAACTTTAAGTGGAGGGAGACATTGAACATGATCATAAGGTGTTCAAAGCATGGTCATTTAGATGGATTGCTTGTGAGGACAGCCTTTACCATTGTCATCTATTTAATTTGGTGGGGAGAGGAACAGGCTAATATACTACGGAGTGGAAGAGGGCAATCATCAGTTAGTTCATCGTATTGTGAACTGGACTCGTGAAGCCATCATTGCTCATTATAAACAATTTAAATAATTAAGTTATTTTAAATAATAATTAATGTTAAATAATCAAATATTTTTTATTTATTTAGTAATAAAAATAGATTATAAGGACTAAAATTATTTCATATGTTATAAAATAAATATATTAAAATTTTTATTAAATGAATTTCATTACATTTTAAAATAAAAATAAAAAATAAGGATGAACTCTCAATAATTAGATCCCTATTTTGTTTTATTTGTTTATTATATCTCAATTAAAAATGCGTGTCTATTTTATATACTTAAATCAAATAGATACTAAAAAATAAATAGAAAATTTTGAAAATTAAATTAAACACAAATTTAAAACTGAAAAAGAAATATAATAAATATTTAAAAGTTAAAAGCAATTAATGAATATGTGATATAGATATTGAGTTTATAATAATTTGTGAATACAATTTGTAGTACTTGTTAATACCAAAATAACTTATTTGATTATTTTCTAAAATTATAAAATATTAATTAATTTTTATATAATTAAAATTTAGTACTCCTTTATGATTAAAATTAAAAATATTTTAGATTTTGATTTAGTAACTCTATTTATTAAAAATAATATAAAATATTTTATTTATAAACATAGTAATTATTTTAAAAACTTTTTATGTTTAAGAATATTTAAAGATTTATATATTTTATTTAACGCTTTAAGTTTTATTAATTTCTAAATTTGACTTGGCATCGTGATACATTGGCACTGGCTGGTATGACTGATACAATCCAAAAGTTTTTTACAACCAGACATGATACAAAGAAATTTTTTACCGTTTTTGATTGATACAACAGGAAATTAATAACATTACCAATGCCACCCTGAAAAAATGTGTTAAAAATAATATTCCTAATTTGTAAGTAAGAGGGTATTTTATGAATATCGTTGTAGATCTATTTTAAGAACAAAATGACCAAGACGAGTAGTTCCAGTCGTTAACTTCTAAATAGCAAAGTTTTCGACATCTAAGCTCCCGTAGCTTTCTTCAACCTCTTAGTAGTAGTCATCTTAAAGGTGTCTAACTTTCAGCGGCTGTGTGAACCTTTAGAATTTGCAGTGGTCGTCTTACAGCCCTCTAACCTCGGGTGTCTGCCTTCAAGCTCTAGAATTTATCTTAGGAAGGCATAAGCTATAAAGCGATAGACAGTTAGAACCCTAAATTCCTAAAGAACAATTAAAATTTTGGTACCCCATATGTATTGTTTCTTAGGTGCTGTGCGATGATTTTTTTTCTTGTATTAGGCCTCATTACTATTGTTTAATTTGTCTTTAAGTTATTATTCATTTTTGTAATCTTCAAACGTCTTTCATCTTCAAACGTCTTTCATATTAGTATAATCTACAACAACCTTTTGCAGTTTTGTGAAATCCTAACCAATTATTCTTCTAAGCTCGTCATTACCTATAAGAGTCTTTTATTTGAGGGTTTTGAACTAGAAATGTCATAAATTATTCTATATAACATGGGCATTTTCTTTGTATATTGATGTATCTCTTATAAACTTGTTATCCTCTATAATTCAATATGAATTTTGTTTTGTACTGAATGATTGCATATATATTTGATAATACAAATGCTATAAGATTTTCATTTATATAATATTGAACGTATATCAAGTTAATATTCTATTAGTTAAAATTTCTTTTCTATTTATGACGTCTCTATTTCATATTGTCGATAAATTAAGAAAGTATTGTTAATAAATAATTTAAAATGTACTATTGATTTTTGTGAATAGGAATACACTTTATAATTTCATTTCCTAGAGGAAGTCTTTAATTTGGGGGTTTTAAACATGAAGGAATATAAATTATTCCATATTACAAGTTGAGTTTATGGGCATTTTTATGTATATTAATTTCTTCCTCAACAACTTAATTGTGTATATGAGCATGTAACTAATTACTATTTTTAATTTATATTGATTTTTAGTCATTTTTTAATTTTAAAAAGACTTTAATTTCGTATAATCTACAATACTCTTTATATTTTTTTTGAAATCCAAAGTAATCAATCGACTGCAATTGTCATTTCCTACGAGAGTCTTTCATTTAGGGTTTTGAATAGAAGTGCTATAAATTGTTCTATATTACATCAGTATTTTTATGTACAATTTCTTTTTCCCTAATAGCTATTATGCAGAAAAACATAAAACTTAAAAATAAATAATGTTCAGTCAATATCATTACACTACAAGCAAATTATAAATTACCGATGAAAATATTCCATAGTAAATTAGTGACGAAAATTTAATTCCGTCATTAAACTTTTCGAAAAAATAGTATTTTCGCCAAAAAAAATCCCTCGATAAAGGTGGGGGGAATTTATCCACGAAACTTTGTCAACAGAATAGTAAAAGTCATCATAAAAATAGGTGGCAACAGTTGGCAGTAAAGATAAGCGACGGAGTTTACCGATGGAAGAAATTTCCATCGGTAAATGCAAATACATTTTATTCTTAACAAAGTTAAAAACTCGAAGCCCCTCCCCCTATCGTTCTTCTTCAATTTTTTCGTGTTCTTCGTAGCTCCTTTACACATTCTCTTCTTCCATATGCTCATCTTGTGTCCTTCTACTAACTGCTTCCATTTTGTTAGGTTTTTCTTCTTAAGGTTGGTTGTCCACTTACTGCTCTTAGGTTAATTTTTGTATGTGAACTGTTATTTGTTAGTTGTGTTGGTGTTACTGTGGATTGAGTCGTGAGGGTTTATTTTGGTTATTAATGGGTCATTGTATGTTGTTGTGTGGTTATATTGGTGCATAATGGAAGAAGGCAGTATTTTTTGAACAAAGCCGGGATGAATTTTAATAGCGTACTAAATGTTCGACGAAAGTTTTGTAAGAGGCCTCTAACATCATTTATAATCTGGAATGTTTCTTTTAGTGGTTCATTAATTTATAAAAAGGTTGTTTTATTAGTTGGATTATGAAAAGATATGTATCTTGATTGAACTGGATGTATAATTGCCAATTAAAGATTACTTTAAAAATATTATAAGATGAATTAGGGGCTATTGAAGTTTGCGAAGAATTGTTCAGATTTTTTCTTTGAAAAGAAGTGTTATATACTTTACTCTTGGCTTTGAAATTTTAGTTAAATTGTTTTGAGTTTGGGAAGCAAATTAGGTGCTGAAATATGTCTCTTTAAATTAAAGTTATAGCTACCATAAATTCAGGTTGAACATGAAAAATTGTTGAGCTTATACACATATTTTAGAGTGAGTTTCGAGTACTCCATTTGATGGTGATACTTTAAAATCCATGCATACTGATTGATCAAATGATAATTCAAAATGTAGTTACATCTATTTAATTTGATTATTATTTCATGTTTACGTGAATGATAAAAATAGTTAGTGAGAAAATTGAGATGAAATATGTATACCTTATCATTAACTTTGTGACTCTTAACTTTTTATCTTCTTGAAATCAAAACTATTCTAAATTTTTTTTTACTTTAATCTATGTTTAAGTGACCATTTAGATTTTAGTTTGAAAGCAAATAAAATCTAGAAGAGAACTTTAAATTTTGATTAAAAGTAGCTAAAAATTGTTTTATTTTACAAAATTTAGATTTGTGAAAGTAACGTATTTTGTTTTTGATGGATACTTTATAGTTGTAAAACTACTTAAAACATAATTTCATGGAAGATAGGTGATAGTAGAAAGAAATTGAGTTATTAATGAAATACGAGTATAAGTTTTCTACATTAAGAATTTTAGATTTTATAATTTGGTTTCAACATTAAAAATTTCAGTATTATATATTTTGGATGATTATTCCTTAGTAACAAAGGAAAAAATTTTCCAGCCCTTGAGTATTGATTGTGTGGTTTTAATAATGTATTTTAAGTTATTTTCTTAAGTTTTGTTGTAGCTTACTAATATAGGTTGGAAAGGACATTATATGTTAATGCATTGACCATATTTCTACTTTAGGATAGAATTTGTTCCACTTAAGCAAAATTGTTAGGATATTTGCTTTTTAATTTCAATTTTTTGATTTATAAATCTAAATTTGAAATTAAATAGATCATTTATAAGTTTCTTTTTTATTTAAAATGATTTTTCTTGATTAAAAGTTGATATTGCTTTATTAGAATCTTTTGGGAATATTATAATGAACTTACTAGCAAATAAACTGATAGTTGTGGTTTACATTGTGTTTTAGGGTTTAATTTGTTAAGTAATTAATGTTAATTTGAGTGTTTAATGTGTATTTAAGTGTTAATTGTGTAGTTTATATGTTTAATTGTATTTATGGGTTAATATGAGTCTTTGAGCTTAAATGTTATTTTTTAGGTACCTTGATGGGTTTGTTAGTGGTTCAGGGTAAACGGTGAAGAACAGAGAAATTTTGAAGGGTTTCGGGCCAAAAACATGGCCCACGATTGTGGCACATCATGTCACGATCGTGACAGAAAGAGGCAAGCTGAAAGGACCCTGGCTACAATCGTGCACTATAGGCCATGATTGTGACAGAGAGTTATGTGCTAGGCCACGATCATGCACTTTAGGCCACGATCGTGATAGCAAGGTTTAGGCACTGGCCACGATCGTGGCCTGTGTCAGGCTAATACAAAAACTTTAGTTTTGTGTGACTTTTTTGGACCATTTCGACCCTAGATTAAACTTAGGACTTCCAAGATATAAAAGGAATATTACAAGATAGAAAGAGCAGTCATTTGATAGAGCTTTTCACTTTAACAAATTCAAAAACCTAGAGAGCTATTGAGTGATTTGAGGAAGGAGACGAAGGAAGAGAGGCACGGAGACAAAGCTTGACGAGAAGCACTTCCCGAAACAAGTGGTTTCTTGCAGTCGTTGCCTCCGGGAGTCCGTTCTGACAGTATTTTTTATTTTTATTTCAATTTTATTGAGGTATGAAATTGGGATAGTTATTGAGAATAATGTTGTTAAATGTTAATTTTTGTCTAAACTACCTTCGGGATTTGGATTAATAGGATTTATGAAATTTGATTCATTGTGTTTTAATTGAGTTATTTTGTGGTTCAATATATATTCTTAATAATTCAGCAACAAATTGAGAGGGTGAGCTGAGTGAATACCATCAATTTAGGCTAACGAGAATTAGGTAAATTGATAGATAAGAATTGGATCAAACCGGTGAAATCGTGTAATGAGAGATCGAGAATAGATTCTCGGTAGGTTAATAGACAATTTTAAAACTAATTTAGGTTTTAGGTCAATTGTGAATTGAGATATCACAATTCCATAATTTAAATTACAGATTATTAACTAGTGTTTAAAGATTATAACTCGAGAGGGAGTAATCCACCCTAAGACCGTCTAGACCCAGTAACTCTTTAATTGCATAAGTAATTAGATTTTCACCAATTTAGAATTAAAACCCCCTTCTCTCAATTAGTAGTTCCTAGGTTGATTTTGGATTAGGCTTTTTGATTTGCTATATGTTTTTATTTTCGAAATTTAATTCTTTTAATTGCTTGTTTGATTGATTAATTTTTCCTGCATTTATTGTTTATTTTAGATTGTTGTGATTTAGTTTGACCTTATATTTTAGGACTAGATTAACCCTCCTCGTGCGATCGACACCTTAGGTATTGCATGAATGACCCGTGCGCTTGTGGTATTATCAAGGTTAAAATATTAAAACTTTAGCATATGTAAAACTGCGATCAAGTTTTTGGCGCCATTATTGAGGAGGCAAGAGTTTAATTCTATAGTTTAAGGCGTTAGATTAGTTTTAATTTTTGATTTCTTTTCTTTTGTTTCATTCTGGAATTCGTTCTCTTGCATGAGCAGAAGAGTCATGAGAGGTTTGAGTCGTGTAGTGGAGACGTTAGATTTAGACATCACACAATTAGAACGATCCTTAGGAAAGGTCGACGAGAAGAAGAATAAGAGATAGGAAAATCATCAATGGTTGAGGAGTTTCAAAGAAACATAGATCAGGAAGTGAACAAATACTTCTCGTTGACAAAGAAAATGAAGATTATAAAGGAAATCACCAATTTCCAACAAGATAATGGGGAGTCAACCCATGAAGCGTGGGATAGATACAAGGATCTGCAAAGGAAGTGCCCACACCATAACTTACCCAAGAAATTCTTTTTATAGAACTTCTACAATGGAGTGAACCCACCAATAAGAGGCATAATCGATGCAACGTCAGGAGGATCCTTGATGCGAAAGACTGTTGATGAAGCCGAGGAGCTGATTGAGGAAATGGCGATCAACAGTTGCTTGTAGACAAAATGAGTGAGGAAGGCAACCTGCCACTTTTAAAGAGCAGAAGGGAATTGTCACAGTCGATTAGATGATGAAGATGCAAGAAAAGATCAACATTTTGACGCGACGACTAAACAACATGAAAGCATCATCGTCAACTTAGGTAAAGGCTGCATAGTTGAAGTGTGAGCTTTGTGGACAGTTAGACCATAACATCGTGGACTACTACCCTAATGAAAGAAGACAATTAGGAGCAAGTAAACTACATAAGGGCACAATATAGCTAAGGAGAGGGTAACAATACCTACTCTAACAATCCCTACTTACATCCCAGGTGGAAGAATCACCCAAACTTCTCCTGGTCGAACAATACTAGCAGACAGTTTAAGCCTCAAGGACAATCGAGCTTTTAGCAAGATAAAGCAAGCTCGATGGAATCGAAATTAGATAAGATTTTATATAAGATTGGAGGCATGGAATAAGCAAATAGGGGGCTTGAGAGCAAATTCGAACAAGCTATGAAGAACCATGCCTCATCCATACACAACATAGAGTCTAAGTGGGGCAATTAGCAGATACAATGTTTACTCGAAATGCTGGAACTCTTCCAAGCAACACCGAGTCTAATCCAAAGGAATGTATCATGGTTATCAGTAAAAACCAGGAGGAGGAACCTAAGAAGGTAAAGGAAGGACAATATGAAGGAGAAAGTCAAGCAATTAAAGAAGACTTTCCAAGTAAGCCTATGATCGAGTCAATTCAGGCAACTTAATATGCATTTCCATTCCTTATTATACAGCAACGGGAGTTATATGCCAAGAGGGAAGCAGAAAAACTACAGGAGATTAAGCAAAACAAGATCGAGGAAGTGACAAAATAAGTATAGACAAAGCTCAAATTCGAGGAATCTGTCAAAAAGAAGGTCAAGGAGCAATAATTGGAAGACGACCCCAACATCACAAAAAAGAAGGAGGACCAAGGGACTTTTTCATCCCCTGCAGCATTAATAGAATCATCATATATAAGGCATTCCCAGATTTGGGAGTGAGTACAAACATGATGCCTTACACTTTTAGTCTGAAGCTAGGGTTAAGAGAGTTAGTGCCCACTAAGTTTTTGATAAAGACGACCAAAAAAATGAACATAAACTGATGGGGATTATAAAGGATGTTCCAGTAAAAGTTAATAAATATACCTTTCCTACAGACTTCTACATATTGGACATTAATGAAGATACGGGCACCTGATAATTCTTGGAAGACTGCTTTTGGCCATTACGTGTTCAATCATTGATGTGGACGGGGGTAAGTTAACTCTGAGGATAGGAAAGGCGAATTTGACCTTTAAGGTGACTACAAGAGGGTACAAATCCCCTTCACCTCTAGAGGATATCAAGGAACCCGAACCTCGAGGAGAATGGGAGGATATAGAGGATCCGAGGAATGCTTTTAGGAAGAAGTGCTCGAGATGAAGAAAGGAGAATTGCAAGGATGGTGGGCACCGTAGCATGGTGGCTAAAATTCAAAATTTCAGATTAATGACTATGCTGCCATTGTGACTTAGATTTAAACCATCGTGAGCTTAAAAAAGCGTCGAGCTACTGACGTTAAAAGAAGAGCTGCATGGGAGGCAACCCATGGAAAAGTAGTTATTTGATTACTTTGTTAGAATGTTTGAAATTCTGTAGTTAGGACTAGTTTTGTTTTTGAATAAAATCAAAAAAAGAATCATATTTTGGAATTATGTGGATGTTCAAACATGAAAACAGAGGCGAAAAAGGAGCCACAAAGGATTAGGTAGTGAAAATTGAAAGAAAATTGAAAAAAAATAGTGAAAAGAACAAAGAAAGAATTTGGTGTTGGTGGCTAGGCCATAATCGTGGCCAGCGATTATGCAGAAAGGGGGAGGACACATTTCTTAAAAAGAACTATTCCTATTTTACCCTTTTTACCACCTATACATTCAATTCTAACTTCATTTTTACTTTCACTTTCATTTTCATTTTATCTCTCTAGAATTTAAGCATCCATACACTCTTACATCTCTCTAGAATCTGTAAACCTCCGACTTCTTTCAAATTTTTACCCAATCATGTCACGCATTAAACAATCAACCCAACGGGAACCATATGGATGATAGCAAGTTGCGGGACGTAGACCAAGAAACAGTACAGCAGACTTTGGTGCACCTTTCCCAATCTACACAGAGGAGGAAAGTACTCGTTTTCGATCCTTTCATGCTAGACAAATTGTAGTTCCTAAGTACTTTGATTTTGACACCCTTGATAGGCTAGAATTACGTAAGCGAGTAGAAAACCTAGCTAAGAGGATCCAATGGGCTTAGTTCATACGATTTCAATTTCCTGTTTATGAGGAGCTTACACTAGAATTTTTCACTTCCCTGACCTACAACCCTAAGAATCTAAAGGAATTATGGTTTAGATTAGGAGGACGAGCATATGAATTAAATGTCAAAATTATGTGTGAGATATGCGGATTTCCCGAATCCTCCATCATCGACCATTATAAAGACTTTCATCCTTCTCAATACTGGAATGAGCTTACTAGAATTAAGCAATTTCATGCAAAGAATGCTTATAACAAGATTATACGATCCCATGAACACTTATTGCTGCACAAATTTATGTGTCAGCTAGTTTTCAAAAAAACCGAAACCAAAAAGTGTTCCACCAAGGAACTTTTTATGTTTTGGTGCATAGACCACAGTATTCCAGTCTACATATCCATACATGTACTGAATGACATTATTGCGACTCCGCGCAAGAGGAGCAACAATCTAGGAATGGGGTATATAGTGTCAGCCATTACAGAACATTTTGGTGTGGAACGAAGGGGGTTAACTGCTCACCTCCTGAAATTCTTGAACCACCATCACTTATGGCGAGCTGAAATCCTTAAGTCCCATAATATGGAACTTAGGGACATCAGCCAAAAAACACATGTCTGAATTAGGGCAAGTCAGCCAAGTTCAAGCGCAGCATCACTTCAATAGGAAGAAGAGTCCAACAATGAATCCAAGGAAGAGGAAGAAGAACACGGCTAGAAGGAAGTTCTGGACCCGATCTTCACAACCAACAAGACACTTATGGAGAACACCAAAATATGAAGGAGATGGCCTGGACACAAAGACGCCAAAGCCGAGATATCTGATAGATTCATCGATATTTCGAGTCTCAATTCATTCAATTGCCACCTCTGACACCATCACAACTTCCATCTCCATAGGATTTATGTCTAACCCAATTTTTCCTTTACATTTAGTTATTTCTTTTCTAAATTAGCCTTCAGTTCTAATTTTTATCTTTTTTTGTTTACTTTAAATTCTATTTTTCTTTTCTTTTATATGTTTTGTGCTCTCTTCTCGCATTGAGGACAATATGTTGTTCAAGTGTAGGGAGGGATTATGGTTTTTGCTTTTGAATGAGATTTTTGCGTATCATATGATAGTTATTAAGTTACATGTTGTGAATTGTTTGAATGTGTCAATGGCTTAGATGGAGTGAAGTTTATTTAATTTTGAACACAGTCTAGTAGGTTATAAATGATCATTAGCACGCAAAATTAGTGAATTAGGAGAGTTTGGATAAAAATACAGCTTGATTAGGATTGAGTGTAAATTTAGCACCCTATAGGTTGTCACATTTATTGATAATTTAGGGTCTTTCTACTTAATTAGCTTAACTAGTATTTTTTTCATAGAGATGAGTAGCTTAAACAACATGGTAGGCAATAAAAAAAACATTTTTTGTTAAATAAATCACTATTTTTGTAACACCCCATTACCCTAGGGTACGTACCGGGACGCCCGTAGGTCATTCCGACATATATCCTAAGATAAGGGAGCGCTACGTGCAATCACTACAGAACTCCACATGGCATCACATACATTTAAATAATAAAA
>JANZXR010000171.1:29462353-29475130 GCA_027575705.1 Erythroxylum echinodendron
TCGGCCTTCACCAGCAAGAGACACGCCTACATTCATGCAGCCTCTATACAACAAAGCCACCTACACTCATGCACGCTGCCAGCCTTCCACTCCGGCAACCTGGAGAACAAAAGGAGACAAAAAACACAGAGTAGCGTGAAAAAGAGACTCAATCAGTTCTCTATTTTGACAAACCCCCCATTCATAAAACACAACCCAGACACTTCTCCAAAAGACAGCTAGCATTCATATTTTGAAGGAGCCTCTCATCCACTCACGTAAAAACAAAAACAACGTTGCCTCCATTCACTGCCAAAGCATACGCCTTCACTCACCACTCACGCATAACACAGGTAGAAGATTATTTATATAAAATTTAAATTTAAATTTGTTTTTATTTATGAAGTAAACTAATTAGTTCCAAATTAGATTGGGTTAAACCTTTCGTTTTAAAAAATAAGAAGTGATAAGAGTAATTCAAATGATTAAAAGACACTTTGATACGAGCATTTAAATATTTATTAAAAATTCGAATTAAAAGCCAAAAAATAAGAAAAGTCCAAAAATTAGAAATCTAATCAAATTCATGCCTAACTCTAACTTTAGACAAAAATTTGAAAAGATTGAATACTTTATACCATATTTGAATTTAAAAAGACTAATTTAGATCAATTCTTTATTATTTTGCATACTTAAGGAAGAAATTTGGGATAACTTGATTTCACTTCTATTTGGTTTCATTTCTATTTACTTCTTGTTGTTTTTAATTTTTTTCTAGTTTTAAAATAAAAATAAAACATGTTTGATTATTGAAATAATTATGTTTTATTACTGGTGATAATTACATATTAGATAAAATTTAAAAGTAAAATATTTTTAATTAATTAAATATATTTTAATTTCTTATATAGTATTTATTAATAATCAAAATTTTATTTAAAATTTATATATATTGAAGATATTTTAATTTAATTAATTTAATTTAACTACAAAATCAAATAAAATATTTGTGAAATTAAATTAATCATAATTTTAACTAATCAAATATATTAAATTAAATTATTCATAATTATTATTATATTAAATAATTAACTTATATATATATAGTTGAGAGTAAATCAATTTACGAAAAAACAAAAGTCATTTTTTTGTTAAAATAAAAAAAAACGGAAACAAACATTTGTAACTCAAATTCTGAAACATCAAGTTCCCAAATATTAAAATAATTTCAGAAAATTATGTGTCCTTTTTCAGTAAACTTTTGTGCATTAAACTTTATAAAACTTAGCACTCTCTCAAAAGTCACCCCAACACTTGATAAATTTTGTTTTTGCACCATAAATGAAAAGAAAAAGAAATCCTAAATAAAAGAAAAATAAACTATAACAATCAACATATATTTACATTTGCTTACAAGATTATCAAGTTCCAATAGGCCAAGCAAACTATCATCAGAGAGACTTCAACGCAATGCCATTGGCATATCTACAACCAAACCATTATCCTTAACCAGTCACCAACCCATCAATGTTCTTTTAACTTTGTCCAAAATCTGATTTCTGGCTTGATTACTATCCAAGGAAAATTCGCAGTTCTCGTCTAACACGAATCGGTAGACTTCCCACTCGCGATTGTGAGTCGAATGCCTTCCGATTTCGGCCTGTGTATTAAGGAGGGTTAGTCAAATTGTGCAGGAAGACTATGAATACACTGAAACACAAATGTTTAGCAGAGACATGAAGTGGTTACCAACAATACACAGATTCTTAACTTCTTCAAAGCCAGAGTGACATCGTAGAAAACTCGGGGTCTTCCTTTCCCACATAGCTCAACAGGATTAGCAACCAAAAGTTCCGTATAGGGGCCTCGGTTGGCGATAACTACTCGCAAAGGATTGAGCATCTCCTCCTCCAGGCGAGAGCATAGATGGAGCTGAAACTTGGAATCTAGGACTTTCCTCCCATCATTTAGTTGAATAAAGAGGTCCATGTTGCGTGACCCTTTTACACTTGGAGCAAATCTTCCATAAGCTATCTAAATGAGGACAAGCAATACATTGGTAAAATATAAATTGCAAGTTTTGATTGAAGTAAGGCACACGTTCAACTCTACCACAATGGACCAAAAGAACAAACAAGCAGACGAAACTACCATAAGACTAATTTCACCGATCTTTTACGTTAATTAAGACGCACCCCAAATGGCTAAAACATCTATTGAGCCAGTTCATAGCAGAAATGGCACAATCAATTCACCTAAAATCCTCCAAGATAGCTAGGATAAATGTGATAGAGCGTCTAAACAATATCAATCATAGTTCACACAAATTGGATGAGCAAAGTACCCGGATGTTGAAATCCTTTGAAATTCTCAAGATGTCATAAAATAAGCCCTTTTGATCAACGCATTGTATTTGAAGCAACGTATGAGCTTGGCTCAATAGATTGTCCACGGTAATAGACACCTTACTCAGTGTCATTTTATCTTTTTCAAGTGTGTTCTTGTCAGACTCGTTTTCCAATTGCCCACAACTAAACAATTCCTCGGCAACAGTAGGAGGAAGAGAAGAGAAAGCCTGCAAACTTTCATATTCAGGCCCAGCCAACTGAAGTTCACAGCTGATACAATACTTTGAGAAAAGATTAATCAGGCAGGAACATGTGTCATCTCGCCTTTCTTTTGAGTTTAAAAGTCCCCTGCGACAACAAATATCACTTTGAACTAAAATGTAATCAATGGTTTCTAATAGCTGTGCACCATCATACATACTGTGCATTATCAGAAAATAGCATATCTGAAAACCTCACAAAAGCAAGAACCTAAGCTGTTGGCTCGGGTCGTATATACGAAAGTGGAATTGAAGCGAACTTTGGATTTCAGTGAACCTTGCTTGACTAAGAACGAGATTTTTAAAACTGAGATTAGGACATTGCAAAGATGAATCCTTTCAGTTGGAAAATTGACAAAATAACAACACAATAGACAAACATTAATCATTGAGAATAGGGGCAGATATAGCATTCAAGAAGATAATGAAACAGTGAATTCAGAACACTAAAATTGATAAAATCACAAAAATTTCCAAATTGTAGGAATCAAGAAGAATTGCAGACACAACAAGGTTGAAAGAAAAAAGCAAAGAGAATCCACCAATTAAAGTGAACAATACTCACATGCCATCCGTGATGAAGAACAAGTCCACAACTCTGCCATCAGGTGTTGACATCACTTTTACCTTTTCAATTGTAAACTCTAATTCACTAATCACTTTTGTAACCTCTGCAAAAAGACACAACCACATTAGTATTTTTCTCTTTGAACAAACAAAACAAGAACAATATCGAATTTAATGCCATTTCCCAATTACCATGAAGCAATCCTTTCCTGTCAAAACAGCAAAACTTCAGCATGTACAGCACGTTTGGCTGAGGATCATTGTACCTTTGATCGAAACACAACGAACCCAGACATGAAGGAGAAGCATAAAACAGCCTGTTCTTCAAGCTTTCCCAACGAACTGTGTGTGTAACAGAATAAGGAACGACCCAGAATACCATGTAACACCACCTTCCATCGGTTGAAAAGTCTGCAACGTTCAAAATAACTTTTGACACACTAATCGACCCACATTCGAAAAAGATCTGAAAAAACCTAAACAAAACAGCTTTACAACTTCCGATTACATAAACGAGTGTGCACCTGCTTGAGAAATTCGAAGACCAAACTCGAGAATGATCCGGCAGAGATCGCAACCCAGGCCAGCCTTGTCAGGACAATTCACGGTGACGACAGATGGGTCGCCGGGGACTTTGGCTTCTTCAACCAAGACGACGTCTAAGCTGCTAACTCTGTGAGTACTCATCGACTTCAGGTGCAAGAGAGGCCAAACAACAAAAACACTAACAACCCAGTTGCCCAAGTATGAATCTCAAGCTCAGGATTGTACGTTACTGTAATCTGATGTCGAAGTGCGTGTGAACGAGACTCATGTTTGAGATTTGCTTCTGCTCTGGAAAAGAGAGAGAAGAGCAGACAGAGACGGCCTCTTTGAGGCTGTAGGTTGACACGGACCCACCTGAGAGTTGTGTACAAAGTCAGTGAGCCCCACACAAGTGGGATTATTCTTCAAATGTTCCGCCACTTTCTCAAAGAACATCAGAGTGCGACCAAGAAAGCAACAGGTTTTGGTACAATAAATCCCATTTAATATTGCACATGAAAATGGGTTTTCAAAAACAGGAAGCTAATCATACCAACAACTTGTTTTCATGACGTAATCGAATCGTCAATGATAATGAGAAAAAAAGAGTGATAAAGAAAAGAGGCAATCGAAATTACGGTTGACGGGACCAAATCAGGACAAAAACCTGTGTGGAATCAGGATCAGGAACAGAGGAATAAGCAAAACCAAACTTCTTCTGCACATGAACAATGAAGATGAGGATTGACGTGGACATTTGCTGGATTCCACCGATAATTCCCGCGCATGATTATTGACAATATTACATTAGTCATGTCTTAATCAGGCAACATCAACAAGATATTCAACGAGTTCTCGTTAATGCAACGAAGTAATGAATATGCTTGGCTTTTTTTGTTCAATCTGTTAAAAGCTAACAACGTAAATTTAAATTGATAAAATTCTGAACTTTTAGTCTTAAATTTTAAAAATTTTAAGACTAAAATAACATTTAATGTCAGTCCAAACAAATTTAAATCGAATTCTAATTACATGTAAAAAGAATTTACTCAACTAAAAAGTATTAATCTATAGTTTAAGTAATTTATAGACATAAAATTAATAATAACTAAAATCAAATCCAATGCCTATAAAATTCGAGCCAGTTAAAAATAATTTAAATCCAAACATGAATGTGAGGAAAGATGAGGTCAAAAGACCATGTGTTCGAATTCTCCTATTTACACTCTCTCGATTGAGCCTGTTGTACAGGACTTATCTAGTATAGAGTACCTATTTGGCGTGATTTGCAGACTATTACGTCAATCCAAATGTTTACTTAGTACGCATCCAAATAATAGCAGCCCGGATTCCTCCGTTCCAAAAAAAAAACTCTATCTCCAATCTAATCATATGTTATATGTTAAATTTAGGTCAAACTCAAGAACAATTATTATCATTGATCATATTTTAAAAAATTATCAAATTTGAATCTGAAATAACTTTCCATCCCTAGCCATGCCAACAAGTAGATCACTACAAAATTAGAAATTAGTTTGACATTTCTGTAACCCAATAAAAAATCCTACTAAATGCAAAATCTAGAAAGGTCTAGTGTATACAGTCTTATTCATAATTAGTAGAGAGGTTGTTTCTGGCTGACCATAGGAAAATTTGGCATTTCTAACTAATAATACATATTTGATTTATTGATCTCTGAACTAAGAGGAAACTAATTAAAGTATATAAAGAACCAAAAAGTCCAAAAACAATCCCAAAGAAACTCTATTGAGAAGTTGAGATGTAACAAAAAAGTACTGAGATACAAAACTCTTGATCAGCACTTGGGATGAAGGTATTTCTCCCTATAATAACCAAATCCAGCGTAGATGGTATAAGATTATTCTTGGATCATCAAGTAGTAGTAGGAAAATACAGGGAAAAAGAACCAAAGGAGACTATGAAATGGACACAAGAACCAGTTGTGTATGACTTAAGAGTTTTCAGAGAATTAGAAATGGAAACACCCCCCTTCTCACTTTCTTCTAGGGGCTCCGAGCCTCAGCCGGAAATCCTCCTCCATGAGGGGAAGCCCGTCACGTAGTTTGATCTTTGGTTCCCATCCCAAAAGCTCCTTTGCCTTCGTGATGTCTGGCTTTCGCTGACGAGGATCGTCGGGTGTGTTCTCCACCATTGTTATCTCCACATCAGGATTGATAAGCTACCAATGGAAAGTCATCAAACTTCTATTCAGTAACCTTGTTTTAAAGAAAAAGAATATGAATGGAGCTAACAGGCAATTCAATACTAACCTCCTTGACAGTCTCTGCAAGTTCAAGCATAGTGAATTCACCTAAAACACCAGTGCCTCAGTTAACAATCGTACTAACTTCTCTGTTTTCGAAATGAATATCTAGAAAGAACAACATAGGTTAAAGTTCAGTACCTGGATTTCCAATGTTAATCGGTCCGGTATTCTCTCCTTCCATAAGTCGAATAAGGCCATCAACCTTCATCAATCAAAACCAGAACTTGAGAAGTGATTATGATTTCAAGGAACTCGTGGCAGCAATCAAAAGTCAAGTCAAAATTCTTGCATTACCATGTCAGACACATAACAGAAACTCCGGGTTTGGGTTCCAGGTGCTTGAACAGTCAAAGGCTCATTACTGTATTATTGGCAAAGCAAGAATAAGTTGAAACCAAACGAATAGCCACTGATAAAAGAAGATCTAAATTGTCAATATTAAAGGTTTGTTCAATTCGTTACCGGACTGCTTGCGCAATAAAATTGCTGACCACACGCCCATCATCAATGTTCATACGGGATCCATAAGTGTTGAATATTCTGGCAATCCGGATCTCTGAGGCAGCATCGAGCATTTAAAAAGCATGTGAAATGATGGTTCAAGTTTGACAAATGGGAAATATATGATGATTCATCACGTCATTCAGACTTCAGAAAATAGACCCAAAAATTAGAGAGGGGAAGGAGCCACCTACCTATCCCGTGCTGCCTATGATAATCGAACATTAGCGTTTCAGCCACTCTCTTTCCCTCATCATAACAACTCCTAACTCCTGCAAGATTTTTCCAATACCGGTGATAAGTACCTTGTAACACTGGTTGTCGTAGAATTACTCATAATACAAGCCATGGAAAATTATGCAGCATGCTAACATGTAGCGCTTATAGCTTGCAAAATCAGAATTCCATTTAAAACGATGAATTCCATAAACGTGATCCATAAGCCATCCTGTGGACTAAAATATGATCCTCAACGTTTTGAATACTGAAATTACCAATAGGGTTGACATTTCCCCAATAGCTCTCAGTCTGAGGGTGGATTAGTGGATCACCATACACCTCTGAAGTTGATGTAAGCAAAATCCTGTTGTTATTTGTTATGGTATCAGTAGCATAAGAGCATGTTGAAGGCCACAATAGAACACATACAGGTAAAAATCAAACCTTGCTCCTACTCTCTTGGCAAGTCCTAACATATTCAAGGTACCAATCACATTTGTCTTTATGGTCTGTCAAAGGACCAAATGGCCCACATCATCAGAACAAGGTAAAAAGCTTCATATATCTGCTCCCACATGAAAGCTAACACTACGGGGAGAATGAGAAACAAACAGGAGAACAATTCACCGATAAACATACCTTTACAGGATTGTATTTGTAGAAGATAGGAGAAGCAGGGCAAGCAAGATGGTAAATTTGATCAACCTCAACCAACAATGGCTCAGTGACGTCTAGAGAAGAATCAACAGAAAGTCGCATATAAAAACCAGTCAGTTTTAGCAACTCTTGAGGAGAAAGAGTAGTGAAGCCTATTGAGCCCTTTAAAAAAGGTTTTACCGTGTCGAATTAACTCAAATCTGGGATGACCGATCCATTTCCTCAGATTGTCCTTTGAGCCAGTGAAAAAGTTGTCAACAACAATCACCTGCAACATGGAAAAACAGAGATTAGAACTTTATAATAGCCACGTATATAATTTTCTTTTAATGTGTACATCGTGGCATGGAATTCAATATGCTATACTTCTGTTTAGTTTTTGTTAATTTTCATCTAGAATTTCTACACAATCTGGTAACCAAAGAAAAAGCGCCAAATACACAAGACCGTGCTGCTTTTCTAAATTAAATGAAAAAGGTGATTACCTCATTCTTTTCATTTTCCATCAACTTGTCAACAAGGTGAGAGCCAATAAACCCAGCACCTCCAGTGACCAAAATTCTCATATTGGACTGCCACCAAAGCAACATATTATATAAGATCATGGACAGGAAGCACATATATCCATGACTTCTATCAACAAACTGCAGCAAGCTTCAAGACATTGAAGTAGAAAATAAAATCTAGCAAAGTATACAGTTGGTCAAGGTACGTGCCGAGGGCAAGGTGATTGGAAATTCTATAATAATTAGCAATACAGAACAGGAGAAACAAAAAAAAAAAAAAAAAACTCTGTAGAATCTGCATGGAGAATGGTTCAGGAAGGATAATAATAAGTTGGTTATTCAATATCAATCACAATATGTTCAGGTAACAACATCTACGAAAATCACACAAATTTCATGTTTTAATTATTTGTTTTGGTTACATTACTCAAAACATGAATCGGCGCTTCTGAAACTCGCAATAAATATAAAAGCCCATTATCGGGATTTATTGATGTGGGCATACAAAATATCAACAAGAGCAGGAACTGCATGTTCAGTTATTCATTCTCCAACCAATAAGAAACAAAGACTAAGATGGGAATAAACTTGCCAATTATTGAACATCCATATCTGAATAACAAAGACAAAGAGATAAAGAGACACAACATGTACTAATTGTACCTGAAAGAACTTGGAGAATCTTAAAGGAGATGGCATTGGAGGTGGTTTTGTTGAAGAGCTGTGATCACCGTTGGTCATTTCCTTAGCCATAGTTCTTGACGTCCTAAATACCAAGAAATATAATTTGAGACAACTAGACAACTTGATCTGCCATCAAAATTCATAAATTAAAAAAAAATCCAAGAACAAGAACACTCAATCATGGAACAGATTGTCACATAAACTTCAACTGCAAATGAAAAGAAGAAATAATTACCAAAGAATGTGAAACTATAGGTTGATGAGAAAAAGGTTGTCAAAGAGAAAATCTCAGTATTGGCATGGAACACGGCAACAAAAAGAAATAAAGTTCTATACAAGAAACCCAATTGAATTCAATCAACCAAATCCATATTCTTAACACCAATAGAAATACAGCATCATCGGAATCAACTTGTACCAACTTAGTGATAAGAGATTAATGAGAGTAACCAAATCACCAATCTTCAAGACCACGAAAAGTACAGTACTGAAGAAAGCCTCAATGTAACTAAACTTTGATCCATCAAACAAGAGAAACATGGAACTTCAGATCTGAATCTCACAACAGCAAGAAAGAAAAGACCAAAGAATCATGACCAATGAAGTTCAACTTCGAAGCTAGAAGCCAATGACAGAGACACCAAAAATCAGAAACCTAAAATATCCCACAAACTTCCAACTTTCAAAGAAACAAAAACCCAACTACAGAATGTGAAAACCCAACTAAGATCAGATCACCTGAGAATACACAACCTTCAGTCAAAACGCAAAACGAAAATCTGATTGTGGTATATGGAAACTGAAAGATTGAAGCTTTATATAAGAAAACCAAAACCCACCAAATGGGCATTAAAATTTTGGCAATGAAAAAAAGGTAACACAAGAAAATCACAACACACTAAGCAGACCAGTACCAAATGGTGATCACAGAAAGGGACAGGAGAAATTGAATCAAACCCTTCAAATTTACGAAAAGAACAGTTGTAAAGAAAGTTTCAACTCAAAGCAACTCCGACCCACCAAACCAATTAAGATAGATCTGAATCTCAACAATCATTACATTTCCCAAGAAACCAGAAAAAAAAGAAAACAAAAACAGGCAAGATTACAAGAAACAGTGAAAGCAGAAAATTTACCAGAGACACCCACCAGAAATTAATTCTATGTATGAATTTTAATAGATTAAACTCAGTGAATCATATAGGTGTGTGTGTATATATATATAAATAGATTGATAAATATTGTTAGCGTACATTGATATATCTAAATAGATTTATAAAAATAAATATATGAGTTTAGATTCTATTTGTTCAGAGTGGTCTAGTTCCTGATGAGAGAGAACTGAAACTACGATGTAGTCTGGTGAAGGGGAGCTTGCGAGGAGAGAAACGGTATCGTTTTGAATACCTTGCAATCACAGCATGACACGTCATGCTCTTGTCGCTTGTGCATGCCCTTTGTTTGCGTAAGCAGTTTCACTTTCTGGCGTAAGGTTTCCGGGAAATCTAATAATATATGCTTTGTTATATATATACCTATATCAAACCATTTATTTATAGCTTAAACATATAAAATATTTTTAAATAAATTATTATATTTTGTTTATTTATTATTTAAACGTGATGAATGACTAATTTTTCCGTATGACAGTATTTAATCTTGTATAGAATATATTTATGAATTGAATTCTAATGATAAATTTTTATGGTTGGGTTGGAATTTAATTATTTATTTATTCACAAGACTATATATTGCTTATGTTACGTGATTAATGACGGACTACAAACTAATTTAGGCATTGTATAAGGACAAGTGGTGTGTATTAAGTCGAATAAAGTTATTAGCTAAGACTCTTTATAGCTCAATTTCGCTTTGGCCCCGATTGACTGATCAATCCAAAAAAATTAATTAATAAATTTAGCTGACTAATTTTGTTGATTATCTATTTTTAATGCTTTATAATTAGCTAATTAATTTGATTGATTAAACTCAATCAACTAATTTTAAAAAAAATCAAGAAGAATAATATTTTACTTCAGTTTATTATAAATAAAAAGTTTTTGTCAAAGATACCTTTTAATTTCAAACGCTAGTTAAGCCGCTATCCATCACACTAATTTAATACAAGTAGCAGAGTGCGTCTCTATTGCTTTCTCTTTTCATTCCTCACCACCATCTTCACTCAGGATGTTCTAATTTCGATTCTCACTCTACTTTGTCGTTGCCATTATTATTGTCATAATTTGTAAAGTTAAATATTTAAAATTTAATTCTTATGAAAATATTCAAAGAAATATTAAAATATAATACTCATATCATTATTTTTTTTAAGTTATATCCTTATAAGTCATTTTATAGATAAATAGATAATTTTACCAAACATCTTTAACAAATAACTAATACAATTTATTGATAAAATCAATTGATATAGTCAGATATCAGTTAATACAATCAACGTATTATCAAACAGTGTCTTTATAGTTTTTTATAGACACATCCACTACAAGCAGCGGAAAGATATTTGTTTTGATTAAAATTTATACTTTCTTCCTTTTTAAAATTGCATTCATATTTTTCATATAATATAAAAAGTTATAAAATTTATTATTTAGTTCCTCAAAAAATAACAACGCACTTAATTAAAAAGATATTTTTTATCAATTTACATCGGTTTCTCATTTTAAATAATTTAGAAGACGGTAAGTTAAAAGTAGAAATATGTTAAATCTATAAATATTAATTAAATTGAATAGTTAAATTAATGGTTAAAAAATCAAAACTATTAGACTGTTTTAATTATAAAAAATTTGAATTGATTAAAATTTTTTATACAACTTTTTATTTTTTGGTTTGATTTACTTTAATAATTTTTATTGTTAAAAATTAATCGATCGATTTTTATTATTTAATCAGTTTTTTAAAACTAAAGAAAAATAAATTAATTTTCATCTAACGATTTTTTTTCAATTAAATATTAAATGTTTTTGATAAAAAGATCTTCTTTAATCACATTTTAAATTATTTAATTTTATTTAATTTTTAGTTAATTTTATACTATTTTATACTAGTTTTAAACGTTAAATATCTCATCTTATATGTTTAACTATCGTTCCCATTGTTTAAACATTACGTTAAATTACTAATTAAATAATTAATAATTTAACTTCATTTTTACATATTAATATATATATTTTTAATATAACTGATTAACTTACTATTAAACATTTATTTTGGCTTAAAATATTATCGACATCTTTTTTGTTTATTATAATAAAAATTATTAGTTAACGATGATTTTTTTTAGTGACACATCTTCTATGAATTCTTAAGAAAAAGAATTTATTCATTTTTTTAATTCTCAAAAGAGTATAAAAACTGGTTGGAACCAGTATTATGGGTACCGTTCCGTACCGGTCGGTACTGACCGGACGATACCGTACCGGCGGAAAAACAGAATGGTACCGATTGCTAAGGTACTGGCCGCAGGTACCGGTCGGTACCGGCTGGTACTGGCTATACCGGATGGTACCGGGCCGGTACCGCGAAAACTCTGTTTTAGGGACTGGTTTGCAATTTTGAATAAAAATTTATACCGACCCCCCCTCCCCGACTTTGACTCTATCTTTCTTCTCTCCTCTCGAATTTTCTCTCGCTTTCTCTCTCTCTCTCACCGTCTCCTCACCTCGCCTCTGTCCTCTCGTCGTCCGGTGTGTTGCTCCTCCGTCTCCGGCGTGCGTTGGTCCTTCGGTTGTCGCCTCCTGTAGCGGGTCGTTCATCTTCTCCTCTCGCGGGTCACCTCCATTGCGCCGACTGTCGCCGCATCCTCTCCTCCGCCTGTCGCCGCGTCGTCCTCTGCCTGTCCCCGCGTCCTCCGGTTGCGAGTCACCGCCTATCATCGCCATCCGACGACAGATCTAGGATTAATACCCAGATCTGGACCCGACCCGTCACTGACCCATCTCCGACCCGATTTTATCAAAATCCGATTGTATATTGGTGTGTTTTTTTTCCAATTTTTGAATGGTTTTGTTAATTGTTTGCGTTATTGACATGATGTGACTTGTGAGTTGTGGCATGTGAGGAATGAAATTGATTTGGGATTAATTGATTGTGTTGCTGCCTTGTTGAGCTGGAAATTTGGAGTTGGTGGGTTGTATTGTTGGGTTGGTTTTGAAGGATTTATGGTAAATGTGGATGAAGGAGGTGAGAAAAATGGGTTGGTTTTGATTGTGGAATGGTAATGC
>JANZXR010000171.1:29482252-29520034 GCA_027575705.1 Erythroxylum echinodendron
AAAAGAAGTTTTAGCACATAAATGTTTAGAAGCTAAATTACACAAGACATTAAGACATACCGAAAAACAATTATGTTGTTCAAAATATGCCGAAGTACCACAACAATATGGATGCAATCTATCTTCTCAAAAAATCAAAAGAATTAAACAACCAAAATTTAAACAATATTGATGGAAAAAATACCCCAGAAGAAAATTTTATAACTGTTTACAAACTATAAAAAATTCTTTAGACGAAAGGCATACAGAAAATTTAAGCCAAAACAACAATACTATCCACAAAAGAAAAAACAGTGTAAATGTTGGCTCTGTAAGGAAGAAGGACATTATGTAAATGAATGTCCCAAACAAAAAAACTAAAGATTCTAAGTATAAAGACAAAATTAATCTGTTAAATTCAACTTTTCAGTATCAATTAGAGCCTATAGAATCAGATTATGAAACCCACTCAACCGTTAATACTTTATATTATCATGAATCAAAGTCTCAAAACTCAAAATGATCAAATGACCAATATTACATTGTTTCGGATACAAATACAGAATAAACAAGTTAATGCATATATTGATTCAAGATCTACTATATGTATAGCAACTAAAACATTATTAAATAATTGGAAAAAATTAAAAAAACCATTACAAATTCGTATAGCAAATGGAAGTATTAAAAATATTTGGTATGTAAGTTATTATAATAATATAATAATTGAAAATTATACCTTTGTAGTAGCTTCGATTTACCAACAAGAATCAGGATTACCAATTATTTTAGGTAATAATTTCTTAAAACTTTATAATCCATTTTGTCAATACTTACATTATATTACATTAAAAACACTAGAAATAAATTCCTTAAATCAAAAATCAATTATTCTCAAAGTTCCTATTAACAGAATTTAAAACTAATAGGTGAAAAAATAAGTCAATTACAATTTTTTTTGGAAAACAATCTACACTTACAAACAGAAATTGAAACATTATTGGATCAAGTTTGTAGTGAACACCCTTTAGATCCACTCAAAAACACAAATATTCAACTTATTGAAATCAAGTTAAAAAATCCCACACAAGAAATAAATATTAAAAATAACATCCCTTATACTCAGCAAGATGTACAAGAATTTATTACTGAATGCGTTGAATTATTAGAAAAAGGCTTAATCTCCCCAAGTAGAAGTAATCATTCAGCACCAGCATTTTACATCAATAGTCACTCAGAACAAAAATGAGGCAAAAGAAGAATGGTCATTAATTATAGAAAATTAAGTGAAGCCACTATTAGTGATGCATATAAACTACCTTGAAAAGATTATATCATCAATAAATTAAAAGGCCATAAATGGTTTTCAACATTAGACGCCAAGTCAGGTTACTGGCAACTTAGATTACATGAAAATACTAAACCTTTAACAGCATTTACATGTCCTCCACAAAAGCATTATCAGTGGAATGTATTACCATTTGGATTAAAACAAGCACCAAGTATTTATCAAATATTTATGGATAATAATTTAGAGGGTTGAGAGACTTTTGCATTAGCTTGTATAGATGATGTTATCATTTTTTCCAATCAAGATAAAGAAGATCATCTGACAAAACTTAAAATTGTTCTTACAAGATGTAAAGAGAAAGGATTAATTCTAAGTCGTAGAAAAGCTAAATTAGCTCAACAAAATATTGAATATTTAGGAATAGAATTTAATAATGGATTTTTGAAGCTACAACCAAATATTCTAGTACGAGTACAATAATTTCTTGATAAATTACAAAATAAAACATGTTCAACAATTTTTAGATCTTTTAAATTATATATCTGATCAAGGATTCTTTAAGAATCTTGCACAAGAAAGAAAACAATTACAGTTGAAATACAGCACCAAAAACCAATGCACTTGGACTCTAGAAGGCACAAATGCAGTACGTATCCTCAAAGGATTATGTAAGGATTTACCAAGTTTATATAACTATCTTTCGAAGGACAAACTTTTAGTACAAATTGATGCTAGTAAGGACACATGGGCTGGCTACCTTTTGACACAACCACCCAATCAAAAGAAATATCTGCATTTGTAGAACTCTATACATATGCCTAACCTTATCTACTGAAAAAACTAGAGTTACCAAACAACTCATAAAGTATTTCAAAGAACGATAACATCTCTTCTTTAACTATCCATCATCTCCTCAACTAGCTGAAGAACTCCTACTATTTATAGATCGTTGTCGAAATCAGACCTCTATTTCTGATGAATAAATGAAAGAATTGAAAGCATTACATTAATAATTTAACACACACTATCAGCAAGAGCATTTGGAACCAGCCTTCAATCAAGCAACGACTTCAACCAGCTCTTAGAATATCCTGTTAGTAATGAATAATTATTGTAATATTTGTAGTGAAATAAATAATCATATTAATTACATTACAACTCTTTTTAATCAATACAAATCTGAAGTTGCATATTACGAACAAATTATTGATGTCTAATATATTAGTATTAATTGTTTGTTCGTTATTATCTTCTATAATAATATTAGTCACTTATATTGGTTGATGGTTATATTGTATGTGATCTTGTAATTGAGTATTTAAGAAATTTAGTTTTGTTTGACAAATTACGAAAAATTTCGTCTATATCTAATTGTTCTTTTATGGGTTTAATTCCATTTGGATGCATATTTACAAATTGTAAATAATTGAATCTTTGTTCGTAATATGTAACTTTAGATTTGTATTGATTAACGAGAGTTGTAATCTAATTAATATGATTATTTATTTCACTACAAATATTACACTGACTATTCATTATTAATAAAATAGTATATGAAGTCTTTCTTAAAACACTAGCAACTAATTTAGTAGGATACAATTTAGGAGGACCAATAACTACTACAAAAGAAGTTTTAGCACATAAATGTTTAGAAGCTAAATTACACAAGACATGAAGACATACAGAAAAACAATTATGTTGTTCAAAATATGTCAAAGTACCACAACAATATTGATGTAATCTATCTTCTAAAAAAAATTAAAATAATTAAACATCCAAAATTTAAACAATATCGATGGAAAAAAATACCCCAGAAGAAAATTTATAACAAAGCATTTACAAACTATAAAAAATTATTTAGACAAAAGGCGTATAGAAAATTTAAACCAAAACAACAATAATGTCCACAAAAGAAAAAAACAGTGTAGATGTTGGCTCTATTACGAAGAAGGACATTATGCAAATGAATGTCCCAAATGAAAAACTAAAGATTCTAAGTATAAAGACTAAGTAATTCAACTTTTTAATATCAATTAGAACCTATAGAATCAGATTATAAAACAGACTCAATCATTAATACTTTATATTATCATGAATCAGAGTCTCAAAACTCAGAATCATCAAACAAACCCCAATACTACATCCATTCGGATACAGATACAGAATAAACAAGTTAATGCATTTATTGATACATGAGCTACTATATGTATAGCAACTAAAACATTATTAAACAATCTTAGTTTTCTATTCCTGTCTATATATCTCATTAAAACCTATGCATTGGGGGATAAAAAAAATGAGAAATACTGGTATGATTACTAATGTTTTTGTTTTTTCATCAATTATTATCTTTCTTTAATACTCATGTATTACCTTCAACCTATCTTAGCATTTTTATATGTTAGTTTTATTTATCTCGATTTAATTACTCATACGGATTTCCTTAACGCTTGTATGACCTATAATTTTAGACCTATTCTTATGCAATTTCTTCTTAACAAAGTTCATTAAATTATGCCTATTTGTGCTACTAGTAGATCTATATATCTATTAATTATGCATGTCGAAACTAAAACAAAAGTTTGTCAGAAATGTATTAAAATGTTTACCTAAATTATAACTTTCTTATCTCTATTCATACTTCTGAAAGTACTCTCCAAACATTTCATAATATTTTTCAAAATCCTACTAACTTATATAATCAAGAAAAAGTAGAATTAAAACAACTTTATATTAGTTTTCAAAATCACTATCATACACATATATGTTACCTCGCGTACTCTTTGTAATTAATTATATATTGAAGTTAAATATTTTAAAAGTTTAGTATTTGAATATAAAATTGAAAGAGTAATATGAAGAAAGATATAATTATTTACAATTTTTCGTAAATAACAATGGATTATTAGCTATTAAAAAAAGACTTGAAAATGCAACTAATCTCTATAATTCATATTAATCAAGACTTACAAAATTCATACAATATATTAACAAAACATCAAAGACTTTTTCACTAGTATGACATAAATAAACCTAAATAACATATTAGGTATAGACACTTTAGATTTAACCGAATCTAATAGAACTTTTCACATCAATACTCTATTATCTAATGAAAAACAAAAATAAATAGCTAAAACAAATTTGAATCTTAAAGCAGGGCAAGATATCAATTATCATCCTTTTAAAAATCTAATAAAAAGAAAAATATTATTTATCTTGGAAAAATAGTACATGAAACACCTATAAGAATAGATCATTGTAATGGACATATTCGTATCAGCCTCATAGATCAGGAACAAATTTGTAAACAATTACAAAAAATTTCAGAAGATAAAAGAAATAAAATAGGATACATACATCTGACTACTATTCAAATATTACTAAAATCTACTTTTTAAGAAGGAATAGATTCACCAATAAGTATGGCTATCATTAATGAAAGAATGAATAATTTAAATGATCAAATAATAGGAGTAATGAATGGTAATTTAGTTTATGAAAAAATAAAATTTAACACTCGTTTAAAATTAAGAATTCCCTTACAATCTCAAAACCTAAATGAGATAATTACTGTTGTTTATAAATTCTATAGAGAAAATTTAATGACTGATGGTCAATATCCTTTTTCTATTACTTATTAACTTAGTTATGCGCTAACTAATTCACATCATAGCTTTGAATTTAAAAATACAAATAAAAATATATTGATCAATTATTTAATGACGTAGCAAAAGCAGCTACCAGTTTAAGAAATAATCTTCAAAAATTACTAGAAATAAATTACCCAATCCAATTTTACGAATCTACCTCATTTGCTCCATGATTATCTTTATATGAAAATAAACAATCAAAACACAAATTTTTACTCAGATCATAGTCTTTAAGATTACAAAAACTTATTAGATTTATTAAATCAAGAATTGAATTAGATAAATCTATCAAAATTACTAACCCACAAGTTGAAAAAGAAGAACCAGAGGTAAGAATTAATATTAATTAAAAAATAACTTAATGAACTACAAGAGCATCATAAAAATATTTTATGAGTATTTTAAAAAAATTATCAAGCATTGAGAGCTAGTACGAGGGTTAAAGAGCTGCTTCAGAATCAAGAAAACAAAGCATGGTGAAGTAGATGACTTGATTATTGAAGATAAATTAGCATTGACAACACACTGGTGAGAGAATATGACATTTGTTGTGAGCTTACCATGTCAAATACCGATGTTAACATATATGATGTTGTGAATTGTCTTGTTACAAAGATCGGGCAAAGAAAACTAGTGACACGAGACCCACGTGACTTGGGCAACAACATGTAGTGCGAGCAAGAAAGGCCAGAAGAAACTCAACCCCTCCTACATATTATAAACATTTCAGAATCCTCACCAAAACTCTTATGTGTACCATGTAAACCAATGGTACAACACCATATAGGAATTTTGATTTATCCTTCTCTTGTAGAAAGCTTTCATTTTTTTAGATGGAAACCAAAACTCTACGCCAATGATAAGATTAGAATAAGTTGGCACCTAAAATATAGACCCTTTTAAGGTAAATAACACAAAATTATCAAAGGGTGAAGGAAACTCTCCATTATAACAGAGAGAAATACTCCATAACAGAAGAGAGAAACATAAAAAATACTAACAAACTCCATAAAAGAAGAAAAAACCATAAAACAATAATAAAACTATATCTATTTAAATACCTATTTATATAAATTAAATTCCTAAAATGAAAAAACCATGATTAGTTTATTTACTCTTTTTCTCCAATTTTTTAATATTCATTTGATGTTTTTAGTTTTCTTAAATTGTTCGATTGTAAATATATATATTTTTATCAATAACTATAATGAATAAGATAGATAATACTTAAACATAAGTTAATTTTATTTATTATAAACTATTAATTAATAAATATAGATTACTAATAAAATATTAATTATAAAAATAAATGTTATGATTTTCATCTATCATAAAATTTATATTTATTATATCAGATCTTATATTATAATCGCAATTAAAAATTTAATTAATATAAGTATTCATTAATATTTAATAATTAATTTATCATACAAATGATGATGATAATCAGTGCTATAAAAATATTTACTATTGCAATAAATTAGGTAGTACATTTTAACTTTTAATTTTTATGTTATAAATGTTAACAATAAATTCATGATATTTTATTAATAATGGATAAGTAAATGGAATATTTTATTTTTAATTATTAAATAACTTGGAAAACAAATTGAGAATAAAATTATTTACTAAAAAAGATAAACTAAAACTTATTAAAGTATGTATTTAAAATAAAAGTTTAGCATTTTTAATGTATTAAAATTTAAATAATTAAAATTTAAGAGCTAAAATACATTTATTGTGAAATAAATTTCTTTTGAAGATAATTTTAGTTTTAGAATAGATTTTATTTTATAATAATTAAAAAATAAATAAAATATTACTAAATAAATTATAGTGATCATGTTTTGATTAATAATTAATATTGTACAAATAACTGTTATATAAGGAAAATAGAAAGAGTAACTTACATAAACCAAGGCAGAGACTAATTCCAAGAAATAGAGAAAACTTAAAAAGCGTGTGGACTTGGGCCAAGCAGTAAGGAATTGGCATCGTTGTAGCCTTTGAATCTTCCTCCATTGTCGTTACGAACTCTTCTTACCCTTGGCTGATGGGGGCGGCCGCGTCGTTTAGGTGGATACTACAACTACACAAGGACATCCCTACAGCGGTACAGCCACTCGTTTCTACTCGCAGGGATTGGATTTTTCCGTTAATGTGTGCACTCTTCGTTGTGCTGAACTTCAATTCGGACCTCTTAAGCTCGCTCTAATTCAACCTCCCAAGTAATCTTTATCTCTCTTATTATAGTTTTGGAATTTGTTTGAGTTCCTAATCCAGTTTTATAGTGAACATGTTTTGCAGAAAGGCTACTCTTCCAAGCTATCCTTCACGGTGAATGATATTAACGGTACGGTGACAAAGTTAATGTCCCTAGGCGGCGAGCTTGATGGCCCCATCAATTATGAAATTCATGGAAAGGTAATCATCTCTGAACAATATCCAAGACAAATCCTGAAATCTTTCATGCGTAAAAACTAGACTTATCATGCAAATTATTTTTTTTAACCAGGTTGCGGCCATGCATTGTCTGGATGTCCACATTTCGGGCCTCTATGAATTTGTTTAAGACTTCACATTCCAAGTTGTTTTCAGTATTAACCGATGTTGTATGAAAACATGGAAAAGACATAGGAATATTCTCCATTTTTTGGACTTCCTTCAATTACTGACACTGTTCGGCTGTCCAGATCTATCATTGCCGTGCATAGGGTGCATAGTGTTGGACCTAAAAAGTTGGCTGAGATGTTAAACATTAGCGAGAAAAGGTTTCAAATTTATGTCCTCCTTACCAGTCATGTAAATTGGGTATCTCTCATCGTACGTGTCCCCAAGAATTGAAAGGAGATTATGATCTTTTGGGTAGAACTGCTGCTCTTTTGGGCTTTCGTTTTGAATTATCATCTCGAACCTTCGCATCATATTTGTGTTTATATCTTTAATGTAATAATCTGATTGCAGTTCTTTGTGAAACTATGAATTAGTTTGTTTTTAGGTTATCCTTTTTTTTTTTGAGAAAGTAAAATTGTAAATATATTATGAATAATGAAAATGAATTAAAAAGGATTACACTTTAAAAAGTACCTCACCAAGCACGCTATATTGCACCCCCCATTCTACACTTCAGATTGATAAATTACTAAGAGAATGAAGTTAAATTGAATTGGAAGTCAAAATTTCTAGATTCTTTATGAAATTGGCATTGTTCTGCTGCATTTTTTTACAAATTGGTTTATGATAAATTGCTCTCTTATACTTACTTGAGGCTATCAATGTGGTTAAGTTCTTCTCCTTGCCTATAAATCTCCCAGAGTTTCTTTCTTTCCAAATCTCGTCAAAACAAATAGTCATTGCCACCAAATAGGCTTTCTTATCCTCCATACGTATTGGATTCTTTTGTATCCATTGGATAATGTCAATTAATCTGGCATAGTTCAGTAATCCTTTTCATTCTTTGCTTGCAAATTCTATATTAAAAGAATAAATGGTCTCTAGTTTCATCCTCTAACTTATATAAAATATTGGTTTTGACAGGGGCTAATAATTCAATCTATCCACTATGCTGAGCTTGTTCAACATAGCTGATCATAACAAAAAGCTAGCACTTGGCTTGAGACTTCTACTCTAATCCATTATGCTCCATTCTACCTTAGATCCAATCCCATGGATAAGCCCCATGATTTTCCTGTTTGTTAAGTCAGCCACAGGTATATTATGTCAATGATAGGTGTCCTCATTTTTAGGATTTAACAAATGAGTTCCTCATCAATTCTACAGGCCAAATTTTCATTTTCTATAAGAACCTTCACTTTGTCTTTTTGAGGAAAGTTGGAGAGAGCTAACCTTGCATGTTGATTATCTATAAGAGCTCCTTGACCATTCTAGTTATCAAACCATCAAGAAGCATCGTTTCCTCTCCCTACTTTACAAATTACATTTGGTTTTACCCTTAACTTCAGAAGTTGGTTAAAGAACCATGAATGAGAGGCCATAGGACCATAGCACAAATGTTATTTCCTTTGAGAATGTAGCCATGAATCCACTTAATCTATAATGATTACTTGTCCATTAGGATTGTCTATATCCTTGTTATCATTGGAAATTTATTGCTACTATTGATAGCTTCCAAACCCAGTTCACCCTTTTCTTTCAATTTACATATATTGTTCTAGCTTAAGTTTGCAACTCCTCCACCTCCTCCCACTTTTCCCCATAAAAATTGCTTCATCGTCCTTTCCATAGTCTTGATTAGACATTTTGAAAGGAAATATAGGAACACCTGTATACATATCCATTAAAGAGATAACATATTTTAAAAGTTGTAACTTACCTCCATAAGTTGAAGCTCGATTCATATCCAAGTCTTTTATAAATTTTCTCAATTAGTGTAAAGTAAACACTATATCTAAGTCTTCTGGCGAAGATAGGGATTCCCAGATATAAGAGAGGGGAATTATGCTTAGACATGCTAGTTATTCGAGTAATACTATTTGAACGATGTGAAGCACCCTCTGAGAAGATAAAAAGGCTCTTGTGGAGATTAACCGTAAGACTAGATAGCTTATTTAATCTTTGTAGAGTATTCATCAATAAGGATACAGAGCTCAATTTTGCTTTACTTAGAAAAATGAGATCATCTATAAAACATAAGTTTGTTAGAGAAACCAACTTGTCTTTGGAGTGAAACCTGAAGTAAGAGGCAATTGAGACATTGTGTTTTAGCAGGAGGGTGAAAACTTCCATACATATGATGAATAAGTATTAGGAGTAATAAGATCTCATCTTGCTATATTATTTGATATTACAATAAGATCTCATCTTGCTATATTATTTGATATTATCTCCTTTGCTTTGGATTTATTTTGATACTTAAATATGGAAATTAATGTTTGTTTTATTTTAGGAGATAAAATGTGGATATTGCATTAAATTTGGACTTTATTGATAATAATCACAAATTTTGGATAAAGTGAAGAAACTGTTGCAGTGGATAAGGCTAATCACTTGAAGAGTTGGAGTTCAACTAGAAAACTGCTTCTTATCCTTATCATATAGGAGTTTGAATTTGAATTTGTTTTAGATAGAAATCTTTACAAGTTAGAATTAGATTAGGATTAGATTAGAAAATCCTATAAAAGGGGCGTTCTATACAACAGAAAAAAGTTCCCTCTTCTTACGTTTTTAACAATTCTTTATTTTTCTTCTATTTTTGTTATTGGAGTAAAAGTCATGTATGACTAAACCCAATTATTCTGATTCAAGGGGATTTAATACTTTAATTGTAACCTTGTGAGGTTTTGTGTTTTAAACTTTTATTCACGTTTTAATTCAAGTATTTCTTATTTTGAGTTCTCATATCGCATGAATGATTAATATTCAATTAATATGACAATTTAATTTAATATTGATTATTCTATCACCATCTAGGAATTCAATGATCCGTAATTGTCATGAAAAAATGGTATAAGCAACAAATAGGTTATTTATGAATTTTCATATTTAACTTATGATAAACAAGAAAACTAAATTAAATAGTTATAGCTATCTCGATTATTTAATTTAGGATTTTTTTCACTGAGCTTATTGCTATCATTTATTTGATATGGAACTTTATCATACCCAGTCAATAGATGATAAGTTTTAGTTTGGATGCTAGGTTTGTACCAATTAATTTAGGAAAATTTGAAACTTATTATGACTATCATAATATGTTTCAAACTAACTGCTTGAATCGTAAAATATTCTTTTTGAACCAGTGACTAATGTTATAATTGGATGATATCTTATCCCTGAATTAGAGTTTGGTAATCTTGACTTTCTCATATTTAAATTTAGTTGATTTAATTTCTTTTCGTGTTAATTTCAGTTAATCAGTTATTTAATCAAACCCCCATTTGCTTTTATTACTTGAAATTAAAAAGCTACTGTTTAGTTTTCTAGGGATTCGACCTGGTTCCATAACTACTACAAAAAGTTTAGAGAATCATAATTATTTTGGGGGCTTCATCAACTAGACCAAAAATTTGGCGCCGTTACTAGGGATCGAAGTATGATCGATGCAGCTAGTGGAAGATCTCTAATAAATAAAACACCTGAGGCAGCCAAACAGTTGATATCAATTGTGGCCAAAAATTCTCAACAGTTTAGGATAAGGATGGATGGAGCAATTAAGCGTGTGAATGAGATAAGTAGCATGTACCTTAAGGATAAAATTTCTAATTTAACCGCTTTAGTTTGTCAAACGGCTATAAGTCAACTGCAATTAGCAAGAGTGTGCAGAACGTGCTTATTCCCTAAACATCCTACATATATGTGCCCTACATTGTAACAAGACTCTCTTCAATAAGTTAACGCAATAGGAGGCTTTCCTGGTCAACCTCAACGAAAGTATGACCCTTGTTCTAGTTACTACAGTTCAAGATGGAGGGATAATCCAAATTTGAGATATGGAAATCAAAGAAGCCAACAGCGATATCAACCTCATATTTTTAAATAACCTCAAGCTCCTACATATGCTCAACCTTAATCTTCAAATTCAGGTATGTCTTTAAATGAAATTGTTAAGGCGTTTGTGAATAATACTCAACAATTTCAACAGGAAACAAGGGCAAGCCTTCAAAACATAGGAAATCAGATCACTCAATCAGCCATCTCGGTAAGTAAATTGGAAGTGCAAGCATCAGGGAAATTACCTTCCCAAACTGTGGTGAATCCTAAGGAGAATATGAGTGCAATGACTTTAAAAAGTGGTAAGGAAATTCAATCTAGAACTTCTTTACCAATGGAGATAGAAAAGCATGATGATGGAGAAATAAAGGAAGAACTTCCAACTCAAGAATCAACAAAGGTAAAAAAATGATTCATCTTCATTAATATTAATTAATGCACGTTTACTTCTTTTTCCTAGTAGATTGGCTAAACGAAAAGAAAATAAGCATGAAAGAGAGATCCTAGAACCCTTTAAAAAGGTTGAAATCAATATACCACTTCTTGAAGCCATCAAGTAAGTTCTAAAATATGCGAAATTCTTAAAGGAGCTATATATAAATAAAAGAAAGTTAAAGGACAAGGAGAAAATAATTTTGGGTAAGAATGTATCAGCTGTGATAAATAGGAAATTACTGGAAAAATGCAAAGATCCAGATATGTTTGCGCTTCCATGTGTTATTGGTAATAAAAAATTGAGCGTGCCATGCTAGACCTAGATGCATCTATTAATGTTATGCCATACTCAATTTATCAAGCTTTAATTTAAATTCTTTACAAGAAACTAATGAGATAATCCAACTAGCTAATCACTCATATGTGCGTCCTATTGGAGTTATTGAGGATGTTTTAGTCCAAGTTAATGGTTTGATATTTCCAGGGGATTTTTACATCTTGAAATCGAATGGAGATAGCGTTGAAAATTTAGCTTCAATTTTATTGGGAAGGCCATCTATGAAGACGACTAAGACAAAAATCGATGTGCATGAGGGTACTCTTTCTGTGGAGTTTGGTGAAGAAATAGTAAAGTTCAGTATTTCTAAAACAATGAATTACTCGAATGATTTTTAATTTATTTATCATATGGATATTATATATTCATTTGTGCATGATATGTTTAAAGAAGAGAGTGTTGAAGATAAGTTGGAGCGTAAGGCTAAATCAAAAGTAAACGAGCAAATTGATGAAACTTGTAAAGTTGTAGAATCATTGTCAGTAATGCTAATAGATTCGAAATTTTTAAATGATGAACTTACTATAACTCACAAGAAAATCTTAACTTTGGTTTTGCAAGCTCTGAAGATAGAATTAAATGTGTTACTTGATCCGCAAAAGTATGTCTATTTAGGTGATGGAAAGCGATTACCCACTATCATTTGAAAAAGGTTAACTAAAAAGAAAAAGGAAGGGGAGCTAGTAGCTCTACTTAAGGAGTACAAAATTGCAATTACGTAGAAGTTAGAGACAGAAAAACTACATTGAGCATAACGACGTTAAACAATTGTGCTTTTCGAGAGGCAACCTAAAATATGATAGTTTTATTTTATTATGTTTTATTTCTTTCTTTGATGCATTTGGCTATTTATGAAACATAAATTTATTGGCCTAAAGGAAAAAGGAGGTCTTAAAATTCCAACTACTAAATCTCATAAAGCGAGATCTCGCTTTACGTAATTTAGTGTTCTGGAATTCGAAATTACCAAATCTCATCAGATGAGATCTCGCCTTCTGTTATTTAGTGTTTTTTCCCTTATTTTCTTTTTTTGTCATTTAATTATTTACTTTCTTTATTTACTTAAATATTTTTTACTTAAAATTTTGAAAAACCTAATCTGCTTGTTTGTCTTTGCAGGAAATTAAAAGAAAATTTCCAACCACAAAAAGCACTTTTCCCACACAGCATGCCTACAGCTTGCTGTCCACAAATGCATAACACCAAGCCAATAGGATAGAGAGAAAATTCATGCAGCAAGTAGTAGCATTAGCATCACAAAAGCACATTCATGCCCCCACTTGTCTATTAATTTTAATCAAATTCTTTTGTTTTCTTTTTAGTTCAATTTTAATTATTATTAACTTGTTTTTAATATTTTTTGTTTTCTTTTTAGTTCAATTTTAATTATTATTAACTTGTTTTAATATCTTTTTTAGCAGTTTTTGTTTATCTTGTTCAGTATTATGGGAAATTCTAAAGCTAATACTAAGGCTGCAGTAAAAGGAAAATCATCGATGAATGCTAATTCACACCATCAATCTGCTGTAGGCTCAGAAACCAGTACGATAAAGAAGCATGCGCAGCTAATGTTCAGATGCTCACCATTTAGGGGAGTCACTTAATCCATGCTTTATTTTTGTTGATTATTTTTATGTGAGTATCTTATGCATGCATTAGGGACAATGAATGATTTAGGAGTGGGGAAGCGAATGTTTATATTATAATGAATGTTGTGATTTATGCTTGGACTCATGATATGTTGATTCATATATTAATATTTCTTATGATAGCTTTATAATTTTTTTATTGTTGTTCATGAATAATTCTTAATTAGGATACATTTTTTGTTTAAGGTCTAATGTATGAGAGACACAAGCATGATTAAGGTTTTCATTAAATTATTTAAAGTATCTCATTGGTTTTGTTGAATGAAAGTGTGCAAGACTTGATGCATTTTTTGACACCTACATGAGCTTTGGGCCTAAGAGCATTCATCATATAAGTTCTCATATATATATATATATATATATATATATATATATTTGTTGTATGTTATCAAACATAGCTTGTTTATGCTAGAACTTGCTTTTGAATACGTGTTGAGACCACATTTTTCATGAATTTGTGTCTAAAAATGATGAGGGCATTTAGGATAACCATTTTTGAACTAAACAAACCTACCTCACTTTTTATCCTTAGAAAACCAATTTGAGCCTCAATCTTTCTTTCTTGCATAATAACCTTTAACCATTTTGTTGTTGATATCCTTAATAATTTTTGAACCCCTAAATTGAAGGAATTATATTAGCTTATTTGCATAGGATTTTGATTAATCACGTGAAAAGTAAATTAAACGATTCAAGTTGCATTGTTTTTATTTTTTTTAGAATGGAGGAGAAGTAAACAAAAAAGAAAAAATTGCCTCTTTAATATTGTAGTTGAAAAGAAAAAAGAAAAAGAAAAAAGGAAAAAAGGAAAAGAAAAGAAAAAGTGATCAAAAGAGATGTCATTTGAATCAAGTGAATTTTGATTTAAGTTGAAACTTGTGTAGATAAGTTTGTATTATTCCCTTCAATTTATTTAGCCAAAAAGTTTCTTCTTGTCATGCCTTACCTAAGCCACGTTACAACATTATAAAGTCCCTTTGATTTATGTATTAGGTTCATTATGTTTAATGATAGAGATATGATTCTTGAGCAAGCTTAAGGAAATAACTCACTATGATTTGAATTGAGAGCTTAATGAACACTAAAAACTTTGAGCTTATAAAGTGAAATTCTTGTGAGGGTGTCAAGTCTTGTTCATTTGATTTTGATGGAATTGATGAGATGATACGTTTTAATAATGTGTCCTATGAGTTTGTATTCTCTCGATTATTATTTTATCTTAACCCTTAAATATTAATTAGCTTTTGGATATTTCTGGATAATATGAAAGGAGATGAGAGGTTCTTATGAAAATGATTAATGTATTGAATTGATGTATGTTTGAGGACAAGCACGAGTCCAGTGTGGGGTAATTTGATAAGATCTCATCTTGCCATATTTTTTTTGATATTATCTACTTTATTTTGGATTTATTTTGATGCTTAAATATGGAAATTAATGTTTATTTTGTTTTAGGTGATGAAACGTGGAGATTACATTAAATTGGGACTCTATTAATGGTAATCACAAATTATGGATAAAGTGAAGAGACTGTTACAGTGGATAAGTCTGATCACTCGAAGAGTTGGAGTTTAACTGATAAAATTCTTCTTATCCCTATCATCTAGGAGTTTGAATTTGAATTTGTTTTAGATAGACATCTTTACAAGTTAGAATTAGACTAGGATTAGACCATAGAACCCTATAAAAGCGGCATTCCACACAATAGAAAAAGATTTTCTCTTCTTACGTTCTTAGTAATTCTTTATTTTTCTTCTCTTTTTGTTATTGGAGCAAAAGCTATATATGGCTAAACTCAATTATTCTAATTCAAGGGGATTTAATACTCTAATTGTAACCTTGTAAGGTTTTGTGTTCTAAACTTTTATTTATGTTTTAATTCAAGTATTTCTTATTTTGAGTTCTCATATCCTATAAATGATTAACATTCGATTAATCTGACAATTTAATTTAATATTGATTATTCTATCACTATCTAGGAATTCAATGATATGTAATTTTCATAAAGGAATGGTACAAGTAGCAAATAGGTTATTTATCAATCTCCATATTTAACTTATGATAAATAAGAAAACTAACTTAAATAGATGCAGCTATCTAGATTACTTAATTTAGGGTATAGCTTTTTCACAGAGCTTATTGTTATCATTTATTTGATATGGAATGCTATCACACTCAGTCAATAGATGATAAGTTTTGGTTCAGATGTTGGGTTTGAATAATTAATTTAGGAAAATTTAAAACTTTTTACGATTATGTATAGCTTTTTCACAGAGCTTATTGCTATCATTTATTTGATATAGAATGTTATCACACTCAGTCAATAGATGATAAGTTTTGGTTCAAATGTTGGGTTTGAACTAATTAATTCACGAAATTTTGAAACTCTTTACGATTATGTATAGCTTTTTCACAGAGCTTATTGCTATCATTTATTTGATATGGAATGCTATCACACTCAGTTAATAGATGATAAGTTTTGGTTCAGATGTTGGGTTTGAACTAATTAATTTGGGAAATTTTGAAACTTTTTACGATTATTTTCATATGTTTCGGACTAACTTCTTGAATCATGAAAATATTCTTTTTAAACTAATAATCAATGTTACAATTAGATGATATCTTTCCCTTGAATCGGAGTTTGGTAATCTTGATTTTCTCATATTTAAATTCAGTTGATTTAATTTGTTTTTGTATTAATTTCAGTTAATTAGTTATTTAATCAAACCCCCATTTACTTTTATTACTTGAAAGTAAAAATCTAGGGTTTAGTTCTCTAGGGACTCGACCTAGTTCCATTACTACTGCAAAAAGTTTGGAGAATCGAAATTATTTTGAGCACTTCGACAACCTGACCAAAGAGAGAAGGTCCTCCTGTCTGAGATCTTTAGATATCTTAAAAAAAAATTTTGGAGTGCAAGTTATTAGAATTCCAAAAGAGGGAGAGGTAATGCATGCTCTGATCCAATTAAGAACTTTTGAGGGAAATTCAAAGCTTCTAATGTCTACAACATGAATGACCAATTTACACTATCAAATGCTTTGTGAAGATCCACCTTAATAGCATAATTTTGTAGAGATTTTTTCCTTGCATATCCCTTCATAAGCTACTATATCTTATCACCAATATGTCTATTGCTAAAAAATGCACCATAGTTTCTGCTAATTATAGAGTTCAATAATAATTTCAATCTTTTAGCCAAAAACTTTGCTATAATCTTATATAGAAAGTTTGTTCAAGATATTGGCCTAAAATCACTAAAGGAAGCTGGATTGGAAAATTTAGGAATTAACTATAAGTATGTTTTATTGATTTCTTTCAGCAAAACTCCCTTAGTGAAGTGTGAGAGACTTATTATATAAAAATGATAGGCAATTATGCAGTACATGTTATGAAAAATGAAACCACTTCTACCTTTTTTACATCAAGCATGGTCAAAACGACAACGTAACCTAAAATTACTAACAAAGGAAAACAATGAAAATGTTCCTATAAGTAGCATACAAGTTAATCTATCTACGATGAAATTTTATAAATAAGGTAAATAAATCCTTCCCAACCGAAAGAGTCCTCATATGCTTCCTAATTAGGGCTAAACCATTAAAGATGATCTACTTCTCTGAGCTAGTTAAGTTATTAGTTATGGGTTCCTTTGTCTTACTTCTCACCTTTTCTTCTTCTTTTTACCTTTGGTTGTTATTCTCCAAAAGCTAGTCATTAGCTTGCTCTTGGAGGAGTAATATATCACTCCCATCCTTGGTGAAAGCTAACCTCAAGGTATGAAATTACTTGATTCTTTAGAACTAACTCAACGTTTTCTTGCTTAACCCAAATTTCTAAATAGTAGTTAGAGATCATAGGGTCTTGTTTTGGAGAGAACCTCGATCCCCAATCTACAATCAACTCTTCAGGTAATTCTATTCATTTGCTTGGATTTTCTTGCATGCGTCTTCTATGTAATTTTTGCACCTTATTGATTGCTTAAGTTACACTTCCTATTTCTGTACTTCCTTCTATTTTGAATTATACGATAGTAGCTCTCTTTATATCTAATGACGGGCTGGAGGCATCCAATTCCTACGTAGTTGCCCTCTTTTTATCATAATAGTGGCTTTAAAGGAAAGCACACTTAATTCTGCATCCCCTAAATATATTACATATATAGTTAACACTCTCAACCTTGATCACAAAATTAACATTGCTTGAATGTTAGAACAAATTTATGGACAAGTGGGATATTTGTGTGCATGAATGATTATCCAAGATCTCTAAAATCATTTCCTCAGCATTTCTTCTTCTTTAAAATGTTTCTATTTTTTGTTATATGTTCATGTTTAAGATGTTCTCTCTTGTTGATGCTTCTGGTCAGAAATAATGCATTATATTTATAATAATGTTCAAAATTAATGCTTTAGATTAATTATAACTAAAAAGATAAGTAGTGAACTTTACCTTAATTTATAAGTACCTTTTTATTAGATTTGATTATAGAAGACTTAAAAAGTTATATGGTATATGTTGTATAATGTGGTTGTGTATTTATGTAAGTTATGACTTATGTTTGAAATACACAATGTATAAAAGTACTGATATTGTGTGTAATACAAACTTTCTTTTCTTATGTGAATAGGTTATAAACTTAACTTCAACCACTTATATTGACTTATTGATGTCTATTGATAATCTTAGAAGTGTCAAATGTTAAAAGAACATTCGAATAAGAAGCCTTCTATTCTTAAAGATGTTATATCACTTATTAATCTGTGGCATGTGCTTTGGGTTTTATTTATCTTTAATGGTGAGTGGCAAATATAGAATGTACTTGTGCAGGGGATTTTTGGATAGTTGAAAAATTAAGTTCGAATGATCTTTGCTTCGTCAGTGAATACTTTGTTAATTGCATATAACTTCATATAATTATTTGTTTCCTTATTAAATTGTACACTTTACTTCTGCATTGATTATATCTATAACTTGTTTTTGTTTCTATTGACTTTTCATAATAAAACTGTTAACATAAATTCATCCCAAAATGTCGATATGGCATAAATGAGCTCCAATAGGAGGCATATGGCAAAATTCTATCTAATGAAGAGCAGATTGATGCACAACAAACCTCCTCATCAAAGTCTAATTACCACTTACCTTCAATGACAGATCCTCTTCTTAAAAGTTTTTAGTATCATCCGAATTAGCTCTTTTTCCTTATTATTTGTATTTTATTTTTAGTAAGGAAGCTATTAAATAAATATGTGCTTGTATGTACTACGTGTTATATAAAGTTTCCTCAAATCTTTAAGAGAACATAGAAGAAAATAGAGGTGGTGGAGATGGTTTGTACAGGATTAAGGACATCGGTTGTTTTGGAATAGTCGCCGATTGTAAAAACTATGTTTTTTTATTGTAAAGATGATGGAGTCATTCAATCAGGTATACATGTGTTCAAATTTTAGTTCCTTATACATTTGATTTAGCTTTTTAAGTTTTTAGAATTTACTTTTTCAAAGGATTGTGAAGAAATTAAAGTGATTGTTCTATATTGTTTATTCCTTAGATGAAACGCATAGTACATTCGGTTTATCTAATTCAGATATCCATACTACATCTGGGAAATCATTCACTGTATTTTATGTTAGTTTAGTTAAAGCCAAGAAGGTGTTGGAAAAGGGTGTCAACAAACCAACTGCTGGGGGAAGAATGTGTAAGGAGCCTTCTTAGGAATCCAAACATAAGGAACTCTTTTATCTTATCTACTAAGTCTTGTGTCACTTGGAATCTAAAAAATTAATTATTTCTTTTTTCAATGGAATATACGTTAAACTTTATTTATTGTTTTGTTCTTAAGAATTGTTAAAGTTCTAATTAAAATCTTGTATTACTTACCGTATATCATTATTCTTTTTTTTGTAATAATTATATATTACTATATTATAAACTTCATGTTAAAACTATTTGAAAATTTTTTGACACTATATGAAATTGTCAAATCATATAATTTAAAAGAGAAAAATAAAAAGTAAAAATCTATGTAATATTAATTAATTTTGAGTTTACAGTTTCATAAATTATTTAAATAATTTGACCTTTTTTTGCTAAATTTATTTTTAAACCTAAGATCATTGTCAATAACATTAAATTTGATTTTTCTCAATATGATCGTCAGTCACAAACTGATCATGCCAAAGTTAGTGAATTCATAATTATAAATAAGAGATTTATTTTGTAATTAAGCATTTGGTGATGCTTTTCAAAAATCGTTGCCAAAAGTAACTAATTCGTGAGGATTTTTAGAATCATCACAAAAGGATTACCCTTTGACGATGATATTACAAAACTATCACTGAAGGATAAACATATTCCAATGATTTGTATGAATCATCGCCAAAAGCCTTTCATTTGGCAACGATTTTTTCTGAATCGTCGCTAAAGGCGGATCTTTTAACTACAATTCTCAAAAGCTCTCATTTAGCTACGATTTTAAGATCACTGTCAAATAAATGTAGTAAAAGTCCTTTTTAAATCTAAGGAGGGAGACAAAAAGTTAGCCCTCTTTTAAGGCTAGGAGACAATATTGCAACAAAGAGTCAGAAGGCTCTCCTAAAACACACTTATAGCTTAGTTTAGGTTCTAGAGACCAAGGTTTGGCAAGTGAAGGACCTAAAGTAGGATGTAGGATAGACGAAGAAAGAGAGAGTTTATTAGTGATGTCAACATACAAGCGAATCAACGAGGGTAAAAGGAAAAAACTAGACATATTGGTCTAACCTAAGATAGAGGTGGCAGAGACTATAGCTTAGAAGTAAATAAGGTTTCCCTCATCAGAGAAAGATTTGAAAGTTAATCCTAGACATAGAATTAACTAGTGGCATGAAATGCAAAATAATAAGATTACCTCTACTAGTTGAATAGTTCCAAAAGGAAAATTCAAGAGTGATGACTAATGAGAACTACATCAGAGAATGGTACAGGAAAGGATCTAGGGATCAAGGAGGAGCAAAGTTAGTGACAAAAATTATAACAAAAAGAAGCAAGAAGTATGCACCATTTTGTTGGAATCCAACCGTGATAGAACCAAGGGCACAGCGGAAAACAAAATTTTATAGATTCTTAGCAAATCCCGATAATTGACTAAACTTGAATAAAACATAAAACCATTTAGAAATTGTACCTTGTTCACTTTCCTGTTAAAAAATCTTTGAAAACTTTCTGATGGTATTCACATATCAATTCTCAACTAATTTGAGAGGAAGAACACAAAAGTGCTAGCTTCTAAAAAGCTCTTCCCATTTAAATACAAAAATCATAAGATTCTTTTATTAAAATTAAATCTCTTGAATTATAATTAAAATCAAATTATAATTATAATTAATTTAATTTAATAAAATCAAATATCTCATATTTGATCCTTAAAGTTTCTCAAACTTTATAATAAAGTACAACTTAATTAAATTGATTTTTTTCACAAAATGTTTTTTGATGTGTGACCCATTAAGTTTCTAATAAATTGGCAATGATTATAAATTATAATTATAATTTACAAATAGAATTAGATAAATTAAAACTTCTTTTAATTTATCTTTAATTTTTTAGTTAAACAATTTATAATCATAAATTATGATTGACGTCTAGTAATATGTCATGATTACCCAAATATTAGGAATGTCAAAGTGATTGACTTAACATATCCATGCATGGCTATGAAGTATAATTTAATCCTTTCGTCATTTAATATTATAATTGGAGAGAGTATGGATACAGTATCTACTCTTATCATCCAATCATGTTCGTTCTTGCTAATTAGTAATTGATTTATAATTAAAATTTGAAAATACCTTTTCAAATGTCAATTCACTCTGGCCAGAGAATTCCACAAGTCATTACTAGTCAAGAACAATAGAATACTCTCTCTAATTACTTTAGAGTAACAGATCCTGTATTGAATTACTCAACTATCTACATATGGTTTATACCGTATCCAATTACTACCGACTGAATTATCTTAGGACAATTCATAAGTAGCATCAAAACACAAGAATTCCCACACTAGATACCTTGGTAATCTCAAGTCTGAGGATTAATTATACAACCATCATTATGAAATAATCCATAGACACATAACTAATATTCCATTCGAAATTGTCATAATCTGGTTAGTTTAGTGACTTTATGAGATCAATTACTTTCTTTATAAGAAAGAAGTATAATGTGTGCTAGTTTTACTGTTTTAACAATATCCCGTCTTGATGAAACTACAACTACGAACATTTAGGAATAATACATAGTGTAAACTGAATTGCATAATTATGATCTCATCATAATTTCAATTACAAAGTAATTATTCCAAGGAATTTATCTTTAGTATTAAAACATAAAATATTAATTAAATTAATGCACAAAGATAAATAAAGTCTTTTCATTAATTCAAAATAATGTCATACATTAATTTGCATCCAATTGATTGACTGCTTGGCTACAAGGGCATAAACTAACACATTTAACCATAAAACTTTCTATAAAGAAACTAGAACTTCATTCTTATACTTAGTTATTACTTTTTTTGACTTGCAATGAAAGAAAAAAACTAGAGAAGGTCATGTTATACATGTTCTCACTACAAGAAAAATGTCATTTAGCGACTGATATTACTGACGGAAAACCTAAACATTCCGTCGGCAAGCCAGGTTAGCGACGAAATTTACCGACAAAGAAAGATGTCGTTGAAATGGCCGTAGGTAATAATTTTCGACGCATAACAAAATGTCTGTGAATATACCAACGGTTGTTTATGGGACCAAACGTCGGTAAATTATTGACGGTCAATATTTTTCCATTGGCATATTTACAGACGGTATTGTCTAATCTGGCAGTAAGTTTATTACAACATTACTGATGGTTATGCTTGTTCTGTCGGTGGGTATACCGATAGTTATTCTACAGCAAATCCTGTCGGTAAATTTAGCGACGAAATTAGTTACTCCTTCTGTTACTTAATGTGAATATTACCGACAGTTATTGTTAGTAAATATAATTGACTTTACCAATGCACTTTTGTTGTTCCGTTGATAAATTAACAAACAAAATTTAGAAATATATTGTCATTAAATTTTATTTGATGATCTTATGGTTGATGTATAATTTAAATATTTATGAATTATCTATGCATAATAATTTGGTTTGTTTATACATTTAATTTGTTTAAATAAAAAGTTGATTGATAATATGAAGTTAAAATTATCTTAATTGATAATAAAATATTAAATTGTATATAATAAGTATTTGTAGTTCAAATGAAATGACTACAAGTACACTATTGATTTGGTGAGTGCAAATGGTCTGATTGCTACGAAGAGGTGCTACCCCTCCCCTTCAACTCATCCATCTCATTACGGAGCTGAGATATGTACTCGATCAATTGTTTCAACTAAGTAGCCAATGTCTACACTGTGCTCCGAAGCTCTTGAACTTCATTAGTTATGGACTGCCTACTAGATGTAGTTGTACAGAACATGGAGGATTGTGAATAACATGTGTTTCCAAATAAACCTAAGTCGAATATCCTTCTACAATTGTCCCTACCACCCACTGTATAAAGATAGGTTTGAGTCTCATCAACATCTTCAGACTGTAAAGACTGTTGTTGAATGCTTTCTTGTATTTGGTCCTATCAGAAGGCAATGTTTATATTAGTAGGTGATAATTATTAAACATTAATATTAAACTATAAATTTTGTATTACATTTATTTCTCTACATTGGGTGTTAACGAATGTCACACCGTTATGCTTCTTAGTGTGAGTATGCAAAAAGAGCTGATGGGGTGTAGCCCTCATACTCATCGACTTTTCCTGCATAAGAATAAAATATTATAAGTGAACTAGAATTTATAAACATTTTAGCAGAGTTTTCTCTATTTTTATGATATTTACCCCCTATTGAACAAAGAAATAACTCAATAACACAGCCATATATGGCACCAAACATTTATAACATTACCATTCTCCATAATACATATATTTTCATTCTAAATTCACATATCAAATTAAATTGAAATACAGCAAAGTAAAAAAATCAGAATATAAATATAAAGTGTAGAAACTTACAAGTCTCTCTGCATACTTATGGTAGGTAATAGATCCTCCTGTATGTACGGGAAGACTCTCTCCCCAGTCCTCCACGTTTGTTGGTAAAATTACGTTATGAAATGGACATTGCCTTAGGTGATGTGTAATACTATTGCCAATGACTCCATATTTGTTCAGAAATATAAGGCGATCGTACATCAACCTTGTGTATTGTACCAACAAAGTCCTGATAACGTGTATGTTCTCGTCTCTCTCATACTTTATAAATGACCTCGTTAAATTTAGAATCCCAAAAACAATTCTTTTTGAAACAAAAGGAAAAACATTCGATAAATACTTATAATGTAATAATATTTATCTAATTAATGTATACAAATTAATTTAAAAATAATTTTTTTATACCTCAAACTCCTAATAATAAAATTCCTTTATGGCTTGAGAGATATTCTTCCATACATAATCCTCAAGATCAATCTTCTCCTTAAATTTAGATGTCATGTTTCTTGAGCAAGGTCTAGACGAAATCAACCTAATATAAAAACAAATAATTTTATACTATTTTTAAAATTTAAACTTATAACTTAATTATAAACATATAGTGTTTCATGTATTTTCACTTACAAACTATTGACAATTTTGATTAAATTTAATTATAAACATATAGTGTTTCATGTATTTTCACTTACAGATTATTGACAATTGTGATGTAAGTTCTTTCATCAGGTCCCTCAACTCTAGGATGATAGTCGCCTCCTTCATCCGTATTGTTTACCCCTGATATCTCTGTCAGTTTAGGGGCAGTGGATGATGTAAGAGTGGTGGATGGTGTAGCAGCAGTTACGAAAGGTGATGCCTCATTTATAAGTGTAGTAGGGAGAGGGAGGAGGTGATTTAGTTCTAACTGCAGAATGTGATGCTTCACTTGGATAGTAAATAACTCTGAATCACTTTCTGAACCTTGGTCGCATTATATCCTGTTTCCTCTTTAATTTCATATTTCAACATGAAATTAATATTTGATTCAATTTTCTAAAAATATAACAATTTAAATTCAATATTTTATACAATATATTGAAAAGAAAATAATTGATTTGTTGAATATAATATTTAATTACAAACACAAATTAATCATTATCATTACTTAAACGTAAATTAAAATCATTTTCTTTTTTCGAAGAATTAGAATCAAACTCAGGCTTCTCTTCAGATCTTTGGACTTCCTCATCCTCTCCAAATAAAACTTCAACATATTTATTAGATGAATCGTTCAAAGGCTAATTATCCTCATATATGACTTATGCATTTATTTCATAAACATCTTCTTAAAATGCTTTACTTTCAATTCTCTGTTCTCCTTTTCCAAGTGATTCAAAAACACCTCTACGCCTAATTTTGCAAATGGCCAACCAATCTGACTTATCCCCTCATAAGCTAGAAAAAGGGACATAATACACCTGGATTACTTACATTGCCAACACAAAAGGTTCAAATTATCTAAATCTTCTTCGCTTGTTGATTTCAACTAGATTATATCAGCTATGCACTTTTGTACCAACATTTGGAGTTAGATCAAACCAGTCACACTTAAATATCACACTTCGCTTTATTGACACTCTAAGGTACTCAATCTCAAGTATCTCAATAATTTTACCATAGTAATCCATCAATTCTCCCTGTATGCAAACTCCACTATTTATTGTTGTCATTCTATGACGGAGATATTCTGTATGATATTTGTATCCATTAACGAAATACACCGGATAAGATTTAATAATTCGTAAAGGTCCATTCGAAAGATCACATATGAACTTGTTTTCTATTGGATTTTGTAAGGCCTACATAAAGGAAATTATCTTGTTAAATAGTATAATGTTATTTGAACACTTAAATCTTACAATTCAATCATTTCAATATTTGTAAGTGAAAACTTACATATTTCTCAAACCATCGAGGAAAGTGTCTTCTAACTTCTTTATTGATATTATCCTGTGTTTTGTAGGGCATTAGCTCACGTAACAATTCCTCGTATAATTTAAAAATATTATTTTGTATTTTAGTTATGAATAATACTAAATTTCAAAACCCAAATAATCAATTTCAACTGCAGGAAAGGTTGAACCTCTCGACAGTTCAATAAAATGTAACCATAGGCAGCCTTAATTTATTCCTCTGTTAACATTCTTCTTATTGAATATCTATATGTTCATCCAGGATATGTGAAAATGGATAAGTTACTATCAACATCACTCGTTCCTCCCCCATCGTCATTACGAGGAACTTTTCTTTCTCTTGTATGAATATGCGGCTCAAAATAATATGAACAAAATGTACTAGCTTCCTCGACTAAATAAGCATTACATATCAAACCTTTAACTCTAGCCTTGTTTTTGACATTTTTCTTCAAGTGATGCAAATACCTATATTAGCAAATAGGGTTATACCAATTTAGTTATTAAAATATGTTATTACTTCAATTACAATCATTTTTGTTGAATTACCTCTCAAATGGATACGTCCATCAATATTGAACTGGACTGGTTAGTTTAGCCTCATGTGCTAAATGCACAGGTAGATACTCCATATAGTCAAAGAAACTGGGAGGAAAATCCCCTCTAACTTGCACAAAATTACTAGAATTTCCCTTTTTAGTTTTTCTATTTTAGTCAACTTGATTTCAGATGATGTTAAGCTTTTAAAAAACAAACTTAATTCTATTTTTACTTCTCAAACCTTATTCGGTTGCAACTCCTGAAATGTAATTGAAATTAGTCTTTACATAAACACATGACAATTATGACTTTTCATCCTAAATAATTTGCACTTCCTCATATCCACACACCTTGCCGAGTTTGAAACATAACAATTAGAAAACTTTAGACTTTTCAACCATTCACACAATATTTCCTTTTTTTTTGTCCAAAGTGTAATATGCTTTTGGATATTTACTGGTGTGAAGATCTTTATATAACCCATTCCTTCTACAAAAATGTTTCAAATCAGCTCGTGATTTTGTTTTGTCTTTTGTCCTCCCTTGAAGGTTCTTTATGGTATTAAACAAATTGTCAAAAATATTTTTTTTCAATATGCATCACATCTAGATTATGATGTATCAAATTAGTTTTCCAATATGGAAAATCCCAAAAGATGTTTCGTTTTCTCCAACCAAAGTTTTTACTAATGCTTGTATTAACTTCATTAGTTTCAAATTCTTTAACTTTCAGCAAGCCTAATTCCTTAATCTCCTCTAATATCTCTTCACCAGCTTTGTGAAGGCGAGGAGGTGTTTTTACCATCCTATTTTTAATGAAATTTTGTTTATTGCATCTAAATGGAAGATCTACAGGAAGAGATTTTCTGTGGTTGTCAAACTAACATATTTTTCCCCGTTTGGAGGATAAAACAAATTAGAATCATTGCCACAATAAGTACAAGCTAATTTCCCTACTGTGCTCCGTCTAGTCAATATGGCATATACTGGAAAATTACTAATGGTTCACATCAAAGCTACTCTCAACACAAAATTTTATTTCAGAGATACATCATATGTCTAAACACCAAATTCCCAAAGATGCTACAATTCAAATATCAACGGTTGTAAGAATACATCAATTTTATACTTTGGATTTGTAGGCTCTGGCACAATCATTGTCAAAAACATACATGCCTCTTTCGTGCACATCCATGGAGGCAAATTATAAAGAGTAATTATAATTGGCCATGATGAATATTACTGGTCGAATTGACCAAAAGGTTTGAATCCATCTGTCGATAATCCCAACTTAACATTTCAACTTTGCTGCAAACTCACAATGGGTGTCATTGAAATGTTTCCATAATAATACTTCTGATGGAAGACTCATTATTGCATCTTCCTATTGGTGTTCATTATGCCATCTTATGTGAGATGCAGTAACATCAGAAGCATATAGTCTTTGAAGTCTCAGAGTTAGCGGGAAATAATACATCTGCTTCTAGGGTATTTAATTTATGTTTAATAGAACACTTTCTGGGCTTGAACCTATGTTAACCACAAAATGTGTACTTTTGTAATTCCACATCATCTCCCCAATATAACATATATCCTAATTTGCAACAATCAATCTTTTCAACAGGCAAATCAAGACTCCTAATAAGTTTCTTTATATTGTAAAAACTATCAACCATTGTATGATCAGGAGGCAATTTTTCATTATACGATCTAAGAATTTTATCAAAACTACGATAAAAAATATGCCCTTTAGACTTTATGTTCAATATTTAAGCAATTGAATAAAATTGAGTCATTGTCTCACAATTTGGCCATAGTTTTGTCCAATTGATTATAATAAGTCAAAAAACTATTTTGCATGTGGGTTTGGTTCTTCTTCAAGATTTTTTATATTTTCCTGAAAGGTATAACTGGCTGCATTATAAACTATTTGCATGTAAGGATTTTCATTTACATTCACATTATTTGTTCTAAATCCAATCCCCCTTTCAAACTCATTTAAGTTCACTGACAATTATACTTCATTACCCCTTGAGGTGTTACAAATCAATGGTTTCCCATGTCATGCCCACTCAAAATAATTTGGGACAAACCCTTTTCTCAACAAATGCCCATTCACTTCATCAATAGGAAGGAATTGAATGTGTTTGCATTTTTCATATGGACATCTGATATTTGGGCCATCCATATATGCAGGTTGAGAACATGCTTCAACTCCCTCAACAAACTTAGGATTAATGAAACCATCAGGTGTTAATTGTCTATATATCCAAGATCTATTAACATTACTTATTTCTACAAAACTGTTAATTTCAAACATTGATTTCATAGTTAGTATCATTTATGTTCCCCAAAGTTTACAGAACATATAAACTTTACACAATATCCCCTAAGTATTAACCAATTAAATTAATCACCTACAATTGATTTCAAAACTATGATATGTGACATTGTTTACACCTGAGAATTAAGAAAACAAGTTCTCACTGTGACTCCTAGGCTTGTGAAATTTTTTACCGATAAGCCTCACGGGAGCTACATCATAGGTTTATAGCCTATATACTATCCTAAGGGTTTATTAATGCCTTAAATCATCCATAACATCTCAAACTCATTCCACATACAGTAAATACTTACAATATTAAATAAGACCATACAAACTCATTAATGATTATAAGAATATTCTAAACAACAACACAAAATCAAGACCTCCTTTGCATTCACACAAAATCCAAATGTCTTAGAATCGTATTATTAAAGGAATATATGTGGTAGACATTAGTTAGATGACTATCCTGGACGGATGGACAACTTTAGACTACGAAAAAGAAAGATAAGCGACACTCTTCAACACAATATAGGGCCTGCGAAAAAGAATATTTCATATTTCATATAACACACTTGTTCTAATATTTATTAAGAAAATAAGATAAATTGGATTAGTTAAAATTGATGGTGTTTCTCATTCCTTTAATAAAGTTAGCTTTTAGTTTTTCTACTAATTAGTCCATAATTGAACTAAATCCCTTCTTGTTTGGTGTTAATTTGGGTGATGATTGTATTTTGTCCTTTTTAATTCTTTTAATATTATTAAATTTAAAATTAACAATAAAAGATATACAAATTTAAGCCTATCAAATTACAAAATTAAAACATATAAGATTTCTTAAGTAGATCATTATATAAACAAAACAACGAAAACACTAGTATGCCTCCTTCATTAAGTTTAAACACTATTATTTGACATTTTCTCACAAGATATCACTCTTTTGTTTTAAGTGCTTGAAATTTTAATAAGGTACTCTCATCATCTTCTTATGAAATTGAACTTATCATAAGCTTGAAAATCATTTAATCTCCAATATTTAAATAGATATCTAAAAACAAAAATTATAAGGACTTTGAATAGGATTGTAATGAGTCCAAAAGGGATGTGAGTTAAATATTAAAAGTGAATAAAAGAAGCAAAAAAGTTTTGTAATTAGTTAAGCAAGAGCAAATAAATTAAAAGAGTATATACACACACACATATTATGTCACCAACTCCTTATATCTTTGCAATAACGCCTTTTTCCTTCATTTTTTCAAGCATAGGAAGCATGTCAATCAAGAATTTTTTATAAAGTTTTCCTTTTATTCATTATTTTTCTTTTGAATTTCTTTCTTTTATTTATATTTTTCAATTCACACAAATTCTCCTTTTTTTACACTACCTTATTCATTTATATAACTATCTCCCTCAAACTAATTTCTTTGTATACAATAAGTAATAACCATGACAAATCACAAATAAAAGCTCAATTAATCATGAATGATATAGTAATTACTTTTTTTCTTTTAGGCTCAAGGTTCTTTAGAAAAGGTTATAAAAAGGCTAAAATTTCACATAAGGATCAACAGGGTTCACTAATGAATTAATATACAAAAAGGATAGGCAATTTGAATCAAACTCAACTGTAAGTTTCTTTGTCACTTTAATGCTAGTATACATCTTACATGTAATCTAAAAAAGAAGAAATTCAAGTTATAGAATTTCAAAATCAATGAACATTTGAAATAAAAGAAATGTTTGACCCTGTTTTCAGAGCCCAACTATCCAGAACAACATAAAACGTGAGCTTAATCCAAATAAAAACACCTTAACCATTATTGATTCATCTTCATACTTTGATACCATAACACATCTTAAAGAACTTATATGCAACCACAATTCCTATAAAAATAAAATTCATCATCTCAAATTAATTACTTCCTCAAGTATCTCTAATTTCAACTCATCCTTATCCATACTCAAATTCACATTTCCACTCAATGGCATCCATACATAATTCATAATTCGTTAACAACAAAAGATAAGAGTTTTTACATAGCCATAATGGCATTTCAAATCACAATACATCCATATCTCATAATACTAAAATACATAAGATACTTAAACTAATAATACTCGAAATGTAACTAAAATTGTCATTGTTACAAAATCTAGCCTAAAATACAAAATTATGCAACTTGAAGCAATTCTTTGACCCTCTTTCACTCAATCTCATGTTTTTAACCTGAAGATGGGATGGATAAAGGGGGTGAGCTTAAAGTTCGTGGGTAACAAGTTTATAATTGAGAAACAAGCAAAATCTCTTTTTTTAAACTCATTTTTATTGATCCTCTTCATAACTATAGTAATTCTGCATTTAAAAATCATAAAAACACTTAATTCATGAAATTGTCAATTTGTCAAACAATTCTCAATAGTACAAATCATGTATGCATCCATCTTGTCAAACATATCATGAGTATATAAGCACATTAGAATAGTTTGAGTGGATCCAAAACAGAACGTACTACACATTTCCTATAAGGGTCTTATGTAGCCGTGAACAGAACGTACTATCACAATCCCACTTAATGGTCTTGCGTAGCCGTGAACTTATGGGAGTCCATGAAAGAGTTTTATGCCACTAGTAGGCAGGCGGGAGAAGCCTATTGTCAAAGTGTACTTGACTTACTTAGGGGACCACTACAAACCCACATAACATGTATTTATGCTTAAAATTCATTATGCTTCCTTGATTCAAAGAAAACAATAAGTGGTTTATTTATGCTTATGATGTAATTAAAATCATTACGCTTCCTTGATTCAAATAAAACAATAAGTGGTTTATTTACTTTATTATAAAAATGTACCCACCTTGAATTCCTTACTTAAGAAATTGGCTTAAGGTTTTCTTTTCTCTTGCTTCTCTCGTTTCCTTGATTTCCCTTAACAATGATCAAAAACTCCATGCAATAGGAATTTCAATTTAGAACCCAAAGAAACATATTCACTGAAACCCATGCATTTCTTAAGTTTTTAAAACCAAAACCATTTCAAAAAGTCAAACTTTCGGGTCAATTTTACACTACCATTCAGATCAAGTAGATGAAGAAATTTAATAACATTTCCCCTAGAAGCATGTTCCTCATTGTCTTAATTTTATAATGACACCATAATCATTCAATTTGGTTTAGTTCTCTAAAAGTTATACCCCAAACATTTTCTGGCTATTCTTATACTAAAACCACATTCTTGGTTCAACTTCCATTCAAAAGTTCAAATCCTTATAGAATGAATTATAAAACTCCATTTCATCATACAATTTGTAGCTCTATGTCTCTAGTTTACTCCAAATCAAAAATTACTCAATTTGGATAACTACAGAAAATGTTATGCCTAAAATACCAAAACATATTCTGTACTGGAAAGTTCGTCGCAGCGACCCAAGGAAAGTTGACCGCCGTGAACTTTGACAGAAACATACGCAGAACATGTTTTATTATCCAAATTTTAACTTCCCACCTTTCACATAAATCCCATCTTAAACCTAAACCATCTCTTCTACTTCATTTTCAACTTTATTTCAACCCAATATCATTTACAAACCAATTCATATGCTATACTTGTTCATCGACCAAAAAGATCAAAACATTTTAATATACCATTCAACAACAACTTCCTACCCATATTCAACTTCGTTTTCACCTCTAATTATCACTAAATATGCTTCATCCAATAATTAATAAAGGTTCATGCTTATACTTACTTGTTGAAGTTTCAAAATCTTAAAAATCTTCAAGATCTTCACAAACCCTAGCTTTTCTCGTATCTTCCTCTCCTTCCACGACACTCTCTTCTTTCTCTCTTCCTTTTATAATTCTTATTCTTCTAATTTATACTCTTAATGGATGTGAAAAGTCCACTTTGCCCTTTATTAAAGCCTTATAGCCTTTTACCCTTAAGTGTCTTGCCAAAAATGCCCTTATATAATCTTACAACATTAATACTTTAATTCCATCAATTTACCTATGTTATAAAATCCTACTAAACTTGTCATAACAAATTAACTCCAAAAATTAATCTATCAACACCTCAACAAATTAACTCCAAAAATTAATCTATCAACACCTCATAATTCATTTAAATCATGCTTAATAAATAAAAAAAGTTTGGGGTCAACATTTCTTCCCCTCTTAAAAGAATTTCATCCTTGAAATTCTTATCCAACTAATCAAAAAGGCAGGATGTTCTGCCATTTCCCATTTAACTTCATCCCTTGAATAATTTCTTTCAAATGACCATAGTTAATAAACTCACTCAGTCTTTCAATCCCTTATTTGGTCATTCACTTTCTTAACTAGTTTAGTTCCTCATTATGCTTTAGATCACTCACCAATTTTTTTCCACTTCCTGTGTCAATAACACCATTATCATATCATATCGATATTTCTTAACATAGTCACAATAACACATCTTTTTTTATAATACTAACTGATAATTCAATGGTCTGGTTCTTAGTAACTTCATACGGACCAATATAATTCAGGTTTAGTTGATTCTTAATCCTAGCCTGAGCACCCCTTGTGCTCAATGTAAGCACACCTTGGGAAGGTGATACTCTCGGAAACATTGAATATTTTGCTTCATTGCTCACTTCTCTTTAACATCAGTACATTTAACTTTTATGTCTATCTCACTATATTCCATGTCTTTGACGTGGATCCACCTAATTCATTTATCTTTTTTTGAATGATTTTCTCCATTCTTTAAATTTTCTCATATTTCACATTGACTTATTCTAATGTTTGCTCATCCATACTAGTTTCTCCACACATTTCAATTATTCTCAATCTTAACTTCCTGTGTGTGTAACACGTTCATTCGGTCAAATTTGTATCTCCCGAACATATTTACACATAATATAACATGGACCTATATACTCCTCATATTAGCAATTAAAGTCTCCTCAAATTCAAGAATCCATTCATATAGTTGGATACTTTGCATCAAGAAAAATACATACTTTTTTAGTAGCATATTCTATATTTTATGCTTGAGTCTCCTCTAGAGATAGGACTCCAATACTCACTTTCAAAGCATGTCACATTCATTTCTAACTTGTTCTTTCAGTGATCATTCTTAATATAAACTATATGATCTGCTTAACCTAATTCAGTGAAATTCTTCTTTGAAAGAGGATTTCTTGCTACTATCATCTATACTGTTCATGCAATCTTTGTCAATCAACGATTATCATAATCGCATTATCATCCATTCTTAGTACCTTAAGAACACTAAATTTCTATCGTTTTTACAAGGTCATAATGTTTTATTCACCAAAACTCAATGAAGTAATAAACATAATTACTGTCGCATATGCTTAGGTATGCATCGTCAAAGTCATACATTCTGTCCACATATTTATTCCTGAAAATCACCAATTTATGTCTTACACAAACGATACTTTGATCTCCATTAATCCTAGACAATATTTCTCTCTTTCCTCTTTCCTCTTTCCTCATTTCTGTCTTATTTTCCTATTATCATTTTTCATCTTCCATATGTATATCCTCAATCGATTCAGGATTATTGATGCATAATCATTATGAAATTATAATCTCAATTCCACTAATATCTTCTTACCGTGAATCATAACTCTTGTCGCATTAGTCTAAAAACCACTTTGGTTCCAATTTCCTCTTCTTAAAATCATAACAAGGGTATGTTTTCTTTGCATTATGCTTGTACACTCTAATCTCATCATTTATACTTGTATTCCTATATTCCTCAAACAATCTATGACAATACATTTGGATCTATATCACTTTCGAAAAATATCACCAAAATACAATATTGGTGTCATATTTAATAATACATCCCCAAATACAATTGCATTGAATCATTATCTGTCATATTTACCCATATAATATTTCTCCTTTCTAATTATCCTCAACTTTCATTTTCTCATATCATGAAAGAGTATCATCATTTTCTCACTAATTGTATTAACTCAAACTCTTAACAATCGCCCTGGAATGCATGTAACTTGGTATATACCTCGAAAAATGCCCATATAAGATTCTAATTTTGGCGCTTTAATACTACAACTATTGGACCCTGTTTTCAGAGCCCAACTATCCAGAACATCATAAAACGTGAGCTTAATCCAAATAAAAACACCTTAACTATTATTGATTTATCTTCATGCTTTGATACTATAACACATCTTAAAGAACTTATATGTAACCACAATTCCTATAAAAAAATTCATCATCTCAAATTAATTACTTCCTTAAGTATCCCTAATTTCAACTCAACCTTGTCTATACGCAAATTCACATTTTTCCTCAATGGCATCCATACATAATTCATAATTCATTAACACCAAAAGACAGGAGTTTTTACATAGCTGTAATGGCATTTCAAATCAAAATATATCCATATCTCATAATCCCAAAATACATAAGATACTTGAACTAATAATACTCGAAATGTAACTAAAATCCTCGTTGTTACAAAATCTAGCTTAAAATACAAAATTATGCAACTTGAAGCGATTCTTTGACCCTTTTTCACTCGATCTCATGTTCTTTACCTGAAGATGGGATGGATAAAGGGGGTGAGCTTAAAACTTGTGGGTAACAAGTTTATAATCGAGAAACAAGCAGAAAAAACTCATTTTTATTAAACCTTTTCATAACCATAGTAATTCTGCATTTAAAAATCATAAAAACACTTATTTCACGAAATTCTCAATTTGTCAAACAATTCTCAATAGTACAAATCATGTATGCATCCATCTTGTCAAACATATCATGAGCACATAAGCACATTAGAGTGGTTTGAGTGGATCCAAAACAGAATGTACTACACATTTCCCATAAGGGTCCTGTGTAGCTGTGAACCAAACGTACTATCGCAATCCCACTAAATGGTCTTGCGTAGCCGTAAACTTATGGGAGTCTATGAAGAAGCTCCATGCCACTAGCGGGTAGGCAGGAGAAGTCTATTGTCAAAGTGCACTTGACTTACTTAAGGGACCACTACAAACTCACATAACATTATCTTATATCTTTCAAACTTGTTGCCTAAAAAGGCACATTTTCATAACTTGATTTTTACATGCACTTGAGATATTTCATAAACTTGCATCTTTCCAAAAGGAATCATTTCCAAAATCTTTTCAAAAGTTATCAACACAATTCATGTAGCAAACATATAACAATTTCTCAATTCATTCAAGAAATAATAGATGCAACACTTATGATGTAATTAAAATCATTACGCTTCCTTGATTCAAAGAAAACAATAAGTGGCTTATTTACTATATTATAAAAATGTACCCACCTTGAATTCCTTGCTTAAGAAATTAGCTTAAGGATGTCTTTTCTCTTGCTCCTCTTGCCTTCCTTGATTTCCCTTAACAATGAACAAAAACTCCATTCAATAGGAATTCCAATTTAGAACCCAAAGAAACATATTCACTAAAACCCATGCATTTCCTAAGTTTTTAAACCCAAAACCCTTTCAAAAATTCAAACTTTCGAGTCAAATTTTCACTATCATTCTAATCAAGTAGATGGAGAAATTTAATAACATTTGCCCTAGAAACATGTTCCTCATTGTGTTAAGTTTCTAATGACACTATAATCATTCAATTTGGTTCAGTACTCTAAAAGTTATAACCCAAACATTTTCTGGCTATTCTTATACTAAAACCACATTCTTGGTTCAAATTCCATTCAACATTTCAAATCCTTATAGACTGAACTAGAACTCCATTTCATCATACAATTTGTAGCTCTGTGTCTCTAGTTTACTCCAAATAAAAAATCACTACATTTGTATAACTACAGAAAACGTTATACTAAAAATACCAAAACATGTTCTGTGCTAGAAAGTTGGCCGCGGCGACCCAAGAAAAGTTGGCCACGACGAACTTTGACAGAAACATATGCAGAACATGTTTCATTATCCAAATTTTAACTTACCACCTTTCACATAAATCCCATCTTAAACCTAAATCATCTCTTCTACTTCATTTTCAACCTCATTTCAACCCAATATCATTTACAAAACAATTCATAAGCTATACTTCTTCATCGACCAAAAAGATCAAAACATTTTCATATACCATTCATCAACAACTTCCTACTCAAATTCAACTTCATTTTCACCTCTTATTATCACTAAATATGCTTCATCAAACAATTAAAAAAGGTTCATGCTTATACTTACTTGTTAAAGCTTCAAAATCTTCAAAATCTTCAAGATCTTCACAAACCCTAGCTTCTCTCTTTTCTTCCTCTCCTTCCACAACAATATTCTTTCTCTCTTCCCTTTATAATTCTTTTTCTTCTAATTTATACTCTTAATGGATGTGAAAGGTCCACTTTGCCCTTCATTTAAGCCTTATAGCCTTTTAACCTTAAGTGTCTTGCTAAAAATGCCCTTATACAATCTTACATCATTAATACTTTAATTCCATCAATTTACCCACGTCATAAAATCCTACTAACCTTGTCATAATAAATTAACTCCAAAAATTAATCTATCAACACCTCAATAAATTAACTCCAAAAATTAATCTATCATGACCTCATAATTCATTTAAATCATGCTTAATAAATAAAAAAACTTGAGGGCCAACAAGAAATATTACATGAAGGCCTAGTTTCTCACTTAAGTCAAATTCAAGCATCTTCACTGAACAAAGTCAGTTTCCTACCATTTATAAAGTCAAGATTTATATTAAAACTACTAAATTTTAATAATCACATTCAACTAACTATTGTGCATGAATTGTCGTGAAGGATGTTTGCCCCATATGATGTTGCAACATAATTTACAAAGTAATTTCTAAATTTCTTGCTCATAAGATGAAGATTGTAGTATCCAAAACTGTGTATACTTCTTAAGGAACTTTCCTTAAAGACAAGTTGATAGGTGATAAAATTTTGATATTCTAAAAGCTTATCAAGAGCCACAATAAGAAAAAATAAAGCAAAAATTGCACTATCTGTTAGACATTGAAACTTTTCTTAGAAAATTTCGAGCAGTACATGAGAAGTGTGGATAGGTTCATGTTTTGCTTTGGTGATTTTGAT
>JANZXR010000171.1:29520134-29539242 GCA_027575705.1 Erythroxylum echinodendron
GCGATGGAATAGCCATTTCCGTTGGTAAATTACTCGATTCCGTCATAAATCACTCTTCCATTGGTAAAATTAAAACACTCAAGGGAACATTGAAGTTGAAGCCAACGAGAACATTTAGGTTTTAATTTTACCAATGGAAGAGTGATTTATGACGGAATCGAGTAATTTACCAACGGAAATGGCTATTCCATCGCTATATTTCGTCAGAAAATTTGCCGAAATAATTTGCCGAAATCTTTACCAACGGAAAATTTGTTCATCGCTAAATGCAAATTTTTCCAATAATTTTACTGACAGGAATTGATTTTCCATCACTGATTGCCTACGATATTTTTACCATCGACAATGTTCCGTTGGTAATTTATAATTTTCTTGTAGTATCTGTAACATCATAGACTTATTTATTTTCAAAATAAAGAAAAAGATTCATTGAAATTATGAATAAAATGTTAAAGTTAGTGAATCCAATACCCTTTTCTTTAGAAAATAGAAAGATAATAGACAAAAGTGACTCAAGGGGACGATTTAACAAGACGATTTGACAAGTGTTACTATACGGTCATATCGTTAAAAGAGGTGCTTCCACTTTTGTGCTTCTAATTTACATGAATTTGTTGATGTATCTATTTTATAGCCATCTTTAGCTAACTAAAGAAAGTCATACCAGCATTAGGTTACTCTCTTAACCATCGTTTGCTTATTGAGATCACCATATTGGCGTTTGTAATGCTTTATTCTATGTGGATGTATAGAGCAAAATTTAAATCTCGTACACATACCTTTGGCACTAAATTATAGAATTTGTAATTTCAGAATAAATTGGGGTGGAACATTGAAGCTGAAGCCAACGACAACCTTTAGGTTTTAATTTTACCAATGGAAGAGTGATTTACGAAGAAATTGACTATTCTATCACTATATTTCGTCAAAAAATTTGCCGATATAATTTTCCTCCATCTTTACCAATAGAAAATTTGTCCGTTACTAAATGCAAATTTTTCCGACAACTTTACTGACAGGAATTGATTTTTCCTCATTGATTGTCTACGGTATTTTCACCATCGGTAATGTTTCGTTGGTAATTTATAATTTTCTTGTAGTGTCTGTAACATCATAAACATTTATTTTCAGAATAAAGAAAAAGATTCATTGAAATTATGAATAAAATGTTAAAGTTAGTGGATCCAATACCCTTTTCTTTAGAAAACAGAGAGATAACAGACAAAAGTGACTTAAGGGGATGATTTAAGAAGACGATTTGACAAGTTACTATACGGTCATACCGGTGCCGCCACTTTCGTGCTTCTAATTTACATCAATTTGTTGATGTATCTATTTTTTAGCCATCTTAGCTAACTAAAGAAAGTCATACCGGCTTTAGGTTGCTCTCCTAACCATCATTTGCTTATAGAGATCACCATATTGGCGCTTTGTAATGCTTTATTCTATGTGGATGTATAGAGCAAAATTTACATCTCGTACCCATATCTTTGGCACTAAATTATAGAATTTGTAACTTCAGAATTTTGGCTTTTTTTTTATATTTTTGTTGTAGAGAAACTGATGTCTGTTTTGACTTTATTCCTGTCAAAATTCGCGAGAATGAAGATGATGTTCTGCCATTCTTCTTCCAAACATGAGTTGTAGGCAGCGAAGGTTCAAACCAACGATTGTTGTTGGTCAATTCTTCTTCACATTAAATGTGATTACCTCTAATCCTAGATCAAAAGAACTAAAGGATTTGATGGAAAAGAAAAAGAATTAGGCTGATATTATTTGAATCAGCCTTTATCTAAATTTGGAAGACATGTACGCGATTTGATAAGACAGAAAAGTAGCCGTAAACTTCCAAGGCGACGCATAGTGATAAGGCAACTTCTTTATTATATGTTGCATAGGAAGGCGTTCTAGTTTCTGAAGATAATGAATGGGATAAGGTTATTTCTTCCACACATATTTTATCGGCCGTGCATAGTTGTATTGTTGCTATAGGGAACTCGTAATTTGAACGAAAATGTTGGAGTTGTTCGAAGTTGGACCCTGTGATGATGCATACCAGATGGGTTTTGAAATAGGGCAGAGGTTTTCTAGGATGATAAGAAGCAGGTTGTCTAGAGATCTCATCCTTCAGAGTCAGCTCCTTCCTTTTGCTCAAACCCCACAATCACAGCCACTCATTAAAGCTCTGTCAGACAACAACCAAATGAAATTTCCTAGATATTGGAAAGAGCTTGTCGGAACTGCAGAAGGAAGCGGCGTACCTCTCCTAGATGTAATGATCATGGCTCAGTTCCAACGACGCACTGCCATGTATACTTGAATCTGTATCCAATTGATAACTCGCTATTTCCAATCTGCAGCTTATATTAATCAACTTCAGGAAGGAGATTCTTCCATTTCTTCCAAAGAAGGAAACTAATGTCGAACTTAGCATCCGAGATGACGACTGTTCTGATGTTCTTGTTGTTAGTGATTCAATGGCCATTGCAGCACATAATGAGGATGCCAACGTCGCTCTAGTTGGTCACACGTAAGTTCTATTGGTTTTAGTCATTTCATATCACACCAATTAAATTCACCTTTTTAACTTGTAGCCTTCTCTATGGGATGTCTACAGCTATCTGGTTAGAGCAACTATGCCAAATGGGCTATCTTTTGTTGGTTACACATATGCAGGAGAGCTTCCCAGCTGCGCTTTCGGGTTCAATACTCGTGGACTGGTAATAGCCCTCTCATCCGTTCAAGTGTTGAGCATGATATCTAGAACCAAGATAATGTGAATGATTTTTTAATTTGGCTATGTAAATCTGTTGAACTTTGAAGATGAGATGTTAAGCCATTCATTTCCCTGTTTCTCATTAGGCATTCACATTAAATTCAGTACCACCATCTGAAGATGAAATTGAGGCTGGTAGTATTGGAAGAAACTTTATCTCACGGGACCTCCTCGAAGCCACCGGAATAGATGATGCTTTAAGGGTAAGAGTTTGCCCCCTTTTACTCTTCAACTGTTTGGAATGTAACATGGTTTCTTTCTGCCTTCAGAGATTGCATTCATCAGAAGTCTCTGTGGGGCACAGTTATAACCTCATTGATGTCAGAACACGAAAGATTTTAAATGTAGAAACTGCATCAAGAAAACGAGTATCAGTACATGAAGTTGGAGCAACCCCATTCTTCCATGCAAATATGTATCTCCACCATCAGATTAAGCAGGTAAGTAGTATGACTGAGAGACCTGTTACTGATTAGGAACATATTTTTCATTCACCACACTGAAAAGGGCTAAACAATAATGATGGCCTGGGATGAAGCTAGGTACAAGATGGTCATCATGAACTTGTTTTTCATTCACAGTTTTCTTCTCCTTCTCTCTAAGCAAGGCTCGGTTATGGCTTTAAGCTGTGGCCTTCTTGCTCTCCTTCCCAGCCTTTGCCACTTTCCATCTTCTTCCCTAGCTACCTCACTTCTCACCCTCGTAACTTAGTCCTTCACTTTCTGGTTTTCTCCTTCTCCTCGTTGCTCCCTTCTCTCATATCTTTTTTACCTTTTCAAATAACGATTTTTTAGTCTTCTCCTTACCTGTCATTTGCAGACTTCCATTTCCAGAAATATGCTATCAAAATTCCCACCTCTACCGTTACCTTCTCCTCAGCCAAGTCATTCTCAATCTCCTAAACAACCTGCACCCTCCAAAGCTCAAATATTGTCTCTGTCCAGATCTCTAACAAACCTGAACAGAAACTCCCTTCCACCTTGAAAAGCTGGAAATAAGTTATAAGAGATAGTTCAGATACTGCTTTACAGCCCTCCTGTTGAGTTAGATCGTAATGTAATGGTGGCTCCAAGCATCGAAGTATTCCAAGAAAGAGTGACAACACGTCGTAACGATACTCAAAATAAATTAGACTTATTATTGTAGCAGTAGTGAGTTTAGGTCGATCTCACAGAGAACATGTATAAAGTTATTGATATTTAACTTTTAGGAGGGTTTTGGTTCAAAAAAAAAGAAAATAAATAAAGATAAACTAATTAATAAAAGCAATTTAAAGAAAATATGTCAAAAAATCATAAAAGTGGAGAATTTGGTAGGGCCTAATTCTTTGGTTCAATTTCGATCTACATCTTAATTAAACATATTTCAGTGATTTGTTATTCTCAAACTTTTCCTAGCAAATATTAATCGTGGGATAATAATTAACTCAAGTTTTCCCTTAAGCATTGTTTAATTAAGATACGTTCATTAATTAAATCTAACTATCGAATAACTTTGGATACGATCCCTAAATTCAATTGAGTAGTAGCATTACAAATTAGAAAAACCTATGAATCAACGCAAAAATCACATACGATGCATCATTTAATCTAAGTTATGTTATTCCTAATTATTGCGAACCATTAATCGCTACAAATGAATTTTAACATAACAATTACAAACTATATTGAATATTCTAGCAATAGGTTTGTAATAAAACAATCTAATGAACGCATTAAAATCATCTTTTCACAATACCCAATTTAATAAACACAAGATAATATAAGTAATTTCTAAACAGAGAAAGAAACAATAAAACAATGAAAGGAATATTTAACCAGGTCGTCGACATCGATGTCGCCTCCGAACCAGCATCGAGTTGTCTAACCTTCTATGGGTCTCTCATGGTTGAGAGCTTCCATAGCCCTCTTCATGCTCTCCTGAAGGTCCCAAAAAAATTTTTAAGCTCCCAATGTCCCCTAGCTGAAAACACCTCTTTGTCTACAACCTCTATTCTTTCTTTAAAACCAATCTTAAAACCCATGCATATAAAACCATCCTTTTGGTTTTTTTAAAACCTCTCAACATCTACGTTTTAACGTTAGCGTTTCATACCCAACATATGCAAACAACGCAAGCATTGTTTGCATATAATGTGCACTACCGTTTTGGTCCTTCCCAACTACTATTTGGAATGTCATTTTACTCCTACTTGCTCCTTAATTCTGCGTTTCATTTTGTTGTTTTATCCCAACAGCTACCATTTTCTTCTCAACTTGGTGCCGTTTTGTTGTTTTCCATCATCCTTTAAATTCATGTTCTTGCATGAAACATGCTCAACTTTCTACTTATTTTTCCGGCTGTATGCTGTGAGCAACTTGGATTCTTCTTCATTGTGTTTTCATTTTTCTTATCTTCGTCTTGCCTTATAATTTTCTTCTTCTTGCTCCATGAAGACAATTGAGTATTAGTCTTCAAAAATTGGCCTAAATGTCGTGCTTTCAACACACTTTAGCTCTTTTACTTTTGAATTGTGCCTAATACTACGTATGAGTTAAAGTGAGTATTTTAAGTAATTTCATATCATTAATCGCCAAATATTATGAAATAATTATACAATAAATTAAGCACATGTCAATTTGCCCCACATTTAATTTTTGGCCGTCCTTGGACAAAATATCAAAATTAAGCTCATAAACTTAAAAACATTTACTCAATTCTTATATGTTCCAAGAATATATAATCATAAGCCAAGACGAATGACTTTAAAAAATCATAACAAGAACTCAACATTTTAAGCTTTTGTTCATGATCAATCAACATTCAATACCTTTTAAAACTGAACAATCTAATGGTATACTTGAAAAATGTGTTTAAACAAAATATGTTCATGGGTACACTCAACATGATTCATGGTCATGTCATTCCACAACTTTGGATGTCATTTTATTTCTCCACCACTAAATTTTCACATGCAAAATCATGAATCAAAGGACTTTTCAAGGTTGTAATGTGGGAAAAAGGTAAGGTGAGATGTATTTGATTCAAGTAGTAAGAAAGCCATTACAGCTAGTGAAACAAAAGCAATATTCAATGAGATATCAAGTGCATAAGTTAACATTCATACAAAATTGGATACCTTCAGCTATGACAAATGTAACACTTATATTTCAAAACTCAAATTCAAGTTCTCATACACAAACCATATGAAGTATATACCAATATGAAATGGTCACATATATAATTGATGTGAATACATTGAAACAACAAAGAGTGAACCTTCCAAGCCAACATCTACTTCATATCCAACATACTCAGATAACTCATTCAATACAATATTAGCAGGATGTATTAATAATAAACAACTTTTCATCACATATGCACTTTCTCTTTGATACATTTATTTAAACTTTTTTCTTTTTCTTTTTGCATTTTCTTTTCTCTTCTTTTGTTTCTTTTTTTATAAATATTAAAATAAACTACATAGATAAGGTATAAAATAACATCACAATCATTATAACCAACCTACACATATATATACCCCTACACTTAGAATTTTATACGCCCATAAACTAGACAGTCATAAATACTCTACTAGCTTTATGGCTTAAGTAGGACATTTAGTTAAGTTTAAAGCATATGATGTGGTTTATACAAAAAGAAAGGTATAAAGCTCAAAGGAGCTTATCAAGGAAAAACTCATGTCAATAGAATAGGCTATTTGACTAATATAGCTTATGATATAAAGAATGCCTAATCATCTCCTTGTTAATGCATGTGATAAAAATATAGTCTCGAATAGAAAATTAAAGAAAAATTAGGATGTACATGTCATGGTCACACATTATCAAAAGAAAATAAGACTGATATGGAAATCTTAATGGCTCTATCTACCATTAGTCACTGCTCTTTTAAAGATAATACATATTGACCAATCACAAGAGCAAAAAGTACATGCTCAAGTTGCTATGAAATTATCTAGTCAATTCATCCTCTAATAATGACTATATAGTCCTAGAAGCAATAGAAAGGAGAAAATGTTTGTTTGTTTATTTTATTCTTTCTCCCATTTTGATTGAAAACTTAAAACAAGTAAAAACAAACAAACTCAAAACACATATGCATATAAGGAAGAAAATGAAAAAATTTACATATGCATATAAGGGAAAAAATGCAAAAATTTAAAGAAAAGAAATCTACTTTCCTTAGGTTTCCTCCCAAGGAGTGCCTTTGTTTAGTGTCATTGGTTCGACTCCTTCTCCTTACATGACAAAATCATGATCTTCTTGTATCACAGCTTGAGCCACTTCCATGTGAGCTTGTTCAGGATAGGGCCTCAGTTGATAATCATTCCTATTTAGCATCTTCCCTATCCTCTAAGTTTTAATCTATACAGAGTCTATGCATTCTGGAAAGATCTCGAATGTCTCTTCACCCTTTTCTTCCTCATTCAATTTCTCTAGCCTGTTAGGTAAAAGTAAAGAATTATTCTCAATAACAAAATGAAACTCAATATTTACCTCCAAGCTAAAAGATATCCATTTCTACTTCGAGCTCCTCCTCCACTTTTTCGACATAAGTAATTCCTTGAGTATTGCTCTCACAATTCTCAAGCTCCTCATCACTTTAAAAGGTTTCCGCATTAATTTCATTTGGTTACACATCGGGTTGATATGATTGCTCCTCTTTGCTTTGTGGTTCTAGGTGGTTGATATCTCCCCATCTAGACATTGCATCTTACTAAAACCATTTCACATCTTACTAAAATTGCAAAGTTTTAGCAACATCAGCATTAACTAATTCTTTCACTAATGTACCTGAGTTTTTTTGGCTCTCCTAATTTTAAAAACTAGTCCAAAATTGCCTTTCATCCTGCTGAAACTTTTGGATCTTCTGTTGGGTCTACTGTATCTTATGTTGAATTTGGTGGACATTCTGTTGAATTTGAAGATTATTAGCAATCATAATATTAAGCATATCTTCCATAGATGTGCCTGAATCTTGTTGAATTTCCATAACTTGGATGCTAGATCTTGTATCATACCAAAATTGGCGTCCATCCTGCTGTAATTGTAGATCTTGTAACAACCATATACGATGCTTCATTTAACCTAGGTTATGTTATCCCTAATATTTACGAACCATTAGTCGCTACTAATGAACTTCAACATAAAACGTACGAATTATATTGAATATTTTGGCAATGGGTTTGCAATAAAATGATCTAATGAACACATTAAAATTAGCTTTTAAAAATAGCCAATTCAATAAACACAAGATAACATAAGCAATTTCTAAAGAGAGACAGAAACAACAAAATAATGGAAGGAATGCTTAACCGGTCGTCGGCGTCGATATTACCTTCTAATCGGTGCCGAGTTGTCTAGCCCTCCATGGGTCTCTCGCGGTTGAGAGCTTCCATAGCCTCTTCATGCTCTCCCTAAGCTCCCCAAAAAAATTGCTCAGTCTCCCAATGTTCCTCAGGAAAATTACTTAGTCTCTACGTTTGTGTTTTAACGTTAGCTTTTCATGCTCAACGTCTGCATAAAACATAAACGTTGTTTGTGTTTACATAAACATTGTATGCATGAAAACGCAAACAATGCAAACATTGTTCGCATGCAATCTGCGCTGCCATTTTAATGCTCTTTGCTTCCACCTGTGTGCTGCCATTTTGGTCCTTCCTAGCTATTGTTTGGACTGTCATTTTGCTACTACTTGCTCCTTGCTTCTGCTTTATGTTTTGGTGTTTTATCCCAGTAGCTACCATTTTCTTCTCACCTTACTGTCACTTTTTTGTTGTCCACCTTCCTTTAAATTCTTGTTCTTGCATGAAACATGCACAACTTTCTACTTCCTTATTTTTCTAGCCACATGCCATTAGCAACTTGGATTTTTCTTCTTTGTGTTTTCATTTTTCTTGTCTTCTTCTTAGCTTTTAATTTTTGTCTTCTTTCTTCAAGAAGACAATTGAGTATTAATCTTCGAAAAATGACCTAAACATCGTGCTTTCGACTCACTTTAGCTCCTTTACTTCCGAATTGTTCCTAAAACTGCATACAAGTCAAAGTAAGTACCTTTAACAGTTTCGTATCATTAATCGCTAAGTGTTATGAAATAATTATATAATCAATTAAGCATATGTCAAGGAGCTAGGAGTTGGGAAACATCACTAGTTGGACATTTCATGGAAAAAACATCCCTTTTCTAGCTATCCAATCATGGGCTTAGAGGCAATGGAAGAACAAAGGCTTGCTAGAGGTCTTGCTAACTGAAGATGACAACTTAATGTTTACCTTCAGCATAAAATCTGAAGCCCTACAAAATATTAAGGAGGCACCCCTGACATATTTTTCAACCCCCTTATTCTACAAACACGGTAACTAGTAATGGAGCTAAAAGAAATCAAGTTGAGAAACATCTCTTCGTGGGTGAATATTCACAGCATTCCCCTTGAATACCAGATTATCAAGGGCCTAAGTATGCTAGCAAGCTATCTAGGGAAGCCTTTGTATATATATGAAAACACAACCATTAGAAGACGTTTTGGTTTTGCTAGAATATGTATCAGTATGGATATTTTGAAGGAACCAAAGGAAAGCATAATAATAATTAGATTAGTAATTGGAAATTCACTTAAGGAAAACGTGCATGTTACTTACCAATAGAGACAATCATTAAGAGCTTAAGGGAAGCAATGGAAAGCGATTGGAAGAATTTTTAAGAAAGGTGATTATCTTGCGCTGATGGGACAGGAGGAAGCTAAAGCTAATACCAGTCCTCTTCCTATTGTTAAAGTCCCTCTTTCCCAAATTGATAAGGAAAGGAGTAGATCAATACACTAATCTAAGGAAATGTTAGAGAGCTTCCAAATTCAAGCTTCAAACTCTACTGCAACTCTAATGCCTATGTAAAAGGACGATAACAAGAAGGAAATATAGAGGAAAATTTTGAGAGGGTGCAAACTGGGAGATCTAATAGGAGCAATATAAAAAGCTCAAAGGTAAAGGCATTTTGAAGTGACTCTTACAGTTTAGAATGTGAGGGAACTAAATAGCTGATCTAAGCTTAACGCTTTGACAGATTTTGTTATAAAGGAGAAGCCTTTGTTATAATAAAGGTGATTATCTTAAGCTAATGGGGTAGGAGGAAGCTAAAGCTAATGTCAGTCCTCTTCTTATTGTTAAAGTCCCTCATTCCCAAGTTGATAAGGAAAGGAGTAGATGAATACACTAATCTAAGGAAATGTTAGAGAGCTTCCAAATTTAAGTCTCAAACTCTACTCTAACTCCAATGCCTATGTAAATGAAGGAAGGAAAATAACAAGAAGGAAATTTAGAGGAAAATTTTGAAAAGGTGCAAACTTGGAGATCTAATAGGAGCAATAAAAAAAAGCTCAAAGGTAAAGACATTCTAAAATGACTCTTATAGTTTAGAATGTCAGTGAACTAAACAACCGATCAAGCTTAATGCTTTGAGAAATTTTGTTATAAGGGATAAGCCTTTGTTATTTTGTTTATTAGAAAATAAAATCAAGAAGGAAATTATGAATAAACTGAATTGTTTAGGATCACATTGTAAATTTCTCTTTAATCACCAACATCATAGTTATGGAAGAATAATCATTTGCTACAATGATGATCTAATGGAAGTGAAGCAACTGGAAGCCAATAAGCAAGTTATTCATTCCAACGTGGCTTTTAAGAACTGTACAATTTATGCAACCTTTGTGTATGGTTTCAATACTACATTCCAAAGAAATGACATTTGGAGTTCTTTAAAAAGGATAAAAGGTTATTGTTTAGCACCTTAGCTAGTTTGTGGAAATTTTAACATTACTCTCCATAGATTAGAAGTAGATGGCAATTGTAAATTGTTCAATTATAATATGGATCTCTTTGAATGCAATAGAGTGGTCGAATTCACCGATCTTAAATTTGAGGGGCACAACTTTATATAGATCAATAAGTAATCCTCTAAATGGTTTATTTTAAAGAAACTAGACAGGGCTTTAGTGAATGAGGACTGGTAAACTTTATTCACTAAAAGCAAAGCTCTATTTATGGATCCTTGCTTCTTTGATCATACTTCAATCAAGATTCCTAACTTATTCATTAAAGTCAGTGCTAAATATTCTTTCAAGTTTAATAATTTTCTTACCAACAATGAAGGATTTTAAGAGGCTATAGATAGAGGATTGGAAGGAGCTAGGTTTGGAATAAAGCAATCAAACATGAATTAAAACTTTTGAATGCCAAAAGATGTCAAAACACTAAAGTGGAGATCGATAAGGCTAGGGAAATACTCTCCTCTATTCAAAACTCAATTGCAAACATACCTGGACACTATCACTTGTTGAATGAGGAATAAAAAAGCTCTTAAATTCCACCTATAAGTGTTTGACAATCATAACTCCCTGATCCATCAAAGAGCTAGAGTTAATTGGATAAAGGAAGGAGACAAATGTTAAAAAATTTCTTCAATTCCCTTTCAGTTAGAAGAAATTATAATACGTTATGTTCTATAAAGGTTGAGAATGGTGCAGTGGTATGTAAATAAGAGGATCTTATAAGAGAAGCAGTGAAATTATTTAAAAGATTACTGGGATCTGAGAGCATTACAAGTACCACCGTTAAGCTCTAAGGCAATTTATTCTTATCATGATATCTAAAGAAGAAGTAAGGAATTTAATCAGAACATTGAATGATATGGAAATAAGACAGTGTTATTAAAAATGAATGGAATGAAAGCATCTACATCAGATGGGTTTAATGGAAACTGCTATCACAAAATATGGCTAAATTTGGTAAAATTATAAAGGAAGCGATGCTTGAATTCTTCAATAAGGGAGTTTTGCTTAAAGAAATCAACAAAACAAACTTATGGTTAGTTCCTAAATTTTCCAATCCAGCTTCCTTTAGTGATTTTAGGCCAACATCTTTTACGAACTTTCTATAAAAGATTATAGTAAAGTTGTTGGCTAACATATTGAAATTATTATTGAACTCTATAATCAGTAGAAACAAAGGTACATATTTTAGCAACAAACATATTGGTGATAATATCTTAACTATGTAGGAGCTTATGAAGGGATATGCAAGGAAAAACTCTCCAAAAATTTGTGTTACTAAGGTGGATCTTCACAAAGTATTTGATAATGTAAATTGTTCATTCATGTTGTAGACACTTTAAGCTCTAAATTTCCCTTAAAAGTTCATAAATTGGATCAGAGCATGCATTACCTCTCCCTCTTTTGGAATTCTAACTACTGGCACTCCTACAAAAATTTTAAGTTATCTGAAGGTCTCAGATAGGAGGACCTCTCTTCCCATACTTATTCATCATATGTATGGAAGTTTTCACCCTCCTGCTAAAACATAATGTCTCAACTGCCTCTTACTTCAATTTTCACTCCAAATGCAAGTTTATTTGTCTAACAAACTTATGTTTTACAGATGATCTCATTTTGCTAAGTAAAGCAAACTTGAACACTATATCCTTATTGATGAATACTCTAAAAAGATTCAATGAGTTATTTGGTCTTGAGATTAATCTCCACAAGAGCCTTTTTATCATATCAGAGAGTGCTTCACATCATTCAATCAATATTACTCGAATAACAAGAATGTCCAAGCACAATTCCCCTCTCTTATATCTGGGACTCCCAATCTCCACCAGAAGACTTAGATATAGTGATTACTTTATACTGATTGAGAAAATTCATAAAAGACTTGGTTATGAATAGAGCTTTAACCTATGGAGGTAAGTTACAACTTTTAAAATATGTTATCTCCTTAATGGATATATACTAGTGTTCCTATATTTCCTTTCAAAATTTCTCATCAAGATCATGGAAAGGCTAATGAAGCAATTTTTATGGGAAAAAGTGGGAGGAGATGGAGGAGTTGCAAAAGTAAGCCGGAAAAATATATGTAAATCAAGAGAAGAAGGTGAACTAGGTTTGGAGGCTGTCAGTAGCAACAACAAAATTCTAATGTTAAAAAGGATATTAGAGAATCCTAATGGACAAGGAATCATTGTGGATCAAGTGGCTTCATAGCTACATTCTCAAAGGAAATAACATTTGTGCTATGGTCCTCAAAGCCTCTCACTCTAGATTATTTAACTAGCTTCTTAAGTTAAGGGGTCTTAATGGAACCAAACGTAATTTGTAAAGTAGGAAAAGGAAACAATGTTTCTTAATGGTTTGATAATTGGAATCATCAATGAGCTCTCATAGGAATCAACATGTAAGGTTAGCTCTCTCCAAGTTTCCTCAAAAAGCCAAAGTGAAGGTTCTTATTGAAAATGAAAATTGGGCTTCTATAATTGATGAGGAGTAAGATAACAATTCATCTTTTAAATCCTAAAAATGAGGACACCTATCATTGGCATAATATACCTGTGATTGACTTAGCAAATAGGAAGATCAAGGAGCTTATCCAGCGGATAGGATCTAAGGTAAAATGGAGCATAATGGTTTGGAATAGAAGTCTCAAGCCAAGTGCTAGCTTTCTGTTGTGATCAGCTATGTTGAACAAGCTCAACACAATTGATAGACTAAATTATCAGCCCTTGCTCAAAACCTATGTTTTATATAAGTTAGAGGATAAAACTTAGGAACATCTATCGTAAGGTACTTGGAAACTTGCCTTCGCATCTTTGCCCAGGGGGGAAATATTTCAGGAAAAAATAAAGAATCCAATACCTATAGAGGATAAGAAAGCCTATTTGGTGGCAATGACTACTTGTTTTTAGAAAATTTGGAAAGAAAGGAACTCCAGGAGATTTACAGGCAAGGAGAAGAGCTTAACCACAATGATAGCCTCAACATTAGCAAATATAGGAGAGCAATTTATCATCAACCAATTTGTAAAGAAATGCAGCAGAACACTGTCAATTTCATGAAGAATCTAGAAATTTTACCTTCCAGTTCAATTTAACTTCATTCTCTTAGTAATTTATCAATCCGAAGTGTATAATGGGGGGAGGAGTACAAAGTTCTTGGTGAGGTACTTCTTAAAATGTGATCCTTTTTAATTCGATTTCATTATTCATTATTCATAATATATCTACAAATTTTACTTTCTAAAAAAAATAATCTGACAGCAAACTCATTCATAGTTTCACAAAGAACTGCCATCATATTGTTACATTAAAGATATAAACGTGAATATGATGTGAAGGTTCAAGATGATAATTCAAAAAGCAGGCAGAAAAGAGCAGCAGATCTACCCAAAAGATCAAAAGAAGATCTCCTTTCGATCCTTGGGGACACGGATGATGAGAAATACCCAATTTACATGACTGGTAAGGACATAAATTTGAAACCTTTTCTCCATCTCAATAATATTTAACATCTCAGCCAACTTTTCAGGTCCAACACTATACACCCTATGCACAACAATGATAGATCTGGACAGCCAAACAATGTCAGTAATTGAAGGAAATCCCAAAAATGGAGAATATTCCTATGTCTTTTCCATGTCTTCATAGAACACCGGTTAATAGTGAAAACAACTTGGAATGTGAAGTCTTAAATACGTTCATAGAGGCCCAAAATGTGGTCAGCCAGACAACGCATGGCCACAACCTGATAAAAAAAAAGAAGAGTAATTTGCATGATATGTTTAGTTTTTATGTATGAAAGATTTTAGGATCTGTATTGGATATTATTCAGAGATGCTTACCTTTCCATGAATTTCATACTTGATGGAAAGATTTTAGGATCTATCTTGGATATTATTCAGAGATGCTTACCTTTCCATGAATTTCATACTTGATGGGGCCATCAAGCTCATCGCTTAAGGACATTTACTTTGCCACCGTACTGTTAATATCATTCACCGTGAAGGATAGCATGGAAGAGTAGCCTTTCTGCAAAACATGTTCACTATAAAACTGGATTAGAAACTCAAACCAAAATTTAAAACTAAAACAACAGAGATAAAGATTACTTGGGAGATTGCATTAGGGCGAGCTTAAGAGGTCCCAATTGAAGTTACAGCCCAGCGAAGAGTGCACACATTAACGGTAAAATCCAATCCCTACGAGTAGAAACGAGTGGCTGCAGGGACGTTTGTAAATGGAGGAAGAATATTGATTCAAAGGCTACAACGATGACAATTTCTTACCGCTCGGCCTAAGTCCACACGATTTTTCTCCATTTTCTTGGAATTGGTCTCTGCCTTGTTTACGTAAGTTACTCTTTTGGCTTTTTTTGATCGACATGTATTTATATTATCATATTTGCTTCTTTTTTTATATAATTAAAAAAGTAAATATTTTCCTAATCTAAAAAAGGTAGTAGCATTTAGAGTCTAAATCTCATTACCCTTTAATATTTAGATTATTTTTCCCAAAAATTTAATCTAAAAAATATGCTAATCAATTCAACCCTTCATTTTATCTCAACTCTAAGATAACTCTTTTATAGTAGTAGTAATAATAATAATAATAATAATAATAATAATGTAAATAATACAATTAATAAAATTAATAATAATAAGTAGAAATTAATAATAAGAATAATAAATTTAATAATAATAAATTAAATAAATAAAATTAATTATAATAAAATAATAGTAAGTAGAAAAGTAATAATAATAATAAAATTAATAAGAATAATAAACTTATTATTATTAATAATAATAATAACAATAATAATATATATGTTAATAATAAAATTAATAATAATATTAGTGATAAAAATAATAAATTTAGTAATCATAAAATTAAAATAAGTAGAAAACTAATAATACTAAAAATAATAAATTTAATAAATTTAATATTAATGCATGCGGAGGAGTTTGTAACGACGACGACAGAGGAAGAATGTTGATTCAAAGGCCACAACGATGCCAATTCCTTACTGCTCGGCCCAAGTCAACACGCTTTTTATGTTTTCTCCATTTTCTTGGAACGAGTCTCTGACTTGGTTTATGTAACTTACTCTTTCTGTTTTCCTTATATGACATATAATTGTACAATATTAATTATTAATCAAAACATGATCACTATAATTTATTTAGTAATATTTTATTTACTTTTCAAATTTAATTATTTAAATTTTAATACATTAAAAATGCTAAATTTTTATTTTAAATACATATTTTAATAAGTTTTAGTTTATTTTTTTAGTAAATAATTTTATTCTCAATTTATTTAATAATTAAAAATAAAATATTCTATTTACTTATCCATTATTAATAAATTATCATGAATTTATTGTTAACATTTATAACATAAAAATTAAAAGTTAAAATGTACTACCTAATTTATTACAATAGTAAATATGTTTATAAAATTGATTATCATCAATATTAGTATGATAAATTAATTATTAAATATGAAGAAATATTTATATTAATTAAAATTTTATTTGTAATGATAATATAAAATCTGATATAATAAATATAATTTTTATGAAAGATGAAAATCGTAATTTTATTTTTATAATTAATATTTTATTAGTAATCCATTTTTATTAATCAATAGTTTATAATAAATAAAATAAAATTAATAACTCTACTTATCAATAAAATTAATTTATCTTTAAGTATTATCTATCTTATTTATTATGTTTAGTGATAAAAATTAGATATTTACGATCAAACAATTTAAAAAAATAAAAACATCAATTGAATATTAAAAAATTGGACAAAAAGAGTAAATAAACTAATCATGGTTTTTTTTTCATTTTAGATATTTATTATATAAATATCTAGGTATTTAGATAGATATAGTTTTATTATTGTTTTTATGGTATGTCTTTCATATATGGAGTTTGTTAGTATTTTTTATGTTTCTCTCTTCTACTACGGAGTATTTCTCTCTTCTATAATGGAGAATTTCCTTCACCCTTTGATAATTTTGTGTTATTTACCTTAAAAGGGTTTTTATACTATATTTTAGGTGCCGAATTATTCTATTGTTATCATGGCGTAGAGTTTTGGTTTCAAACCTTTGGTCGTGGCTTCCATATTAAAACGATAGCTTTCTATAAGAGAAAGACAAACCAAACTTCATATATGGCGTTGCACCATTGCTTTGCGTGGTATACATAAGAGTTTTGGTGAGGATTATGAAAGGGGTTTTGTTTCTTCTGCCCTTTCTCACTCGCAATACATCTTGTTACCCAAGTCATATGGGTCTCGCATCACTAGTTTTCTTTGCCTGATCTTTGTAACAAGACGATTCACAACATCATATATGTTAAGAAACATTGTTATCTGACTTGTAAGCTCACAAGAAATGTCATATTCTCTCACCAATGTGTTGTCAATGCTAATTTATCTTCAATAATCAAGTCATCTACTTCGCGATGCTCAGTATTCTTGATTCTAAAGCATAATTACGTTTTTAGTGCTTGATATGGAATATCTATTTTCATAAGTTTTCTACTTATTTTGGTTTCCTATTTTCTTTAAGTTTCTTACTTGTTCTTAGGTTCCTATTTCCTTTAGATTTGGATTACTTTGTCAAGCCTATAAATAGGCCTGTGAATCATTGTCTTATTCATTATATCAATAATACTATCATATTTAGTTAGCTTCAAGCTTTCTTTATAGGTGGATTTTTATGTTTCTTTAAATTAAACGTGTTAGTTTTCTTCGTTTCTCACAGCATCAGTTAGTATTAGAATTAGTTGAATTGCTCCCTTTATTGTTGGACCCAGAACTTTTCTTAGAAGACTAAAACTAATAAATAAGAAATATGGAGAAGTTCATATTTGTGTTTTGGTGATTTTGATAATGAGAGCCTATGAAATGGGTAGAATTAGGGTTAAAGTGATGAAGAAATTGAATTTCAATTCTGTCTCTAAGAGTCTCAAAATTTCATGAAGTTGAGAACTGGGTGCAGTACATTGGTAGATGAATGTAAAATTCATCCTTGGACTTAAGGGAAAAATCTGGATTTATCTTGGCTGAATTTGATGAAGTTGCCTTCTTGGAAATTGTAGATTATTTTTCTAGCTTTCTAATGATATATAGCATGAAATTTTTGGACATCGAAGTCGAAAGTTAGGATCTTTACAAGTGAAGATATTTAGAAGTTTAGAGGTATCGTCTGTGATGATGTCATTTTCCTCTAGGTAACGTCATCTTCATTTGTAAATCAACTCCCATAAACAAACTTCTTCTGTGATGATGTTATCTTCCTCTGGGTGACGTCATCTTCCTCTATGTTACTGTTCATACTCTCCGTCTGTGTTACTGTTCACAGACGAATAAACTCCTTCCATGTTACTGTTCACGAACTTCCTCTATGTTACTGTTCATGAACTTCTTCTATGTTACTGTTCATCGACTTCTTCTATGTTACTGTTCACAAACTCCTTCTATGTTTTGCTTTTTCTATGTTCATCTATATCTATCTTCTGTTCCATTGTTGACCCTTCAGAAGATAAAATTGACCTTTAAGCTATTCATGAAGTTTGTGTATCTTGATTCCCTCTTTCGAATCATGTAGAGAACAATTGAGTCCGATCTTTGTAGAAAAGTTATGATCAGAGGAAAACTTCTTCTGTGATGATGTCATCTTCTTCTATGTTTCTTCTGTATTGACGTCATCTTCTTCTGTATTTTGCTTCGTCTATACCTATCTTCTGTTCAATTTTCGGCCCCTAAGAAGATAGAATTTGTCTTTGAATTCTTATTGAAAGTTGTAAATGTTTTTACTAGCTTTATAACGATATAAAATTTGTAAATTTTGGATATCGAAGTCGAAAGATACGAGCATTACAAGTTATAAGGTTTCATCGTCTCAATTTAATCGTCTCATTTTGTTTCGTCTCAGAATGACGTTAGCATCGTCTTAGAATGATGTCATTATCATCTCAGTTACTGTTCATCATCTTAGTTTGCCTTTTTGCGTCTTAGTTTGAACGTCTTATTTTGCTTCGTCTAAGAATGACGTCAGCAATCGTCTCATGACGTCAGCATTGTCTCATTTTGGCCAGAATATATTCGAGTCCAAATTTGATCCTCTATATGATATAATTAGTCTTTACGGTCTTCATAATAGTTGTAGATCTTGACGTCCTCTTTCTATCCATATAAAGAACACCTTAATCCGAGTTCTCTACAGAAAGTTACTCCTATTTTCTCAATTCTTCTTAGAATGATGTCAGCAATCGTCTCATGACGTTAGCATCGTCTCATTTTGGCCATAACTCCTTCTATAGACACCCGAATGACTTAATTCTTAAATCATTGGATTTGTAAGACGTTGATCTATATCTCGGACAAAAAATCATAGCCATCTAAAATGAAGAAAGAAAGATTTAGTGAAAAGAGTGGGACGGGTATAGTGAGTGTGTTTTTCAATAATATGAATTGATGTTATTCCACT